>LR736980.1:34326-62560 GCA_902654985.2 Oryctes borbonicus | reverse complement strand
TTGTTTCTGTAACCTTTTCATGTTTTTTACTAACCGACCGAACTTCTCTGAACGGCAGTGTACATGTGATTTTTGGTATCTAGATTAGACATACACACACGTTTATGTGCTTCGCCTGCTTAAAAATGATTTTTTTAATGAAATACATTATTAGTTTTGAATTTCTAGAAAGATGTTCTTGTTATAGTTATTTTTCAGCTACTATTAATATTTATTTGTTAGTTTGCTATGACAAAGTAAGTTATTGGAAAAATGATTAAATAGCGATAGATTGAAAATGTTTATTGTTCAGTTTTACGTTTATTTGGACGAGTTTTACGACTAATGTGCTTGTTTGAAAAATTTCGGTTACCGCGTTGGGGTATTTGTTGAATTCGTTTTCTGTAATAAACATTGCCCCTAGCTGTAAAGCTTTTCAGCAGTAGTCTAGAAGATGCTTAGGGTCTTTTTCGAATACCAGTAAACTCTAGTAAAACCATATCTGCATAAATGTTCTCATAGTCGCAATCATGTTCTAATGGCTTACTTGATTCTATCATAGCGAACCGACAAAATAAATGTTGAGGATAATTTAGTAGTTTCCATAATCGCTACAACAAAATAATATAAAAGATGTTGCACCAAAATACATCATGCCAACGCAATATTCGGACCACAAGAACAAAAAAAAGTAGGTTATTTTGAAAAATATCTATTCGCAAAAGCTCAACCTTCCAACCCCGTGGAGATGGCTTACCCTGTACAGGTTGCGTTTATGCTTTATGACCTATAGAATTGAGAGCTTAAATAACTTTACGCATTTAATAATGTTACGAATAGTTTCCTTTATAATGCTAATTAATCTTCGCTTATGTTTATGTAGACCCATTATACCAGCTTGATTAATTGTAAGGCATTTCATCACGCATGTGGCAATAGGCGTAGGTTTTGAACTTGAAATAAGGATTCGTAAAAAAATTGCGATTTCTATATCGGGCGCCACTATAATTGGTACAAAACAAGTACTGTGTCATAGGTCGCCCACATATCCTACGATATTATAATACGAAACTCCAAAAACGAACGAGAAGTGGGAACAGTGGTCACACCTCGTCGACAGCGTGATTCTTAACGGAGCAGTCAATCCATTGTCTTGTACTGTTATATATTCCGTATGTCAGTCTAAACTCGATCTAAAAGGATTATTAAGCTGCTTAGCAATTACAAATATTTTTCTAATTTCAATATAGGAAGTGAATACAAATTATGTATGTAGATATATTAGTATACTGTTACGTGCGGTAGTTTGTAAATAGTGTTGGATTTCATTTATCTAGTTTAAAAAAAAAAGTTTGACAATGATTTTTATTTTTAATGTTGATAGACGTTAAGTGTGGAATAAATCCATTTTATATTGAATATATCGCATGAGTTGTTTGTGTTTGAGCCCTGACAACGTTTTTAAAGGCAGAAAAACGTTACAATACTAATCGAATAAGTCGTCGATTCTGTATTTGGCAACATTTTGCCCATTTTGTGGAATATGCAATGCACTCGAATTTTTCCACAATAGCAATGCCTATATATCGTTCACAAGTTGCACCGACTCCACAAATGACAACACAGTGTCTTGAAATTTTTCTTCTGGGGAAAAATAAACCGGCATAATTGTCGTAAATAGTTATTAAATCTATTTCATCGGAAGTATCTTGAAATCTCATTTAGCTTTCCTTAATAGCAGCAGCTTCGTGGGGATTGAATTGTAAAACCATGAATTTTATCGTTCGAAACATTTTGAATAATAAAAGCTGCCTTCAACCATGATCCCCAACGCGTGAGAATCGGTTCTGGTGTTTGGGGAATACATTTAGAAATGTATTGTAAGTAACTTAGAAGTTACTTACAAAAACTACCCGCGCTCTTAAAAGAACTGTGCGTTTACAGGATTTACCTGTGGACATTCATTTGCTAATAAAGAAATAATTGAATATTGTTATGGAATCCTTATTTCGTTAACAAAATAAGGAAATCTTCCTTTTTTTTATCGTGGATCACTCCTAATACGAAGTTAACAAGTTAATAATAAATTCGTAAATAGTTTGGTAATTGAAACAAATTATTTATTAATTTAACATTTTATTCCTCTATTCTCAGGCAAGTTATAAGTAATTAAGAGTGTAAATTATACAGTCGTTCTTAATATATAAAACTTAAATTTTATGTACTAAAACATACATACACACATGTACAAAACTATAATATACAAAGTACAAGCGGTTATTGAAAATTAGATATTAATATTTCCATATTGGTAAATTAAGTCTCCCTATTGTGGAAGGCTGGTTAAGGTGTCTGCGCGCCTTTTTATAAACTCTATTTGTATTAATATCTTCGACAAATTCACTGAAGCTAACGCGGAGCTTATTTTTCGGAAAAGCGTCAATTTCGTTAATGTAGCGGCTTACTTTTTCCGACTTCAAACAACTTTTCGGAGTACTCGTTGATGGCGCGTTCTTCTTGGTGTTCCTGCTCGTCGCCGGACGGAAGACGCGTACGGGAATCTTCGACGTTGGGGTGGTTTTTCCTCTGCTGTAATCTAACGAAACTCTTACGGGTATCTTAGATAATTTCAAATTTTCTTCCTTCACGTTCAAACTCTTATTTGCTCCGGCAAAGTTTCTTTGCATTGAACAGCATCCATGATTTGATAACTCACATTCAGCACTGTGCTCTATACGCTCCACTTGCTGTTCCGAATGTTGATTATCCAAACGCAGCTTTTTGAAGATTTCGCACAAGTTGCTCTCCGAACTATCGCATTCCGCTGCTTCATGTGCACTATGATGGACCTTCCTCTTGCAGGAGTGATATTTGATAACGATGTCTGCATCCGCAACTGACTGGTTCACGATTGGCAATATCTCAGATAACCACTGGGTTAAGTTACTTGGTTTTGTAAACCTTTCGTCCAACACTTTGAAAGAACTCATTTTGGTAGCTTCTTATTTCGATGGCAAGCGACAATCGAATGAAATGATATAATTCCACAATTCATACCCCCTTTTATATGGTAAAGATAGGGTGGGGGTTTGTTTGTTTAATAAATAGATAAACAAGAAATAAGCAACAAGCCAACTATTATATCTTAATTATACTTTTAATGTATTAAGATTAAACTGGTCATTATAGGGAAGGAATTTAACAACGTGTATTTTGCAAACAAAAATTGTCGATATGCAAAAATGCACGTGTCTACTTTTTTCTGGATTTGTAACGTCTGCATCTTGAGAATTCCTATCTCACTCTAATGTTTTTTATCCCTATTTATTTAACATACAAGGTCTCCCAATAAAATATAGCCATGTTGTTACTTATTTTTTATGATGCCAGTTTTTGTTTGTTTTCAGATATGTTTAATATTCTTAGTTAGTATTAATTTAAAAAAAAAATCTCGACGATTAGACCTAATAAAAAATTGCAATAAGTCCGCTCAACATTACCCATCTTTAAATTACTAATAGGCATGTGCGTATAGTAGTACTAGCAGTATTTTTATGTAAATACATAACGTAGCTACAAATTCCGAGAAGAAGAAAAACATTTGATAACTGCCAGTACCATCACTTTAATATTGCATAATTTGGTTGTAGGATGATATGGTGCTAATTATTTATTTTATTACATTTATAAAATTGCCAATTCCTGAAAACTTTCTTAACCGGCTTTTATGCATTATTAGTATTAAATGTTTGGATTGGATAAGATGAAATTCTGTTCTACGTTTCCAGAAATATTCTTTTCTCTTTTACCATTACGTAGTCTGCAACTTTCTGTTTTTTGAAAATTTGATATTGTTAGCCTTTTGTACATTCTATGCGCTTACTTCTGTCGTAAAAATTTCGTTTCGGGCTCACACTGTTCTCGAGGTATATAAGAAACTTTGAGAAAGAACGGTGTTTTCAGATACTTACTCCGTTACACATCAAATTTTTTGAGTAGCAGTAATAACGTTTTTAAAAAGTTGCTACGTTTTACTAATTTTATGCTACTATGTAAACATTGGGCATATTTATTGTTTTACAGACCGCCAGGATGACGTACTTTATTTTTACTTACGTTAGGACCATTGAAGCGCTTGATTGCACATAGCCGTAATTACAAATAAACAAGTGTATTAGGTAGTTTATTTGTTAGAGATGAATGTTTTCCTACAGAATAATATTTATTTTAAGTTGAGTAATCATTATCTGCTTATTAGTAATATTAATATTCGGTAAGCAAACAAAAGAAATTTGGAAGGACGTAAAATTTTACCGTCTTGTAATCAAAACAATTCTTTTCAAACGTATTCTCTGGAAACGTGAGATTATCTTACAATTATAGCGAATTTACATGTTAAATAAAACAAAAAATAAGGAAAACATGCAGTTTGCAAAATTAAGATCTTTCTAGTTTTTGATACGGTTTGGTATAACGGTTTCCTTCATAGTTCATAAGTATCCGACGCATTACTGACAAAGTTAATTTGATCATATCTGAAGGAATTCACTTTCTGCATTAAAGGCGGTATGTCTGAGGTTTCACACTACCCGGTAGCCGTTCTAGCATAGACGCTGAAGATACGGGTGTTTACACCACTTGTAGGAATAAATGTTATACTTTCTCTTGACCTAGGTGATACAACAATTCAAAAAGGTACTCTTTTACGATATTACTACTAACAAGAATATAATTATTTTTTTAAAGTGGTTTTTCTAAAGAAATATATGGTATATCATACAAATTTGCTTTATTTCTTATCAAGGAATCCAAAAATTAAATGATAGATAGCGTTCCATTTAAAATAACAAGCTTAAGCAACATACAACACCCTGTATACTTCAACATTTTATACAATTTAAACGGTACGTATTCGTTTGGAAAAGTTTAGTTTTTATTTAAAAAAATATAGTATGCTATATATAAATAGTAATGAAAGATATCACAGATTTTTGTATCATAAAAGGTACATGGAATATAGTCAGCTTAAACATGAATCACAAATGCTTAGGTATCACTAAAATATAGTTCGTCCAAGACATTTCCATCTGACTGCAACTTTGAAGTTTCGTTGAATTCTGTCTCGGGCGGAACATAGAGGAACTCGTATGCTTCATTTTCAATCTTTTCCTTTGAGTAATTAATTGCAGCGGTTTTTCTAATCAAAAACTTTCGCTCTAACGACACAACATCCTTTGTACGAACACGATCTAGTTCTTCACTTTTCCTCTATCTTTTGGAATAAATACTTAATTCGTCTATTGTGCACTCCTTTTTTCTTTTGCAATTTCTTGTCCTAAATTCCATACTTGCAGCTTTCTACTGTTTTTGTTTTAGATCTCACGATATAGTACCTTTTCACCAGTTATTCATTGTGGATGAATAACCCATAAACCTTTGCTTAATTTAAAAAAAAAATTCAATAATTTGTTTGTTTATTATAATTTCTAGAAAAGTTTATTGAAAATATTGAATTAATTAGCATACTTTTTCTTTATTACAGGTTGTATTGTAGGTATGTTCAGTAAGACTATGCGGTAATTTTATCTCTTAAATTTCGGTTTAAACGGACGCTTGAAACGAAATGAATAAAAAAATATTTATAATAGCAAATATCAATCAAGTATGAAATACAGCTGGTAGGTATTTGGTTATTGAGATCAAAATAGAAATATCGACATTTCGATCTTATTTCCGCTTTAACCGAAAGTCATCTTCAGCTTTGAAACCGTCTGTATATTTGCAGATTTTGATGGAACACGCTTTTCCAATCTTCAAAATGCATGTTTAATATGATAAAAATATTCAAAGTGACTTGATTTCCTTGATATCAAAGTTAAAAAAAAGAAATTGAAATATGAAATGAGCTAAAACGAATGAGCAAATAAAAACAAAACGAGAATGATAAGATGAAAAAGTTTACAAAAATCAACGAAGTAAATGCAGCAAAAAAGAGGAAAGGTTTTTTCTCTTCCGTGAACGACATGAAACTTATTAAAAAACAGCGTTTAAGCTAATATCTTTGTGTACTATTAAAAGAAGCGTATGAAACTGGACATTTTGGAAATTGGACAATTGTTCAAGTTTCAAAGCTGAAGGTGACTTCCGGTTAAATCAGAAGTGAGATTGAAATGTCGATATTTGTATTTTAGTCGTCGTACACTACACTTCCCAGTTGAAGATATTTAGATATTTTTGGATTTTTGTCCATCACACTGCATATATTTGCTCTTGTCTTCTTAAACCGAAATTTAAAAGATGAAATTATTAAGTTTTATTACAAACATCTGTGATCTACAAAAAAACAAAAGTAACTTGGTTTCTACATTTATTTAAATACATTGTGCAACTGTTTAAGAAAAATGTTCCCGTAATACTGTAATAGTTTACTCGTTTGTACATATTTACCAATTGCAACTATACTTAATCCAATATTTTCTAGAAATTATAACAAACAAACAAATTATGGAATTAGTTACGCAAAGCCGTCTCGTTCTAAATTAAGAAAAGGTTTGTAGGTCATATTTGTAGCGTTATTGACATTTAACCAAATAACAATCATATTAATATTCATAATATTCCTAGCGGATGCCGATAATCTTGTTATTTAACTTAATCCCTTTGATAAGGAACTTCAATAACATATTTTCTCTTGGAAATCCTTATACCTATAAATAGGTACCACTTTGGGTTTTATTTTCATTCGTAATCAGTAACTCTGGTGGAACAGTACTATATCGTGAAGCCTAGAGCAAAAGTAGTAAATGGCAACAACTATTGAATTGAGGACGAGAGGTTGTAAAAGAAGAAACGAGTGCACAATGGAGGAAGTTATGGAGGAATTAAGTATTTCTTCCAAAAGATGGAGGAAAAGTGAAGAACTAGATCGTATTCTTGCCAAGAGAAACGAAAGTCGAAAAGTTACCAGAAACGGTAGCTCGCAGTTTAGTACAAAGGATATTGCGCCGTTAGAGCGAAGGTTTTTGATTAGAAAAACCACTGCAATTAGTTACTCGAAAGACAAGATTAAAAAGGAAGCGTACAAGTTCACCTATGTTCCGCCTTCGACAAACTCCAGCGAAAGTTTAAAGTTACAGTCCGATGTGGACATCTTAGACGAACTCTTTTTTGATGATAACTAGGTATCTGTAAGGTTATTGTATTCCAATTGTAAATATTAAATTTATTGTACATTTTAATGTAAATATGTGATATATAAAAATTGACGGAGATTGTACAAAAATCTGTGATAAATTTTATTATTATTTTGTTATATTTTTAAAATAAAAACAAAGTTTTTCAAACGAATAATAATCGTTTAAATTATCTACCTTGCCTATAGTTATATTAGAGGTTTGACACCTCAAAGAACACTGCAAAGTAAAAGATACGTTATACCGGCAGTATAAAAAAAAATACAAGCACAAACCGGCCAAAATCATAAGGGTTGTTTCAGGAAAGTTATGATGTATAAATAATTCAAGGCTTAGAATTAAATTAAAATTTGTTTAGTGAAACTAAAAATTTTATTAATTTAAGTATTTTTAACAAATATTGTAATGAATTCGTTGGGGTATAGATGTATCATGTGTTTTTCTGCATTAAACTAATATTGATAAAATTAATGCAAAAAAAAAACTATAGTTAGCTCCTCTGAGGGGTGATAGCACATACACTGCCGAAACTTCAGGTTACTAACGATGCAAAAATCCATACTGTAGTATTATTTAATATTTATTTATTGTCACCTTTTTGTATTTCGGATAACTTGGGAATTGTTTGTCGATCCGTTAATTTATTTTATTATTCTATTCGAACAGAAATAAGAAAACAACTTCCCTAGAAATAAACGTATGTATGTGTAATAAATTAACAATTCATAAGCTGCAATTAAAGCAATACCAACGAAAAAATTAAATGTTGTAAATATAATTATCCAAGAATTCATTAACGTAAGCGATATACGTTGCTTATTGTTTTACAATACGGAAGGTTTGAATAATTAGTATATTTTCGGTCGTAATTAATTCGGTAATGAAATGGGCGCTCGTCTAAACAATGGAAAACGTATCGAGTAAATTACATATATCCCTGTTTATAAACATATACTTGTTATTAAAAACTATGAGAATGTATTTGACATGAATCTCATGACATTGCGAATTGGCTACAGATATAGTGAAATATTAAATTATGTTCTTATGTCATTTAAATGAACCTTGAATACTATAAAACCTGTTGATTTTGATATAAATATTAATTACCTTTTTGCTGCTTGTTTGTTTCTTTCTTGCAAATATGCGGTATGACTTTATTTTAAGACATTGAATCTTACTAAAAATATTGAGCAGCGTACGTTTTATGAAAAACGTAGGTATGGCCAACGGTGTTATTGTTCAGTTAAATTTATTAGGTAGTAAAAGAATTTTGTTAAAAAAATAATATGTTCCCAGAAAAGGTAATAGATTACATTCTTATCCATGTTTTCTTAGACTTCTAGAAAAAAGTCTAAATATGAAAAATATTTTGAAAGAATCTATAACCAGAAATATTAGTACCTTAAATGCTAAAATCATCGCAATCATCTCGTTATCATAGAGAAGGTTTCTTCTATGGTATGGGTTGTCCAACTGCTATAGACATAATGGGAATTCAAAGGTTAAAAGTATTTTGGATTTTCCCCTGAGATAAGCCCAGAAGGTAATAGATTCTGATAGAAAGTAATAGAATAGTAGTAGAGAGGTAATAGAGTTTTAAGAAAAGTAATAGATCTATTCCCAAAGTAATAAATGGAATAACACCGATGGCTTGTTATTACAGAAGTTTGGCTATGTATTGTGGTATGTTATGCGTGTTTAATAACGTTCATATTTAATAAATTCACTGAATTCTTTAAGTTTACGTTATTGATTTGACCTAAGGATAGACAACTCAGTTGACATTATTCAAGAAAGAATAAGAGAGCAGGAGTGAATTTATGGTTGCTTTGGAGACGTTATTTGTTAGAACTTGAAGGTAGTCGTATGACTATATTATTTATATTTATTGGAGGACTTTGCCGTTTTATTTAGGTATTATATGTATTAAATCTACAGAATACAGTCTTTTATCATTGAGTTGATATATGATATAAAATTTACCAATTTACCTTTATTCATTCGAATTTTATAAGCATTTATGTAGGTATATAGGTAATTGTAAATAATAATTTAGACGTGCTGCAAAATCTATGTAGTTATTATGGTAGCCCAGTGTTGTTAGTATTTTGCAAAGCAAATTCGTCATTTGGAAACTAAAGGTTACCAGATGTTGTCAACCCATCGTACAAAATCGCTAATGAGTAACAAAAAAATAAACATTTCTTGGGATATTTATAATCAAAAATTATTATTGCTATTATATGTTCTAAATGTATGACCAATAAAATTTAATGAATAATTAAAAAAAGATCAAACTGTTAAGAATGCGTCAAAGTTTAATATTTTTAAACGAAAATGCATTGAAATTTTTGTCAAATACTGACAAATTAAAAACTAGATAAACTCTGCCATCATTTTCACTTCCAATAACACCGAAGCTACTAATTGTAGCATATGCCATATGCATTTCTTTTAGCTTTTAAAATGTTTTATAGTTTTTCGTATATAAACCGACACGAATATGGTGCCCCACCCAGAGTGTTTAAGTATATGATAAACCACTGACTTCAGAATATTAGCACGATCATGTGGATACAAAAATAACTAGCATGTATTTTTCTTGTAAAAAATAAAGCACTGAATTTGGAAAAATTGGCACTTTTAAGGGTAGCAACATTAGATAGTCGACACCAAAGATGAGGATTTCTTTTATAACTCTTCGTAGACATTTTTAAAATATACTCCCCGACAAAAACTTAGACGCGGTAAGATGTTTTACGGGTTTTAAGGGTTACAACATTTCTTTGCGAAACTAGCAAGGTATCTAATTAAGTTTTTATTCGTAAAAGTAAAATAAACTTAAAAATATCTCCTCCAGTAATATATGAACTAAATAATAAATCATTACTCCAATGTTTAAACAATTTTTGCGACAAAAATTTAGACGCTCTGTTGCAAATGTGAAACAAAAATCAACAAATGAGTGATCAGTAATGCGTAGACCCTCCATTGTTCTTAAACACTTCCAATAGTTATTAATAGATTTATATAAATTTAACACATAATTTTGAGGGATATTCTGCCATTCAGTCACTATTGAAGTTTTCAGTTCCTGTACCGTGAAATATTGACGGCCTTCGCCATAAACGCGACGTGCCAATTCACCTCACATGTTTTCAACAATGTTTAAGTCTGGTGACCGTGCCGGCCACTGAAATTTTAATCTTTTTCTCTTTAAACCATGGTTTTTGCTTTATGAATTGGCGCGTTATCTTGCTGAAAAACAAAATTGCGCCCGGCCCACTAGTTCCTAAAACTTCGAAGATTGTCACGCAATAAGCCTTTGTACGTCACAGATGTAATTTTGTTTGTGCAAAACACTATCCCACTTTTATCGCGGAATCCAATCGCTGCCCATATCATCACAGATCCACCCCCTAATTGTCTGGTCATTTTCACTTTTGGTTCCTTTCTCAGATCATGATAATAATGCGAGTACCCATCCGGTCCGTCCAAATTAAAACGTTTCTCATCGGAAAATATAACTTTTTCCCATTGTTTCTTCCAGGACACGTGTTCTTCAGCAAATCTCAACCTTGCTTCTTTGTGTTTCGCCGAAAGTGGCGGTTTTCTCAACATTTTCTTCCGTGATATTACCGGTGACGCCTTTAAAATCCTTTGAACATTACGCAAGTGCGTTTGTACCCCCGTCTGTTCTGCAATAACTCTGGCCGGCGCAGAAGAATTGTATGCACACCGCAATATCATGCGTTTATCCCGCTCACTTGCAGCTTTCGGTCGCCCCTGGCCTTTTGGTTTGCCGTAATTTTCCAGATCTTTTCAGAAATTTCTAACGCAATGATCGCTTCTTCGTAACCGACGAGCAATTTCCTTCTTACTAACAACATCCTGGTGCCAGGCTAGAACTTTACCCCTTTCTGTCAAGGATAATTGCTTTTTTCTACCCATATTGCAAACACTTTATAAAATATAATTTCTCGTGGTGAAATGTGTACACTTTACCAGCACAACCGCTGCATATAAAGAGAAGTATCAAATTAAAACATTTTTGCTTATATTAACGTAATAAATGCACAGGGTATAAATTTTTGTCGCATTTAAAATTCCTATTTTGATCTGGGAAAATCCCATTTACCCCTCATAAAGCAATAAATACCCAGAAATATCTATAAATGGACTATTTACATAACAAGTATTAATAACTCCCACTTACATTTTATATGTCTATAAACTTTGTTTCGTAAATAGAAACGATACCGCGTCTACGTTTTTGTCGGGTAGTGTATGTGGGCAAGTTGGCAGTTCCGGTAACAAGGATCAAATTCGTATGTAGAGTGCTAAGAAATTGGCGAATATGTTCTTTATTACCGGAACTACCAGCCTAGATTGTTGGACTGTTGCAAATTCGTTTTCATAGCTATACTAAATAAAAATTAAATACACCTTGACAATGATTCTCTTTATTTTAATACATATTGAAGGGATTGATATATACATATACAATTTGTGCGATCATTCTTATCTTCATTGTCTAAGAATGTACAGCGATATCTTATTTCTAAATATGCACTTAAGTAGATACTAAGAAATTGGCAAACAATTATATACATTGAATACATTCACTAAAACTAAACTTAACGCAATGTGAGCCATCCACATAATATTCACTATATAGACTTTTTAAATTTAGCATAATTTTTTAAAACATTTTAGATGTGATGTTACGATTTTCTGAAATCGCCGATATTGGACACATTTCCTTATCTTTGCTAAGTATGTTATCACTCGAAATCCTAAAATTTGGAATTATTTTTGTAACGGAAATTCTTGTATTGTAAATATTGCAATTTCTTATATTTTTATATTTACAATTTACAATTGCAATATAATATTAATTCAGCGGATACCACACAAATTCAAAACTCTTCAGGCCAAACGTCTTCTCTGTGTCTTCTTTAGGTGTATCAGGCGATTCTAACCCTAAATTAACTAATTTAAATTTGGGTCTATATCCGTATTCATCTGCAACGTATGTGACAACGCGACTAATACCATCCCTGCCATTTACAAAATAGCCACCAATTTTGCTACCATCTCTGTAGCCTCTCTCGTAATGCCCGTGGAAACCAATAGTGTAATTAAACTTGTACAGTAAATCTTTTATATCATTTTCTTCAATACCTGTCGGTAAACCGTCCACCATACCCGGATATTTGTCCTTTATAGGAATAGGAGCGTTGTTTGGCACTAATATCATTCCGTTCTCTACTTTAATATCATTAACCCTATTACGTTCAGGGACTGCAGGTGCAGGTGCATTAGAATGTCCACTAAACGGGCTAAATGAATTAATATCCGGTGGAATTATTTGTGGTTGTTGTGCACTAACAGCAGGAGGTTGTACAAATGGTGAAGGTGGTTCGGATAACGTTTGGGGCAACGAAGGCCCTGTCAGAGGTTGTGAAGCTTGAATAGCTTGAGAAGGACCAACGCCAGGCGGAAAACTATTAGGAAATGATTGCGCGGGTTGTTGAGGAGTAATTTGATTATTGGAGTGCCCGTTAACTTGTACTACTAAATTATCCTGTGAAATGGGCAGTGCTTGGTTTACAATAGCGCTTTGCCCATTTCCATTCTGCGCAAATATTCCTGGCTGATAATTACTATTCTCTGTAAAACCACCGCTAGAAATAAATGGGGATGGTGTAGTTTGTTGCTGTGGTTTGTTCACTAAGTTATGCGAGATAGGCTTCTTTGTTGTGGAAGCGTATGTTACATAACCGCATCCAGCGCAAGCGGGCTTTATCGTAGACTGTGTAGTAAACAGTATTGGCGCCCTCTTCGTCGTCGTTTGAATTGGCTGCAACTTGCTTGGTGGAACAATCTGATTTTGTTTTACGGGTGTTTGCGGAGATTGGACTTTCTTTCCTGCACCTTGCACCTCAGAAGCGGGTACCTTCTTTCCAAAACCACCACCAGAGCCATCTAATGCTGAAACCCAAAAAAATGTACTTGAAGTACACTTTCAAGTGAACGATTCAGTACTTACGATCACTAATGCGGACGTTTCTCATGCTTAGTATCCTGAAGGATCCATTTTCATCAGTGGCGTATGTAGTTACGTGGTAGATTCCATCCGCAGTTATGAAACCAAATTCTCCTTGAATTATACCATTTGCATCTAAAATAGGGAATTAGATAATTAGTGCATGCTCCGTTCAGTGAAGTTCGGTCATACAATAAAAATCTATTATATCACACCGTATACAATTATTAATACATAAAATTAGAAAAATA
Organism: Oryctes borbonicus; assembly: GCA_902654985.2. Taxonomy (NCBI): domain Eukaryota; kingdom Metazoa; phylum Arthropoda; class Insecta; order Coleoptera; family Scarabaeidae; genus Oryctes; species Oryctes borbonicus. The sequence continues at coordinate 49,085 of LR736980.1, read as the reverse complement.
TTAAGCATACACTGTTTTTTTAAGGGATTAAAGCCATAAATTATTATGTAAAGTGGAAATATTGCGACAACCACAATAAAGTCCCTTTTATTATCATTCCAAGAATTTCTCGGAAGTACCGATCTTTCGAAACGGGTCGTTTGGGGATTATTAACGAACAATACATTTAGGAAATATACCGCAGTATCATTCTTGTTTATTTATTACTGGCGTAAAGTTATAAATTTGCTTCATTTTACTGTTAAACGTGTGTTGGTGTGCATCTGTCGTTTTTGCGCGAAAGCTTTAAGAAAATTTACTTCAAAATGGCACGTGGTAAGCCTACCAGTGTAGAAAAACGTTCACGCATTATTACGCTGTTTGAAGAAGGATATTCGGGGCGACAAATTGCTGAAAAAATAAATATGAGAAGTTCAACAGTAAATGACATCATAAAGCGATATCGGACAACTGGAACTACAGAAAATCGTGTTCGTCCTGGAGCATCTAGGAAAACAACAAAAGCTGAAGATTTGAGAATTGTATTATTAAGCAAACGCAATAGAAAATTAACAGCGCCACAAACAACACCCGAAGTCAATCACGGCCGTGAAGAAAAAGTTTCGGCGAGTACGGTAAAACGTCGACTTCAACAAGCGGACCTTCATGGATGCATTGCCATTCGAAAACCCTTATTACGTCGGGGCAACAGAGCAAAACGGGTACAATGGGCCCATTCTCATCTAGATTGGTCGTTAGATGATTGGAAACAACGTGCTTTGGAGTGACGAGTCAAAGTTTGAGGTTTTTGGGCAAAATCGACGAGTTTATGTCCGAAATTCTAAAACCGAAAAGTGATGCCGAATTGCATTGTGCCTACAGTGAAGCAAGGGCGTAGTTCTGTGTTAGTGAGGGGATGTTTCTTCTTTGCCAGGACGGGAGATTTATGCAGAGTGCAGGGTGTAATGAGGAAGGAAAATTATTTTGCAATACTCCAGAATCATGCAGTGCCATCAGGATTGCGTATAATAGGCCGTAACTTTACATTCATGCATGACAACGACCCAAAACACTCTGCGTTAGTGTGTAAGAACTATCTAAAGGAGTAAGAAGAACAGCACACCCTGAAAGTAATGACACGGCCCCCACAAAGTCCAGATTTGAACCCGATAGAGTTGTTGTGGGATGAACTGGACAGGAGGATCCGAAAAATATGCCCAACTTCACAAGAACATTTACGGAATATTCTGCAACATGAATGGATTAATATTCCACAATCCGTTTTAAGAAAACTTATCGAAAGAATGCCTAGAATAGTTCGAGCGGCGATTAACAGCAAAGGAGGTTTTTTCGATGAAAAAAAAAATAATGTTCAGTATGTTATATTAGGCCAGAATAACTTTTTATTTATTTATTTTTGTCTTTTTTACCTGTACATACAATAAAATTGCATTTTGTTTTTAGTTTCGTTTGTTTCTGTAACCTTTTCATGTTTTTTAATAACTGACCGAACTTCTCTGAACGGCAGTGTACATAATCTAATGCATATTTTGCAAATATGATTTTTTAATTAAATTTGGTTCAATTAAAAGTAGGATATTTTTTTTTTTAGAAGTTTTTAATAAGTGTTCATTTGGTTTAAGAAACAAAAACTGTTTATTGTTTTAGTTTGTCACTGGTGGAAGCCCAGCATAATAAATGAGTTTTGTTTATAACAAACTGTTGTACTTGCAGTAGCACAAGTATAGAAAGGTGTATAGCTGGTTATCTAAGATTAAAATAGTCTGTTAATTGTGTACAGAATCTTTTTCGAAAGACAGGGAAAAGTTATCCGAAAATTGAGTTAAATAATTGCTTCTTGAAGTAACTTTGTTAGCGCATGTTAAGACATTTACAAATAGTATAATTTGGTAACCATAAAATCACGTGTTATAAGCGCTGAATTAAGTAACCAAATATTTTTGCTTCCCAATCTATGGCTATTTATTTATCCAAGTAGCTAAGGTTTCTCTTGGGTAGGAAGATTGAACAGAGTTACCTAATCTGTTCATTCTTCCTACCTCTCTATGTATATGTATATTTAGTAATTCTTTGTATACCTTTTTTTTCATATCTGTGTTGTTCGCCATCAATAGTAAATCCAAATTCGTATGGCCTCCCTTCGTCTCCGTTCTTTGCACTTTTACATTGTGATAATATTATTGTGCATACGCTCAGAATCTGGAAAATATTTTGTGATTAGTGTCTTAATATATGTAAATATCAACATCAATAAACGCACGTGGGCAATTGTTAACAACTATATATTCGTAAATGTTGGAAATTGCTTCCTTGCTGCGCTATGTTTGCTACTTTATGCAAATTATTTTAATCGGGGTCAATAGTTTAGCTTGTGGCTTATGGCGTTATACATAGGTATCATTAATTTACCAGTTGTAATATGTAGAGGTCGTAAAAAAAAAACATGCAGTGAGTAGTTATTCCTATACAGTTCATATACGCATAAAATTTTGGAGGAGTATTTAGAAATCCAAGGTTACAATGTCAAAACCTTTCATAATTCTTTTTTTTTTTGGTTACTTTACGGTAATAAACCATGTGAATTTGGACACGCCTTCATTTTTATTAGCTTTCGACAATATAAGTTTATTTGTGGAATTTCTGATTGACTATGCTAGTCCAGAAATTATCATTTTTTGTGAACTTATTGAGTAGTTTAAATAATTTTTCAAAAGCTTTTATAAACATTTATTTGGTATTAATCTCATGATCTGGGCATCTAATGCGAATTGGAATAAAGAATTTTACTATTTTTAAAAGGAGCAACATTAAAAATGAACGGACAAATTGAAGAATAAAGAGCAATTTGCTGAAATAACAATTTGCTTAATGCTTCCGTTTCATGCTCAATAAGTTGTGGATCATCGTGTTCGCTGCTAACAATTCTTAAATTTTGGGAACTGTGAATACGAATCTCGAATGTACATATATATACGGAGGAGTATATATTACAATCAAGGTGAAAAGTTCCCAGCCTAGCTGAAAGTCGGTATTGCTATTAATCTAAAGTTGGTACACGCGTCACAGGAACGTACGTCAAGGGCCAAGTGTGATCTGTGAAATAGTTTTCCTTATGCAGCATTTTAGTACATATGTTGTGTGTTTCGTTTCTCAACGATGTTGGGATCGTTTTAGAATGGATCCAACAGAATTTGTGCACCGATTTGTTGCTATGAGCGAGACCGTACGCCAGAAATGGAAAAAAAATCTTATGGCTCAACCGAATTCTACAAAATTCGTGAAAAGAGCCATGGATTGTAAAAGAATGAAATTCCCTTCCATCGAGATAATGCACCTGTCCACAAAAATGCCATGTTAATAGAAAATGCGAAATTTGTATAGATTGTTCTAGCATTCTCTTTATTCACCAGATTTGGCTCCCTCTGACTTTCACTTAATCTAAAGAAATTGAAAAATGTTTTGAAGGTGATAGTTGCCGTAGATTGGTACTTTACAGACATTGCTTATTTAAAATATAATAATTGATGTAATGTTTTTTCGTTTTATTTTGTTTTCTAAAAATAAAAAAAATATATTTTTTTGTTTTAAAGCTGTTAAAATTGAAATCAATTTTACCAATCAGTTATTTTTAAAATGTACTTTAAATGTACCTTGGTTAACCATCTGAATAATCATTTATAGAATTTCATGAAAAGGAATAAACGTTGAATGTTTCCGATTACGTTGCATAAACTTACAATAAGTGTGTGAAATTTAAATAAATCCAATTTAAAAGAAATGGCGCCAATAGTTCTTGTGTATATTAGGAAACTTTCTTAGTTATATAAAGCAATAAACTATGCTTGTCATATTTATGAAATTCATGCAATTAAGCAGTGACAAAAAAAGTTTTTATATTTTATGTTTATTATTTATTATCGCAAACCTTTTAGAAGCTAGGAGCCTAGCGTTTTATACGGCAACCAAGGACAATTATAATTTTGTATTTTTACATTATATCTTCAATTACAATATCTAGGAAGATATTGTAATTGAAGACTAATGTTTAGAGTTGTTCACCTCTGAGAATTTGTTGTTTGCATAGTTTCTTTCCCGAAGTAATGTATGTAAATTGTTTACGCAAATATACGAATAGTGGTAATTCATCAAAATGTCGCAATTAAATCGTAATTATAAGTACGTCTTTCAACATGAATAATATTGAAAGGTCTTCTTTATTAAAAGATATTTACGTGAAGTTTCAATTCAATTTAGACTGAAATGTTAGTTCAAATTTCAGATCAATTCAGAATAAATTGAGGGCAGAGGGTAATTATAGGGGAGGGGGTGGAGTGGAGAAATTTCGAATCAATTCATTTGTCAGAATCGTACTCGGTGAGTTCTGCCTCTGATAACTTTTTAGCACCTAGTTAATGTTCTGCAGGTAGAAGTATCTTTTCGGAAAATCTTTTCTGGAAGTTTTAGGACGCGGTCCTAAGCTAGATATTAAAGAGTCTGAAGTAAATAGCAAATTTATTCGATTCTTTGTCTTGATTAATCAATACACATATTCAATATATTAATGGTATGATAGCCAGTGATACACAAAAATTGCTGTAATAAGGATTGTCGATAACCGATAATGGGAATTGATTTAAATATTAAACAAACTGCTTGCTTATTCTAAGGTTAAAGTTTACTTAAATATAATCACGTTTAAGATCATCGTAAATTATTTGCATCAATTTTAATAACTAACATTTTACATGTATATGCATGAAATTATATTTTCCAATCACTGCGAAGGAATTTTTATTAAAGTAGTGATTGCTCTAATAGATGCTGACCATACGTCAAAGAAAATTTTTGACGTATTTACATTGCGTTTATGTGATAATTATTAAAGGCTATTGAATACATATACTGATGTAGTGATGTGTATTCACGACAGAGTAAGTTGACAAAGTAGAATTTATATCGATGGTATTTATATAATCCCGGATGTATTTTCAATTATAACTTTAGCGGCATATATCTACATGCTACCGCAGTTATACCAACGTGTACGGATAGGTATCTACTTAATGACAATCTGATGGCCTTTACTGTAACTCTTCATTTTTAGTACATATTCATAATTTATTTTTATCGTCTTTTTTCGCGAACGATTATAATTTATGTAGCCAGCAAACTATTTTTAATGTATTTTAATTAATTACAAAAAGATATTAAAATAGACAACACTAGGTAATTTATAGGTAAAATGGGTCTTAATTAAGTAATATTTCTTTTTTTTTCTTAGTAATAACACTGCATTAATTATCTATGATTACTGCAGGGAGTAGCGTATCGCTAACTTATTTTATAAATTACGAGGTTAATTAAAAAATTTCAAACCTCAATATGAAGACTGCGTGAGCAGCTGAATTTAAGCTCAATTGACGAGGAACGTCCGAGACAGACAAAAACTGCAACCACTAACGATTCACCAATTAGTATTAGAGAATCGTCAGATTAAAGTTGGAGGAATAATGGAGGATATGAACACCTCAAAAGAATATATTGATTTGAGGATTTGGGTATGAAGAGATTAATCGCTCGTTGAGCGCTGCTCTTACTCACTTAGAAGTCGCATTCGAATGAACATTTCCCAAACCTTGCTAAAGCAGTTTAGACGAAATAAGTCGGAGTTTTGTCGTTGATTAGTGCATGTAGATGAAATTTGTTTCGATGTACTTGACAAGCACTAGACTAAAAGAAAAAGTTTTGTAACCCATTGTCTTACGATAAACTTGTCTTACGAAAAATTGTCTTACGAATAAAGATGTATTTACGCTTTTCTCTTTACGTGCTCTTATTTGCTCTATTTATTTCTTCATCTTTTGTTGGAGTAATTTAATCTAAATTAAATTAAATCTTTAGCGATACAAATATACATAAATTATAAAAGTTGCTTGATTCGAACAAATATTCTTGTCCTAAAAGTGAAAAAAATTATTTCCGAGACAAAGCAAGATATTACTTTGTTTTTTAATTGAACATAGGTACTGTATGTTGAGAGGTAGTTTAAGCGCGTGACACAAATAATATCTACAGTACTCAATGAAAGAATGGTCAGGGACGTAATGGCAAGGTTGAACATATTTTTCTGTTGAAAATAGTATGGCCACCATTGTTTCTTCATTATCGATTTAAAATATGTGCATCTAAGTAACGCTATTTGTAATTATTTATCTCATATGTCATTGTACATCATCGTCTGTAGATGCACATTATCAGGTAAATATTTCCTAAGAAACATTATTTTTCCAATTTTCACTCTTAGACACTTAGCAGTTAATTTTAATTTATTCTTGCGTAATTTCTTTTAAATGAAAGTTATAAAGAGATAGGTAATTATTTGTTGTTTTAGCAGAATCAAAAAAAATCAAGCCCATATTTTTATCTATTTTACTTTTGAAAGAAAAAAAAAACTACTCGTATAATTTGATTAGTTAAATATTAGTGAATGGATTGTGTAAATTGCTACATTCACACATGAAAAAAAAAAACATATATATATAACTGTACAGTTATGTAGTTGTATCTGTTTTTATTTAATTTTTTATGGTCGATGTTCGTCACATCTTCAATAAATAGTGTATTGTACCATGTTTTTTTTTTTTCTAGAATACAATGAAAGGCGCAAATTCACGATAATTCTAACAATTCGTATTTGTCAAAAATGCTCAGACACATCGATTAACCTGTACAAATTAACTGAGACTCTTTGACATGCACTACAGCGGAGTTCCACTTCCGATTTTCCGGGAAGTACCATTATGACCATATCTCTTAATGTTGCAAATTTTTAGTTGGATAACCACATAAATGTGCAACATTTCTTGGTTTGTTGTGGACGAAACAATTCCTATCTCTCAAAGTAGGAATCATACTACACAATTTTCGAAATAAATATTAACGTTGATTAAATACGAAAGCCTTAAGAATTAGACTACCTTTTCAAAATTTCCGTTTTAAAGTATATTTTATTACAATAAAATTGCTCCAGTATTTTAATTAAATTACTCTTTAACGATGGTGTCGCTTTCTGCAATTATGTGAATTTTTAATATAAAATCGTTTCTATAACGTTGTGCCTGGCCTGTGCTATGTAAGAGATTTTTTTCCAATTTTTAAAGCTAGTACGATACGAAAATAATATTGTTCAACACAAGTACAATAAATATATTAAGTTGGTTCTTATATCTAAGCGTTACTGCAATTTTGAAAAGACAATTCACAAAAATATACAGTTCTTGCCAGTTTGTAATCAATACAGAAAAAAGGCGGGAATACAAAAACTGAATATTAAAGTTTATTCTATAATGCATGCTGATGCAGGAGTAAAATTAGCATCATAAACTAATGTAAACATATGTGACATTTTATATTCGGACAAGTGGCTGATATATAGCAATAATTTGATAATTTCTTAATGATTTCTGGTAACTCACAACTAACTAAAATGCATTTTTAAGTGATCGTATAGGTTAGCATAATACATCAAGAATGTACAATTTATATTCAGCACGAGTAAATAATTTATGGATACACGCAATAATAGATGATTCCTAAGAGGATATTATCAACGATACTTGCAAAACTAATTTTCGCTTCTGTCGTAATTAATAATTTCCAAAGATAGAATCGCTAATACTTATTTAATTTTATATCTTTCTCTTTGCCTAAATGAACCATAGGAGAAATTTACTAATATCTTATTAAGCAAAAGTTTATTACCTGCTGAATCTTCATAGTTATTACGTAATGGAGCTCCTACACGGCTGTTCATTTATTTGCACATTAATTTGGGTCGATTAACACACACCACAAACAAGAGATGTTATCGATGCTGGCCCTATGTTAACGACTTACCAATCTATTATCCGTTTTAGACATTGATATTCATTCTCCAACTTTTATGTTGATCTCCCGCCACAAACACGAAAGGCACGTATATTCGTATATAAGCATAAAACAAGCAAACAAATCTCTTTTGCGGAAGCTTGCCAATGGTTTTTGTGCTTCCAATTCGATGATTGTCTTACAGATATACATTTTATATTTTTCAAACTATTGTAAATAGCATTTTGAAGTTCTGTACGTTAAAAAAGAATTACGATTAGTTGGATGATATATGTCAACTTGCTTCACTGTTCGCCGTATTAATCAAGGTGAAGATATTTGAAAATCTGTGTCCTTGTCATGTACCGTCCGTAATTCAAATAGTTTACAATTGTAAATTTTAAGCTTATCCTTTTAATGCTGTACGTAGTACTTACGCAGTAGCAAGCGGTTTCATATTCGCAATGGTAGCATCATAAGTGCAGTTAACGGCCGTCATCAATCATTAACAATGCAAATTTATAAAATAAATTCGGCACTCACGCCTATAATTGCAACTAAGAATTTATTTCGTAACTGATGCAAATAAACTACATACTTTACACCTGGCGTATGTAATAATGGCATAATGTGGCAATTGTCGGTTTAACTGTTTTCTAGCCTGCGATATGCGAATGTCCTCGTTTAATATTAAGTAACGTACTTCAAAATTGATGTTTTAGGTACTTCAGTAGTGGTATACGTTTGTCATTCGGGCAAAAATGTTTACATTGGGAAAATCAGAAAACATTTTCCAAAATGTACATTAATGTTGTATATACTGGGCGAGTTAACATTTTGGCGAAATCGAAACAAAAATAAAATTTAAATTTGACGTATATGGACGTACACTGCCGTTCAAAGAAGTTCGGTCGGTTAGTAAAAAACATGAAAAGGTTACAGAAACAAACGAAACTAAAAACAAAATGCAATTTTATTCTATGTACAGGTAAAAAAGACAAAAATAAATAAATAAAAAGTTATTCTAGCCTAATATAACATACTGAACATTATTTTTTTTTTCGTCGAAAAAACCTCCTTTGCTGTTAATCACCGCTCGAACTATTCTAGGCATTCTTTCGATAAGTTTTGTTAAAACGGATTGTGGAATATTAATCCATTCATGTTGCAGAATATTCCGTAAATGTTCTTGTGAAGTTGGGCATATTTTTCGGATCCTCCTGTCCAGTTCGTCCCACGACAACTCTATAGGGTTCAAATCTGGGCTTTGTGGGGGCCATGTCATTACTTTCAGGGTGTGTTGTTCTTCTTGCTCCTTTAGATAGTTCTTACACGCTAACGCAGTGTGTTTTGGGTCGTTGTCATGCATGAATGTAAAGTTACGGCCTATTAAACGCAATCCTGATGGCACTGCATGATTCTGGAGTATTGCAAAATAAATTTCCTTCCTCATTACACCCTGCACTCTGCATAAATCTCATGTCCCAGCAAAGGAGAAACATCCCCACACTAACACAGAACTACGCCCTTGCTTCACTGTAAGCACAATGCCGTTCGGGATCACTTTTCGGTTTTAGATCTTCGGACATAAACTCGTCGATTTTGCCCAAAAACTTCAAACTTTGACTTGTCACTCCAAACCACGTGTTTCCAATCATTTAACGACCGATCTAGATGAGAACGGGCCCACTGTAGCAGTTTTGCTCTGTTAATAATACAATTCTCGAATCTTCAGCTTTTGTTGTCTCCCTAGATGCTCCAGGACGAACACGATTTTCTATAGTTCCAGTTGTCCGATATCGCCTTATGACATCATTTACTGTTGAGCTTCTCATATTTATTTTTTCAGCAATTTTTCGCCCCGAATATCCTTCTTCAAACAGCGTAATAATGCGTGAACGTTTTTCTACACTGGTAGGCTTTTTCTAATTTTATGTATTAATAATTGTATACAGTGTGATATAATAGATTTTTATTGTATGACCGAACTTCACTGAACGACAGTGTATATACTTAATTCAAAAATATTTTCAATATTACGTTATAATTATCTACTGTGTAGAAACTAATCAAAGGTCAGTCGACAAAATAGAGTTTCCCCGGCGAACGTGTACCAAAGAACTCGAAGACGATTTCATCAAATGGGAGAATTGTGCCGATGTATCATTGGGATTCGCAAGGCATAATTTTAATTGATTATTTGGAGAAGGGAAGGACAATCACAGGACAGTATTAAGCTCATTTATTGGACTGATTTGACGCTGAACTAAAGAAAAGAAGGCCCCACCTAGCGAAGAAAATAATTCTCTACCATCATGATAAGGCCCCGACTCACTCCTCGGTAAATGCGACAGAAAACTATTCCAGTTACGATACGAATTGGTGGTCAGATTTGGCCCTCTGTAACTTCTTCTTTTTTCCAAACTTGAAAAAATTACTTAGAGGAAAGCGATTCACGTCAAATAAAAAGGATATTTTTGGGGCGTTTTATTGTTTGCTGTAGACATTGAACACTCTGTCCGCTTGAGTATAATAGTATGTTATGAATCACTTGTTTCTGAATATTTTCTATTTGAAAACTTTTTCTTTCCTTCAAACTATTTTAAGTATTTTTATAACACCTCTGCAGTTATTATCAAAGATTACTGCCTGTTAAAATACCAACCTTCCATTTTTTAATTGAACGTACGCGTAGCTTAAAACCAGTTGATATTTTGTAACATTCACAGTCAAAACAGAATTGGTAAATTAAAAAAGTAATTTATTATCAATATCGCACCATCATAACACCCACAATTAAAGCCATAGTTTACTCTGTACATTTCAAGAAATGTCATCCTCGTTTTTTTATGGGCAAAGTTCGCGTTCGTTGTAGAAATAGCGTTTTCAAAAAATTGTGATGAATACGAATCCAGTTATATTGAATTGATATTTCAAACGCGAAAAAGAGGAAAAAACTAAACTCTTAATAGGAAGTCGTCGAATGTAAGATTTCCATAAACCTATTTTTAAATCTAATGTCGCAGAACTAGAAAATTGATGTATGAATTATTTTTATCCCATACATCACGAGGATTTTACGCTGTATTCGCCTTTTAATAAACAGTTAGCGTGTAAAACTGTATGTATAATTAAATCCGTAAATATAATTTGTCTTTAACCTATTGAAATAAGTACGTGCAAGCAAGACAACATTAAGTACAATGACTTCAGCAACTTGTATATTTCGTAGTAATTACGTACTTATATCCATTACAATGTGTTTTGTTTTCCTTAAATTTTTGACGATACGTAAAATCGTTTATTGGGTTGCATGTGGATGTAAAAATTGAAGAAACAGCTATGGCGAAATGAATTTCACAAAGAAATCAATTCTATCGTCTACTTACCTCATTATGTTTTTTATCGATATTTGTCGTTAAAACTTTGGCAAAAATATTTATCATACATACGGTACTATAAATTTCATTGACGTTAAATGTTAATTTTCACTAATTTATACGACAATCTTAGCATCGTAGAATTCTTCTAATACAATCATTAATTTTTGTTAAACAGTACGGTTTCTAATTAATTTGTTGTTGATTGTATAAGGCACTAAATGTCAGCTACATATTCAAGGCCTCCAGTAACGTGTGTACAGCCGTTAATTTAATAGTAGGTGTCTTCTAAACGTGATATTGTCATGTACAACACGCATATCGTAAATAAACTATATTGTGAAACTTTTTATAATACAGTAAGCTGAAATCTTATTGGTGCTTCACGATAAACGCGAAGTATAAGGTGACCGTTTAATCCCAGTGTTCTAACTGGATATTTGCTTTTTTCTAAGTGCCAATAATGTGCTTTGATAAAAATCTTGATATATCACAAATAATTTGCATATACCGCGCCGGCCACTGTAAAGTTTTAATCTTTTCCTCTTTAAACCATTCAGTAATGGTTTTTGCTTTGTGAATTGGCGCGTTATCTTGCTGAAAAACAAAATTGCGCCCGGCCCATTGGTTTAAAAAACGTAGAAGATTGTCACGCAATAAGTCTTTATACCTCACAAATGTCATTTTGTTTGTGCAAAACACTATCCCACTTTTATCGCGAAATCCAGTCGCTGCCCATATCATCACAGATCCACCCCCTAATTGTCTGGTCATTTTCACTTTTGGTTCCTTTCTCAGATCATGATAATAATGCGAGTACCCATCCGGTCCGTCCAAATTAAAACGTTTCTCATCGGAAAATATAACTTTTTCCCATTGTTTCTTCCAGGATACGTGTTCTTCAGCAAATCTCAACCTCGCTTCTTTGTGTTTCGACGAAGGTGGCGGTTTTCTCAACATTTTCTTCCGTGATATTACCGGTGACGGCTTTAAAATCCTTTGAACATTACGCCCGTGTGTTTGTACCCCCGCCTATTCTGCAATAACTCTCGCCGACGCAGAAGAATTGGATGCACACCGCAATATCATGGCATTTATCCCGCTCACTTACAGCTTTCGGTCGCCCCTGGTCTTTTGGTTTGCCGTAATTTTGCCGGATCTTTTAGGAAATTTCTAACGGAATGATCGCTTCTTCGTAACCGACGAGCAATTTCCTTCTTACTAACACCATCCTGGTGCCGGGCTAGAACTTTACCCCTTTCTATCAAGGATAATTGCTTTTTTCTACCCATATTGCAAACGCTTTATAAAATATAATTTCTCGCGGTGAAATGTGTACACTTTACCAGCACAACCGCTGCATATAAGGAGAAGTATCAAATTACAACATTTTTGCTTATATTAATGTAATAAATGCACAGGGTCTAAATTTTCGTCGCATTTGAAATTCCTATTTTGATCTGGGAAAATCTCAATTACCCCACATAAAGCAATAAATACCCAGAAATATCTATAAATGGACTATTTACATAACAAGTATTAATAACCCTCATTTACATTTTATATAATGTCTGTATAAACTTTGTTTCGTAAATAGAAACGATACCGTGTCTATGTTTTTGTGGGGTAGTATAAGAGGGATCTGTTGTAACAATGCTCTTATGTGTGTCCGAGGCCTTGATGAACTTTAATACCACTCTTTGTACATAGAATCTTCATCCGTCAATTCAGTGGTTGTTGGGAATGGCCTAAGTACCGCTGATATAATTTGTGATTAATAGCAGGACATTTGCATATGATCTAGTGTCTCCAGGTTTTCTTGGCATAGACGACAGATATTCAGCTTTACCTAGTTTATGTAAATGGTATTTTAGTGCCGCTTGTCAATAAGCTTATCATTGTTTCGAGATCCCTTTTGCCTTTGGCAAGTCAAATATAAATGTTTTCGCCTGATTTTGTCCTGGTATGTTTTGCCAGCACTATAATATTTCTGCTCACGAATGGTGTTCTACGATTCTAGAACCACAGCCTTAATAATGTGGACTATCACCAAGAGTCGTTTCCAACCATTCGCTTTATACAAAATTTACTAATCTCTTGTATAAATTTTACAATAAAGATATTTTTAATTGAGCTTAAAAAAGTATTTTAATAAAAATATTGAACATCGATGTATAACAATAAGCTCAATAGACAAGATCCATCAATCGATTCCTAAGTTTTGCTTTGCGCTAAATACAAACACATCAATAGCTTGTAGTGTCCATAATATAGGTTTATGCAACAATATAAGAGAAACTTACGATCATATTTAATTATTTTAAGAAATAAACATTTGTTTTAATTAATAAGCAACATCTTATTTCTCATCTAATGTGCATATGCAAATATATGAAGTTGAAAGTGTTAATTGGATAATAAACATATTATTTAATTTCATTGTTTATGATGCAGTTGTAGAAGCTTTTTGATAATATTGGTGTAATTAACGTAACCTTTTGTGTCAGCTCAATGTAAAAGAGTGAAAAAGCATCTTATTGGTTGTAATTTATTATAGATAGACTCAATTAAGAAAAACTTTATCATGAAGAAGAAACAAGAGAATTCCATTTGATTAAGTACGTTCATATTAGCATCCGTAATCAGCTATACTAATTGGGAATGCAGAAGGTGCGTTTGTCATCTCCTAAAATTAAATGAAAATAAAACGCAAAAATTGACTATTTCAATGTGGAAGAAGATGAACGGAGATTACACAAATTCGCATATTTCTATTGCAACCTCCTTTTTTTTAAGAAAAAATTATTAAAAAGTATTACACGTACCTTGTGGTCGATTCCGTCAGTGTTAGTTGATTCAGAAACTTTCCGGTGGATAGATAGAGCCGAGGATGACTTGTTTTGCAAACTTTCAGAGTAAAGCTGGCTATAGTGCTCTGATTTGGAGAGCTTCAAGTGCTGCGAGAGCCATTTTTAAGGTGCAAAAAGCAGCTTTTTGCAACTTTTGAGCTTATTTATATCGCATAATATACTTACCCTTCCCTCCTTGACCGAAATGACTTGCTGATCCTACGTCACCGGATAGGCTGTAGTCAGCTAAATATCAACTATTTGGCAGTCAAGCTATATAACAAGTTATCAAGCCATATCGAAAGTTTGACCACTTCGTAATTCAGAAGGGAGACGAGAGCAATACTTACTGCAGGCTGCTTTTTTTGCAAGTTTTTAAACTGCACGTTTTAATGTGTTTAAACATGTTCTGTTTATAACGTTGAAATAGCTTCCTCGTGGTATTAATGGAATTATTTGAGACAAACGCAATGCAAGGAGAGAAAATTCGCTGCTCACGGACATGTTTTTGTCTACCCGGCGTCATCAGCGTGGTTTCGAGAGTATTTAAGAATAAAAATCGTACACGTGGCATTAGATTATAACTTTGAAATAAATCAAAAAATCATAAATTTTGAAGACAAAAAAGATAGAAACACCTAATTTGTTATTTTCTTTATTTCTA
>LR736980.1:14147-34316 GCA_902654985.2 Oryctes borbonicus | reverse complement strand
GTACGCTGGGCGTATAGAGAGCTACACTTTTAGCACATCGTGCAATAACATGGAATTTATAATATTCGTACAGATTCTGTGATTTTTCATGTCTTTCTTGGTCATTTTCTTGATGCTCTTTTTGAAATTAAAACGTCACAAGATATTTAATAAATTTAAAAAATATAGTGGCGTGAATTGTGTTATACCTGCACTCGATGTTGTTATTTTACATAACTTATTATTTTTGAATTTGAGTTTTTAATTTTTAATTTTAAAATTAAAATTCGATTTATTTTTTCAGAACTCAAATAATTTCTTATTGCTCTTGGCATGCTGACATTTTAATTATTTGCGTTGTTAAAAAAGACGTCATTATTAAAACCAGCTTGCAAGGAATAATGGAAGTCGCGGCTTATTTTCAAGAATTTCCCTCTTGATAACAATTTTTGTGAAGAAACACCATCTGCATGGAAATCTAGATACAACTGTTTGTAATGTCGCTTGTAACATCACTTTCAATTACTAAAAGGCCAACCATTAAAAAAATATAGAAGTACTTGAAATGGCATTTGGACGGATAAACAACAAGCCTAATAAATATTGTTGATTGTACATTAACAAAGTTTTTTCCAAATCAAAAGAATCATGGTGTAGTATCAGTAAATATAATTCTTTTGTTGCAAATAATGCTAGCGAACATGTTCCCTTGATAATAAAAGATAATAAAACAGAAAACATGGGAAATCTCCTGTTGCTTTAAATGTGAGAGATATCCTTTTGATTTTTCGGCGTAAAATAATAAACGTACTTATGCATTAGTAAATGTAGCAATTTAAAAGTACACTGCCGTTCAGTGAAGTTCGGTCATACAATAAAAATCTATTATATCACACTGTATACAATTATCAATACATAAAATTAGAAAAATATTAAGCATACACTCTTTTCTAAGGGATTAAAGCCATAAATTATTATGTAAAGTAGAAATATTGCGACAACCACAATAAAGTTCCTTTTATTATCATTCCGAGAATTTCTCGGAAGTGCCGATCTTTTGAAACGGGTCGATTGGGGATTATTAACGAACAATACATTTAGGAAATATACCGCAGTATCACTCTTGTTTATTTATCACGGGCGTAAAGATATAAATTTGCTTCATTTTACTGTTAAACGTGTGTTGGTGTGCATCTGTCGCTTTTGCGCGAAAGTTTTAAGAAAATTTACTTCAAAATGGCACGTGGCAAGCCTGCCAGTGTAGAAAAACGTTCACGCATTATTACGCTGTTTGAAGAAGGATATTCGGGGCGACAAATTGCTGAAAAAATAAATACGAGGAGTTCAACAGTAAATGACATCATAAAGCGATATCGGACAACTGGAACTATAGAAAATCGCGTTCGTCCTGGAGCATCTCAAACAACAAAAGCTGAAGATTTGAGAATTGTATTATTAAGCAAACGCAATAGAAAATTAACACCGCCACAAATAACAGCCGAAGTCAATCGCGATCGTGAAGAACAAGTTTCGGCGAGTACGGTAAAACGTCGACTTCAACAAGCGGACCTTCATGGACGCATTGCCATTCGAAAACCCTTATTACGTCGGGGCGACAGAGCAAAACGGCTACAGTGGACCCGTTCTCATCTAGATTGGTCGTTAGATGATTGGAAACACGTGCTTTGGAGTGACGAGTCAAAGTTTGAGGTTTTTGGGCAAAATCGACGAGTTTATGCCCGAAGATCTAAAACCGAAAAGCGATCCCAAACTGCATTGCGCCTACAGTGAAGCAAGGGCGTAGTTCTGTGTTAGTGTGGGGATGTTTCTCCTTTGCTGGGACGGGAGATTTATGCAGAGTGCAGGGTGTAATGAGGAAGGAAAATTATTTTGCAATACTCCAGAATCATGCAGTGCCATCAGAATTGCGTATAATAGGCCGTAACTTTACATTCATGCATGACAACGACCCAAAACACACTGCGTTAGTGTGTAAGAACTATCTAAAGGAGCAAGAAGAACAGCACACCCTGAAAGTAATGACATGGCCCCCACAAAGCCCAGATTTGAACCCTATAGAGTTGTTGTGGGATGAACTGGACAGGAGGATCCGAAAAATATGCCCAACTTCACAAGAACATTTACGGAATATTCTGCAACATGAACGGATTGATATTCCACAATCCGTTTTAACAAAACTTATCGAAAGAATGCCCAGAATAGTTCGAGCGGTGATTAACAGCAAAGGAGGTTTTTTCGATAAAAAAAAAAATAATGTTCAGTATGTTGTATTAGGCCAGAATAACTTTTTGTTTATTTATTTTTGTCTTTTTTACCTGTACATACAATAAAATTGCATTTTGTTTTTAGTTTCGTTTGTTTCTGTAACCTTTTCATGTTTTTTACCAACCGACCGAACTTCTCTGAACGGCAGTGTATGTTAATATTAAGATCCTGCAATTTATTACTAGCAGGTCATTTATATACGTTTACTTTAACTCATAAAGAATCTCTTCTATCAGCGTTGGCGCCTTTATGCATTGTAAGTATTGCTTTCCAATTCTACTGGTTACAAATGGTTTTAAAATTCAACACGTTATTAATAGCTATAAAACATATTCGGTCACACATTTATTCCAACATTTTTTTAATTAAGCTATGCCCTTCACAAAAAGATCTTTCGGTAAGCGTTCGAAAAGCTCCTTTGCGCGGCTTTCAACCATTCATCCGAATGAATTGTCCTGCCTGAACCTCGTATATATACGCGAACTTGAATTACAGCTGCTACCTTCTACATAGGTGTACTCATGAGCTGTGATGCGGCGAAACGCGTATACACATAGTGGTTGGTGGTAGCTGGTTCGTTAAATATATTCATTTATATTTAATTGATTTGACAAGGTTATCGTAAGGAATTAAATTGAAACTAAAATAATTCCTTGAAAGTATAAAATCGAAGGGATTTCATGCATGTATTTTATATACTGTATATATAGCATAATATTTTAAGGCCTTTTCTGATAAGGTTACAATTTCATAGAAGCAATTAACGTTAAAATTATATTTCACAGCTATAATTACTAAATTTTGCTACTATCCACGTACAAGTCGATCGAACTAATCGGCAACTTGATCTTCTTCACGATAAAAGTTCAAATGTTAAATTAGCCTTAATGATATCGTGAGGCAAGTAACATTTACGGGCTTAGTATGTAAATTAAATAAATTAAAAAGTGTAAAGTTCGATTCAAGTGCCAATAAAAAGTTTATAGTATATATTCCAGACGAATAGCTGTAGCAATAAATGTTAAGTGTGAACATAGGTGTCGAGGAAAGTTTCGCCGCGCTCTTAACATTTTTATAAGTAAATATATGTTAAATAACGGCCGTATTATCAGGAGTAGCGCCATAAGAATAACAATAAGTTTAAACAACAATGGGCGTAAGACATTCTTTTCCGTTTTACAGGTTATGTTAATTATTACATAACAGAAAAACTATAATTTTCAATAATTATTTTTTTCAAGTTCAAATAATGGAAAAATATATATGGTACATGCCGCGTATTTTATGAGTATTCTTTTTGTACCAGGTGCCAACAATAGCAATATTTTTTATAAGTAAGGTGCACATATTAATATTCATTACTAGAGATGACAAACGCAAGTGAAATTATTACTTTTTGCAGCGAATAGACAGACTCGTGTTTTGTCGACCTTCGTGGAAATCAGTAGGCAACCCTTTCTTATAAGACGAATAGACACGAGTCTGTCTAGTCGCTGCAAAAAAAGGAATAATTTCACCTGCCTTAGTCATCTCTATAGTCGCCTATATATCTGCATACTTTAAACCTGAAGTTGACGCAAAGCGTCTATTAAAAATGTCACGTATCTCATCGCAAATTCTGCTTATTCCTTTCGTCATACCGTTGGAAATGGACTCGCTGCTCATAACCATGTCGTTAATTAAGTCTTGGCCTCCTTCCAAAATCCAACGGTAAAAGTATAAACCTGTGTTATGGTCATTTAGAAGGAGCTTTTGAGCTTTCGGTCACTTGTAAGGATGATAGTGCAAATCTTTTCTTAATACTGCTCGTATGGACTCATCAGAAACTTGTTGCGATAAGTGGCGTAAAAATTCAGTGGAATATTCTTCATGCAAGTTGCTCTCTCTTCCGTTCTTGCTCGTTTTGTCCTCTCCTGCGGCATAAAACCTCTCCTGATCTTCTTTAGTGATACTTTGTGACCCATCTTCTAATTGATTTATCGGATAGAGCCATAACAACACAAAATTTATGTTGAAATCATCGTTGCAAGTTAATTACCGCATGTCTTTTAATAAACTGTTCTACACAAAATACTTTATAAGTACCAACACCTATATTTCTGGACAAGTTAAGAAATACTGAAATCAGAAATCGAAACGGAGAACAAAGATTATTATTAGTGTGAATGACGGAGGACAGTGCCGAAAAAGTGTGGAAAATGGGAGTTCTAGGTATAAAATTCAGAAGTCCGCCTAAAAGGTCATGGAACACTAATTTAGCGACGATATCATCTAAAAGAATGGATTGAGGAACGGCGGTGAACATGGCAAACGAATGGAAAGCCTGGTGAAGATTTCACCAAGAGGAATCCCAGGACGAAAAGAGGCGAAGATTAACTATCTACAACTAGCGAAAAGGCATGTTGATGAGCAAAAAGAATGTTAAGAATGTTGTTAAAAGAGTTAGTTACAAATATATTGACATTTCAGAATTCGTAATTTTTTTCCAAGGTGAAACTATTAAAACGATAATTTATATAATTCTCGTTTACTTTGCTTGCCTCGAATTTTTCTATTGAACATAAAAAAAATACTAATTAGCTCTACGTCAATACGTATGCTAACGGTGTTTTGTGTAATAATTTAAATAAATGGCAGGATTTCCAGATTTTAATATGTAACATTTAGTGACCTGGAATGCAGCGGAATAGCATAATTTGCATATTTATGGGGAAATCGTATTGCAATTTTTAAGATGTTAAACATCACAGGATGATGTTTCTTAATTTAGAACACGATAGCACTTCTATACAAAGGAAAAATAAATCATCACAAAAATGGTTTTTAATTTAATTTTATTGAAAAAGCAACAAAGTATAAAATATAGAAATAAATTTTAACATGAGATGGCTATCATAAGTGAGCCCATTGTTTATGGAGCAACTGGCAAATGAGCACCTTCTGGTTTAAATCCATTCTCATCAGCAGTGTACGTTACAGTGTATGTAACTCCATCAACGCCGACGTACTTGAATTGTCCTTGAACTGCCATTATTTCATTTTCGGATCCAGCGTTTTTCAGCTGTCCTTGTTCATTAGCCGCGATACCGTTACTTGTTTCATACCTAAAAAGGACGCTTATTAATTTATCTAGTCAATCAGCTACTCGCAACATATTTACAGGAAGTTGTACCCATTGATTCCTATATTGTCTAAGCTACTTTTAACTACTGTTGCATCTTTGTCCGATCTCTGGGGCGACGCGGTAGCGATAATGAACGTAACGGCAAGTACCAATACCTAAATCAATCGCTTCATTAGTTATGTGCATATATGAAATTGTATTTGGTTTGCAATTAGTCTGGATTATGTAAGCATGTTAAGTAATAGAATTGTAAGATGTCATTAGAACTAATTATCACAATGTTCACTAACCACTTTCATTTTTGCAGATGTTGGAATTATTTAACGTGCTGCACTACTAACTGATGACACCTGAGATGCATCTTATATAGCACATACGAAAGTATGGGTTGCAATATTTCATCCCCACTGACCTTCGTAATAATTTTTTTTTCTAATGGAATGGCAGTGTACGTAGGTATGTAATGTACCTACTTTTAGTAAATAATTTATTCCAACAAATATGGAAATGCTAAAGAGGCTTTACCTTTCAATATAACTGAATCAACAAGCCATTCATATGTAAAACGTATTATGCAATGAATTTCATGTATGATAATGGCAGAAGATTCCACAGTGTATTGATCTACAGCAGTACTTACACCTTATTGAGAAATACGTTTTTATAAGCAATTTTCAGAAAAAGAACTAAGGAAATGTAAAATTTTGTCTGCTGTGAGATCTACTAAAAGGATAATATCGTTGGTTGATCTTTTATTATTTTCATACGATATCTCAGAACTTAATTGTAGAAGTCATATTAGGAAAAGGTTTAGTTTACTTTTGTACACTACAGCGAATTATCTAGGATTTTGTTGCAGCGAGCGCTCAAATATATACGTTAGGGGCAATATGAGAGGAAAATTCACCCAAATATCTATGACAACCGCACTTTTTCTGGTATCCCTATATCCTTTCAGGAATCGGATGAGGATTCTGGATCTTCTTGTACCCATGATTTCCACTCTCTTCTATTTCTTGCCATTGTAATAATTTCTTATTTCCTTCTTTGCTATCCTGCCTCAATTATTTTTCTTGTGATTCGTTCACATTATATGTTCATACCAATTTCATTGTTTTCTTTTTATTTTTCTTATTATTAGTTCTTTTTTTGTTATTTATCAGATATCTTCATTCTTGATCCTATCTCATTTTGGCAGGGTAGACAACCACGTCTTTTTGAAAGATCACCCTTGTACTTATCTGCCAAGAGGTATTCTGCACTTCCTACTATTTCCAAAAATATTCCTGGCTTTAACATTCAAAAGTGCCCATTTTTCAGGTGTTACTCCTATCAGGACGTTTCCGTTGGACGTTGTTAATTGTTATGCCACTTTGGATTTGTTTATTATTTGTTCTTTTTTGGAATATGGTAACTATTGCTGACCACATTATTGTAATTTTAAACCATATTTGACATTGTCAATACCAGCTTGGAAGCATCATAACAATCTTTCTTTAGAAAAATGGTTTTCCTACTAAGGGCTGCGTAAGTCAAACATTACTATCCTGATTATGGGAACATAAGTGCGATTTACGGGTTGCCCTTGACAGTGATATGTAACGGAATTTTAAGTAACCAGGGACGTAAGTAATAATACATTAATTTAGGTAGGTGTTAGTACATAACAAACTAACAACTTTGGCAGTTATAGAATTATATAACTAAACGCCAATTATTTTTAGAAATGCTGATTTTTCGAAATTTTGGCTTCGCCTGGATCAGCAAATAAATTCTTGACCGTAAAGTTTCACTTACGTTCCTTGTCGATCCATTTAGATTTATTGCAGGTACTGTCTTGTCTCATCTGCTCCTTTCCATACACTTTGCTTTCGTTTAAAGCCCACAAATTCAGTGTTGAGTTTAATAGTTGCAGCAGAGTACCTTTTTATTCCTTAAATTGTAATCGGCGTGTTTATACATTATTCCGAAATTATATTTGAGGTGTTACTTTGTTATTTAAAAGTGGGCAGGAATTTCAGTTTAAAAATCCACTAACAAGCTTAGATTAACACGTAAATAAAGAAGAAAAACATTTTATTTCAGAATTTGCATTTTGAAATTAGAAAGATTGCTTCTTAAAAAAATAAGTAAAAAAATGCTTGATCTGCATTATTTGTAAAACCGGAATATGATGATTAACAGACCTTCTGAATTATGTCGTATGAAGTAAGAATTTTTGACGTATCAAACATCGTAACTGTTTTACTTTCTTATCCAAGGAAAGGGTACCGTTTAGATTTGGAGTTGAACCCGATCGAAGAGCAAGTATGCTAACTGTTTGACCACATATCGGGTCATTCACATGTTGAGGAATAGCTCACTGCACTTCACCCTTGAAGAGGTTTCCACATACTAGAGGCTCTTGTGGTCATGAGAAGCCAAAAACTTATATAACCTCGTTGGACTGTCGTCGCAACTAAGATGGTTCAATTTTGTGGTTCCAATTAGATTTGTTGAAGTATAATAAACACTTAAAGACGGTTCTAAATCAATAACAAACAAACCCGTTTAGAATAAATCTTAAACCATCACCATTGGCTAGAAACAATTTAAGTCAAACTATTTATTACGAAACATTTTATATCTTCTTGCATAGTTTACTTCAAATGCGCCGCAATGGATCATCTACGTATGATATATTTCCAAGAATGTAATAAATTTATGCATATCATCCAAGGCTTATGATTAAAGAAGGTGACTCCACAAAAATTAATGATTCATCCTAAGCATATGTTCGAGAAAAATTGTTTAAAAGCACGCACTTAAAAATTAATTATTCTGATTAATTAGCCGATAATTTTAGAAAGGTAATGGTAAGGTTCTTCAAGGATACATCAATAGAATGCCTTCTTCAGATGAAGGTGCAAACTTTGTCTTAAATTATTTGGGTAACATAAAATCCCATCATTCGCGATACATTTGCTTTTAATTAAAAAAAGACTTAAGTTATTTATCGACTTTTTATTAAAAAATAATATACAAAATCACATTTTGAAGTAGTCTGAGGTTTTCGTTTATGGCGAAATTATGGCGCAACGGGAAGATGAGCACCTTGCGGCTGGAAACCATTCTCATCAGCCGTATAGGTTACGGTGTATGTCACTCCATCAGGTCCAACGTATTTGAACTGTCCTTGAACAGCCATTATTTCATTCTCGGATCCGGCATTTCTCAACTGTCCCTGTTCTTGGGCGGCAATTCCGTTGCTAGTTTCGTATCTAGATAAAAAAAAAAGTTGAAATTAATGCATTGATGAAAAGGACTATGAGCAACGAAAGACGTACTCGAAATTGTAACCATCTGTACCGATATTGTCCAGAACACTTTTGACTATTTGCGCATCTCTATCAGAAGATTGGGGTGCGGCAGCTACAAAGGCGATAGCAACGGCGAATACGAGTACCTGAAAATGACTTATGTCAATAAGAAATAACGTAACACTTATGCAATTTCAATAGAATATCCAACTGCGTCGGTGTAAGTATCACGTTGTTGGCTATTATTACACTAGGTTATTCGAGAATAGAAAAGTCACTAACCACTTTCATTTTGTCTTGGATTGTGCTGTTTCGAATTGTTAACTAATGATGAGTTTGCCCCATGCCTGTCTTTATATACATGGAGGAAAGTGAAGAGACCTAAACTTCATCCCTCCTCCTACGACCTTAATGCACGGTAACGAGAGATGCGTTCTCTATCACATTGGTGTGGCATCAAATGAATTTGACCCCTATAGGTAAAGAGGATGACTGTTGAAATGGAATTTCATTAGATTTTACCATTACCAATTATATTCGGAATTTATTAGAATTACGAAACGCTTCTTATTTAGCTGTGTTATTAATATCGGTTTCTGTTAGACTCTTTCATCTCAGTAATAACTTAATTAATTTAACAAAGAAATATATTTAATTTATTTAAAATAGTAAATAAGTTCTGTAGTAGACAAAATAAAAATTGAAAATTCTTTTTTCATTTCATCTTCTAAAGATTATATAAAAGATTGTTCTATATATTTATACTTCCTTTTTATTTCCAAGCATCTAGCCACATTTTTTATTAAATTTACTTGTAGTTATTAATCCCGCTTTAATGCAATCTCTAAATAGTAAATACAATAATAAAATAATTAAATAATAAGTCAAAGATAAGAAATGATCCAATATAGACGATGTGTTCTATGATTCCCGTGTATTTTTAAAATTCAGGAAAATCGAAAGATCAACCATCAATAGAAAAGCCATAGATTGCAAAACATATACACGAGATACACTGCAATAATTTTTATTCAATAATAATTCAAAAATAACATTCTTTGTAGCCATAATAACGAAATCAATCACAAAGGATTGCAACATTAACGTTGACTCAATAGAATAACCAGAATTCTGTGTAAAGTGATTGCGAAATTGGTCTCGCACATATAAACATTTATCAGGGAAAAAACTACCTGGGGAAACTTAAAATTTAATGCATGCTCTTTGTTGCGGAAGGCGCATTCCACGAAAATATAATTGGATTAAAAATGTCAAAGAGCTTGTTCATTTATGGAGATCGTGTGGTAATCAATGAGTAATAAACGTTGTAGCTAACCATGTAAAAAAGATACACAGACAGAAAGGAAAATACGCCTATTTGCTATGGACGACTGCTTTGCCGAGAGATGAAAAAAATTCAGGAAAGAATGTGTAGAATTCGGTCGTAAATAATTATGTTTATCTCATGTTTTCATAAAAAGATAAATTTAGTAAATAAGTATTTATTAATTATTAAAATTATTAAAATATTTATTAATATTTTAATTTAGTAAATAAATAAAGTATTAATAGGAGAAATAATTCAAATCGGTAGGTTGTTTGCTAGTTATTGAGTAGGAAAGAGTACTTGTAAAGGAATCGACAAGATAGATTTTCTTCTAAATGTCAACACTCTGCTATATGTGCCGTAAAGTTGTGCATTTATATTCCTTCAGAATTTAAGTTTATACTGCACATAAGAAGACGACATAGAAATAAGTCCTCTTTTTGACAAATTCAATTCTATCCGTCCAAACACAAATTTATCCATCCATACCGTAGTTGGCATCGTGGTATGCAAAATGGACGTTTGCGATCGTCTCCTCATTGGATGAAATTCTTTGTCTTTTGAGCCTTGGAGGAACTAAACCTTGTTTTTATCGATTCTAAAAAAAAATCGCCAAAATATTCCCCGGCAATGGAACAGCCTTCGACTTTTTCGAAATCGTATACAATTTTTACTGCGTCTTAACTTCAGAAGTGTGCTGGTGTAACCAAGTTTCATCTACAGCTATTAACCAACGCGAGAACTCAGACTTATTTCGCTTGACCTGCTTCAGCAGGGCTTTGGAAATATTCACTCGAATACGTTGTTGGTCCCGAGAGCAAGCGCGGCAGCCAAAACGTGGTTACCCTCTTCATGTCCAAATCTTCAATCAATAAATAACAAACAAATTTTTTAGAGATGTCCCACAACCTTTAACCTGAATTTGATGATCGTAAAATTTTCCATCGTTATCGGCAGTGACTACAGTTTTTGGCCGTGCCGAACGTTTATCATCAGTCAAGCTGATACGACCAGGTTTAAATTCAGCTGCTCAACATTCCACTATGGCAAATGTTGGTGCAGAATCTCCGTAAACAGACCATTTTGGTTTTAGCTTTTCTATTTTTACAGAAACTCTAACGTTGACTGATAAACCCAAGAATTAAACAAATATTCTCAAAGAATGTGATTGATAATACTAATACAGATATATTATTACTATTAATATCAAAATCCGTTGAAATCATAGTGTATATTATCAATCTGAAAGTCACTAAACACACACAAAATACATTAAAATGTACGAGGGAAATCTTTACAACATAAATAATCTAATCTTGATAATTCATATGATTTTGCACAAAACGTTCTATATTTCTTGTATTCGGACATTTGTGCAACAAATCATGGAAAGGTTTCCTTAGGAAGCTACGGATACTTATTCCTAGAGATATAAGGCTCAATACCTCCAAACAAATCCTCATATTCATGCGACCAATGACTGAGAAAGCTCAGTAATTGACAATACCTTAATTTGTGAAACATGCATACCGCATTGTCAAGTTGAGTGAAAGATAAATGGCCTTACTTGTCCGCGGAGACTTTAACCTTTTAAAATATTAAATAGCGGTATAATCGTGCTGGCATATTATTTACCTAAGCCTATCGTATTTATTACGATGCACGACAAACGGTAAGTAAAACGTATGGAATAATTGGCATTAAATTAAAACTTGATATTCGTCAGGAGTTCCTAGCTATAATTTTTTTGAGCTATGACAGCATATCTTTTTTTTATTTTATTTTATCGCTGTTGCAACGGTACATCATATGAGGAATCTAGCGTAGGCTTTCACGGCCAGAGTCAGTTAAAACAAAACCTGTTCCGGGTTCTATGCGTGTCATGGTTAAACGGAAACTCGACGTTTCGCCCACGTTTCTTCAGGAGAGAGAAAAGTGGTAGGCAACAGTTAATACGGTAACTCAGCACAACAGAGGCGAAAATCAACTGTATTGATTATTGAAGCAGTTGATTCAAAAAAATTCAGAAAACAAGTGAGATTTATAAAATGTTTATTCTGAGTCCCATTACAATATCTATGGTCTATCGGAAGATCTTTAATAACTATGTCATCAAAGAAGTTACTACAATAGATAATATGTCTTAGACTCTTACCCATCTATATACTATCATTAAGTGGCTCCGGTTAATTATATACACTGCCGTTCAGAGTTTGTAAAAAACATGAAAACAGAAACAAACGAAACTAAAAACAATGTAATTTTATTGTATGTACAGGTAAAAAAGACAAAAATAAATAAAAAGTTATTCTGGCCTAATATAACATACTGAACATTATATTTTTTTTCATCGAAAAAACCTCCTTTGCTGTTAATCACCGTTCGAACTATTCTAGGCATTCTTTCGATAAGTTTTGTTAAAACGAATTGTGGAATATTAATCCATTCATGTTGCAGAATATTCCGCAAATGTTCTTGTGAAGTTGGGCATATTTTTCGGATCCTCCTGTCCAATTCATCCCACAACAACTCTATAGGGCTTTATGGGGGCCATGTCATTACTTTCAGGGTGTGCTGCTCTTCTTACTCCTTTAGATAGTTCTTACACACTAACGCAGTGTGTTTTGGGTCGTTGTCATGCATGAATGTAAAGTTACGGCGTATTATACGCAATCCTGATGGCACTGCATGATTCTGGAGTATTGCAAAATAATTTTCCTTCCTCATTACACCCAGCACTCTGCATAAATCTTCCGTCCTAGCAAAGGAGAAACATCCCCACACTAACACAGAACTGCGCCCTTGCTTTACAGTAGGCACAATGCAGTCCGGGATCATTTTTTCGGTTTTAGATCTTCGGACATAAACTCGTCGATTTTGCCCAAAAACCTCAAACTTTGACTCGTCAGTCCAAAGCACGTGTTTTCAATCATCTAACGACCAATCTAGATGAGAATGGACCCACTGTAGCCGTTTTGCTCTGTTGCCCCGACGTAATAAGGGTTTTCGAATGGCAATGCGTCCATGAAGGTCCGCTTGTTGAAGTCGACGTTTTACCGTACTCGCCGAAACTTGTTCTTCACGGCCGCGATTGACTTCGGCTGCTATTTGTGGCGCTGTTAATTTTCTATTCCGTTTGCTTAATAATACAATTCTCAAATCTTCAGCTTTCGTTGTTTTCCTAGATGGTCCGGGACGAACACGATTTTCTATAGTTCCAGTTGTCCGATATCGTTTTATGATGTCATTTACTGTTGAACTCATATTTATTTTTTCAGCAATTTGTCGCCCCGAATATCCTTCTTCAAACGGCGTAATAATGCGTGAACGTTTTTCTACACTGGTAGGCTTGCCACGTGCCATTTTGAAGTAAATTTTCTTAAAACTTTCGCGCAAAAACGACAGATGCACACCAACACACGTTTAACAATAAAATGAAGCAAATTTATATCTTTACGCCCGTGATAAATAAACAAGAATGATACTGCGGTATATTTCCTAAATGTATTGTTCGTTAATAATCCCCAAACGACCCGTTTCAAAAGATCGGTGCTTCCGAGAAATTCTTGGAATGATAATAAAAGGGACTTTATTGTGGTTGTCGCAATATTTCTACTTTACATAATAATTTATGGCTTTAATCCCTTAGAAAAGAGTGTATGCTTAATATTTTTCTAATTTTATGTATTAATAATTGTATACAGTGTGACATAATAGATTTTTATTGTATGGCCGAACTTCACTGAACGGCAGTGTACATATAAGGACCCTTTGCTCCGCTTGGGCAGATTTAAGTGAACCATGATTAATTATCTCTGATAGCTGATAGGTTGACATATCAAGCTTGCTAATTAAATACACGCATTATGTTTTATGCGACATTTAAAGCTATCATTAGAAGTAGCACCCATATAAACGTGTTCCTAACAATAGAATCAATATTAAATACTACGAACGTAACAGTAACAAATTTACGACGATTCTGGATTGCACAATTGTGTCTATGCAGACCTCACTGCGCAATATCCAGGCTATTTGAGATGAAGAAGATGATGGTGTTATTGCGCTTGATAACGCAATAGGTTGTTGTCGTCTGTTGACATGCAAAATTCTCTTGAAGTCGTGGTTCGTGACGGGCACCACCTACCGGAACATCACGTAGCTATGCAATTGGACTGCCACTTTTCAAGATACCTCGTGATATGTACCGTCCCCATTGCTAATCATTAATCAAGGGAACGATCGAAAAAATGCGATGTAACGAAATAAATATGTACGTAAATAAATGTAAAGAATGGCGTACGAAATTTTTGGGAAAATGTATTTAAAAAAATGTGCACAATAAGTAATGAGGGTAGTAGAAATGTCTTTCGGGTGATGTCGTGTAGTTAATATTTTACTTGACGTTTCTAAAGACTTTAGAAATCTTTTGAAGAAGCTAACAGCATGGTCAGCGAAACGTCAAGTAAAATATTAACTACACGACATCACCCGAAAGACATTTCTACTATGGATTACGGTCGTGAAAGCCTACACTCAACTATCGGACGCCTCTACGGGGAGGAAATCTATTTGAAAACCAGGAAGCTGGATAAACTACGTAAGAAGAGGTGCCAACTGCTTGCCTCACTGGCATTTCTGCGACGCTGCCGAGACCAAAACGTAACACCAAGCTTCAGCGGCCAGAAAAATTATTCACCGCACCGAGAACGCACTGACCAGAGAGAGAGAATTCGCTCCACATACCATGAATTGAACCAGATATCTACACAACTCTTCGATCTGCATCTAGAACTCAGCAAATTACCGGACGAAGATTTATGGAAAACTATCGACAAGATCAGCTACGAACACTCAGAACACCACTTCAACACAGTGACAAAGAAACATGTAAAGAAGTTCGATAAACTTCAACCCAAGAAGACCAATACACAACCAGAACTAGACATCTGTAAGACCGTCATCAACCTATCAACGTTGCAACTATCACAAGAACAAACAAGAGTACTATCCAAAGGACTAAACTTTGCAGTCGCACCAACCAGAATACCTAAAGAAGAAATCATCACTCAAGTGGAATGTGCTATCCGAAGACTGCCAGCCGAAGAAGCAGAAGAAAATACAGTCTTTAGAAATCTTCTGAAGAAGCTGACAGCATGATCAGTGAAACGTCAAGTAAAATATTAACTACACGACATCACCCGAAAGACATTACGGTCGCGAAAGCCTACACTCAAGTAATGAGGGTTTCATATCCTTTAACTGCTCTCTCGGACACCTTCGATGTTTTTTTTTTAACTTCCACTTATCGTTATCTGCCTTTTAAAGCCATTATTTTTGCGTTGCTTGACAGCATATACAGAAGCTATATCAGGGGAATAGGAGGGTTGCAAAAGCTCAGAAATTTCGAATTTTTATCAGAAACTGAAAACGTGCAATAAGCCGTAATGATACTCTTTTTGCGGTGCGGTGATGATTGCTCCTTTATTTTTGGCTCATATCCATGATTTATCAGCTGTAATTTCCCTATTTTTAACATATCTAGGTCATTTTCAATCAACTGCATAATTTTTTATAGAAATCCGGTCAATCATTATCATAACTCTTATCCGTTCGGGTCCTTTTGTGCAGTATTTTCTGTATTGTGCATCATCACCTTTATTATTAATATAAATACATACAATACGTTGTTACTGTAAGATTGACTGTAAGACAAACACTCGTCGATGTAAAAAGTATACTTGGACTTCTGACAAACGACGAAGCAGTATGGACAGTACACACGAGGCTCATTTTCGTACGTATCGTCCAAGTTTGCTTTGCCATCATATATATCTACTATGAAGAGGACTTAAAGCACAAAAGTAAACAGCAAGAAATTTATTATGTAATAATTACGGACCTCCTAATAATGGTTTTGGAATGTATATAATAATCAATGCATGCACGTATCGGCATTAAGAGATATTTGAAGATGTTGCAAAACGTAATAACCGTTTCACAGTAGCCAATTTCCTCTGTAATATTGTATGTGTAAGAGATTACATCCATAAATATAGGTCATTTCTCTAACTGCAGCATTTTACTTGCGTGTTTATGGAAGATATACAGCGTCTCACCGCGAATCGCATCGATCGATATGTTAAGGACTTAACATTTTATTTTTTGTTTTATTTTATTTTATAAATGTAACCATTTTTATTTATTTGAAAGTAATATTTTGTTTGTGTCTATTTGATGATAAATTGAATGTTTCTTTTGTTTTGCGTTGTATAAATTTATATATTCCATATTTAGCATCATTTAAACTTTAACGTGTGCGTATTCAATGTAAAAATACGTACAATTTCTTATAAAATTCGCAAATATTTAAAATTCGTCAATGTTCTAATTAAAAATATCTTTAATAGTCATTTATTATAGTTGTTTGATGAAGCTCTTGCTAATTCATGTATCAGATCGAGCGCTAGGTAAGGAATGTCCGCCAGTTACCGCCGGTAACGTACACTTACGTACAAGTTATCGAAACTTCGTCGGAAGTCGAACGTACGGAACTACCATGACTGCCTGCCTTCTCTCTTTCGCTTGTGAGTCACGCAGCGCTCAGACCCCGCACTATCGCTGGTTTCTGATTTTTCCGCTTATACATGGGAACAGCAGCTCGGAGCAAGATGCTAGAGGTGGTGTATCAAATAAGTACACGAAATAACGCGAGTGACTGGGTAACCGTGAGTTGTATAGCATCCTTTTGCTGCTGTCGCCCAACCAGACGCTCATGCTCCGGTAGGGCTTTGTGGGCTGATTAAGCGAGTAAACACATAAGAATTACACATAAGCAATTGGTCCTTTCGCCTCACAAGAAATATACACCGAAGCAGACGACTAGCGGCATTGTTCTTCAAACTAGGAGAACGTACATTGGAAAATTTTGAAAACTTGGCAGTTTATAAAAGATCACATTGTACTATTGAAGTAAAATATTTTTAACAATCCGGCACTTCCGGTTATAGCGGAAACAGCTTGTCAACTATGTACTAACAAGTTCGGGCAGTCTACTTTGTTTTCAATTTATTTGAATATCTGTGAATTTTCGATGTTAAAGTTTTAATATTTAATTTTTGGTGCAATGGATGATGATTGATATGATATCAGCTCACTGTACAATCTGAGCTGGCTGGTTTTTATTGCGAACATCTCTAAAATCATCTCCTAGGAAACGAAAAGTAGTTTTGTAGAATATAAGTAATAGTCGAGGAGTGAAGTTTAATTTCACTCGTTTGTATGGTGGTACTATTCCGGCCCTTTCATAATCGATAATTCCGAAGGGCGCAAAATTAAAAGGTATTCAAAATTGAAAAAAAAAGGGGCATTTACCGAAAATTGAATCGATTCACACATATTAAAATAGCTAAACTATATTTTCCCGATTTATTACTTCCAGAAACGATAAAAGATATTAACATTCGCCATTTCACAGATGCACCTCTGCTGACGTAAATGTCATGCTAATAACTGCGATTTTCTGCGAATAAAAATATCATTTAAATAACTCGCTTACCGTTATGTTTCTATTAAATTACGTAAATAATTCTGCATTTGACGCACAGGTAAGGTTCGCGAATTAGATACGACGCTGTTTTTAATAAAAGCATTTTTATAAAGGTAAATCCTACATTGCTCGCTTTTGAGTTGAATGTACAACTAATAGCTTAAACCGTTAAGTAGGATATTATGCAGTACATTTGTAACACTCGCAATTTAAAACAAGATCAAGAAGGCCAAGTTCAATAAAGTGTAACAGTCTGCAGTCATTGATCTAAATCGGGTTCATTGCAGAACGTGAAATTATGGCGTTGGTATTACCTCATACCTTTCAAGTTCAAAGTAAAAGTGAACGTGAAATTACTTGGGTATACCTTAACATACTTTACACCTGTCATATGGTACGTATTCGTTCTCTACGTTTTTTCTTTTTTTTTCTTTTCCGGAAATTACAGTCTAGACGCAGAGCCTATGTTTTTGGTTTATTAATATAAAATAATTTGAAACTAATGATTTTATTTGATTAATTGAATTAGTCTTTCCCTTTTTTAAATGCTCAATTTTAACAAACACGCCACGGTTACAATCCACGGCGATTAAAAAGTACATCCTTGAGAACATCCAGTTGCAATTTATCTCAAGAAAAACAACTTCATATTCAATTAAAAACTTAATTGTTGGTTTTCTGGATCCTGACGACATTCAATTTTAAAGCATATGATATCATGTTTGATAAAAAGGACCAACGTTAAGTTGGATTCTCTAGTACATAGAGAATGAATATTTTCTGCTGACCATTATATTGTTACATACGGCAGTTTGTAAATAGTGTTGGATTTAATTTATCTAGTTTGCTATTTTTAAGTTTGACAATGATTATTTTATTTTAAATGTTGACAGACGATAAGTGTAGAATAAATCCATTTTATATTGAGTATATCGCCTGAGTTGTTTGTCTTTGAGCCCCGACAACGTTTTTTAAAGGCAGAAAAACGTGACAACTGATGTCAGAAGTGAGATGGGCCTTACGAAGTGGTAAAGCGAATTAACGACGTTGTCTACCGCATCAAAAGGAAACCAAATGGTAACCTAAGAGTGGTCCATTTTAATCGACTAGCTCCGTTTCTTGAAAATAATCGTGAGGAGGGTGAGCAGAATGTCCGAGTCTGTATACTCCCCGAAGAAGAACTTACATATGAGGAATTCATGGATAAGCACGAAAATGGTCACAAAGTGCATCACGGTGCGACGACGGAGATTCAAGAGGATCTCCTGAAGGTTGCGCGTTACCGCATTGTGTTACCCAGGACCTAAGAGTGGAAAAAAGTATAGCCAGCTTATTCAAGAAGAAGTTTGGAGGAGTTGAAGACCTCCAAAGTCAGTATCCTGAGGTCGGCAAGGCGCTGTACCTATCGGGGAATGAACGATATTTGTTCTATTTGGTGACCAAAGAGACTTCAATGGGAAAGCCAACTTATCACTCCATATGGGACAACCTGATAAGCTTAAGAGGAAAGCTGTTGGAGCTGGGGATCAATAAGATCAGAATACCAAAATTAGGCTGTGGATTGGATGGCTTGAACTGGAGGATCGTAAGAAGCATGATTGAAGAGATCTACCGATGTACAGGCATTGAATTTCTGGTGTGCTGTTACAACCCACGAGCAGCAGAGGGAAAGCGACGGACAGTAACGTTTTCCGCCAGACATCGCTGTACAGAAAAGGAGTGAGATGTCTGCACCGTCTTGACGACAGTAGTTCCTGTTCCGAGACGGAACAGATCTAAGAAGGGAGCAGTGTTACGTACGGTAGTTTGTAAATAGTGTTGGATTTAATTTATCTAGTTTGCTATTTTTAAGTTTGACAATGATTATTTTATTTTGAATGTTGACAGACGTTAAGTGTAGAATAAATCCATTTTATATTGAGTATATCGCCTGAGTTGTTTGTCTTTGAGCCCCGACAACGTTTTTAAAGACAGAAAAACGTGACAACTGGTGTTAGAAGTGGGATGGGCCTTACGAAGTGGTAAAGCGAATTAACGACGTTGTCTACCGCATCAAAAGGAAACCAAATGGTAACCTAAGAGTGGTCCATTTTAATCGACTAGCTCCGTTTCTTGAAGATAATCGTGAGGAGGGTGAGCAGAATGTCCGAATCTGTATACTCCCCGAAGAAGAACTTACATACGAGGAATTCATGGATAAGCACGAAAATGGTCACAAAGTGCGTCACGGTGCGACGACGGAGATTCAAGAGGATCTCCTGAAGGTTGCGCGTTACCGCATTGTGTTGCCCAGGACCTAAGAGTAGAAAACGGTATAGCCAGCTTATTCAAGAAGAAGTTTGGAGGAGTTGAAGACCTCCAAAGTCAGCATTCTGAGGTCGGCAAGGCGCTGTACCTATCGGGGAATGAACGATATTTGTTCTATTTGGTGACCAAAGAGACTTCAATGGGAAAGCCAACTTATCACTCCATATGGGACAACCTGATAAGCTTAAGAGGAAAGCTGTTGGAGCTGGGGATCAATAAGATCAGAATACCAAAATTAGGCTGTGGATTGGATGGCTTGAACTGGAGGATCGTAAGAAGCATGATTGAAGAGATCTAC
>LR736980.1:0-14137 GCA_902654985.2 Oryctes borbonicus | reverse complement strand
AAAATTTAAGAACAATACATTGTAACTTTAAAGAAATTAAATGAGCTATGGCATTTTGATGCAAAATAAAATCTTCCCAAACAAGAAAAACTTTCCAGTGATAAACAACTGACCTTTGAATAACATATGCCTATATGATTCGAAATGGAAGGCCATTAGATGCCTACACAATCTAAATGTCATTTATAGAAGTTAATCTTTCATATCAACTTTACGACCTCCGATATAATGTAATATTTGATTACATATAATAATTAATATTAACATATTAACACTTGTATTTATGGAAGTATGTACGTCTTAACATTTGCCTAGACCTTAGCTACACAAACCGCGTGCATGCATGCACAGTATCTACCAATTATATAAAAATTCTTCTCAAATTGACTGATTTAAATAACTGTTCGTTTCATAATTTATCATAATTATACTTTATCCAAGCATCCTCTATTGATGTGCATTATGTGCCGTTTTGTGTTATGAATTTCGAGAAATATTTAATTAAGGAAGTGATTATATTTACAGATATGCAGATGAATATAAATTTTTAAATATTTGTCAAATTATACAAAAAAGAAATTATATAAATAACTGCAAAGTTTAGAACAAAACGGACTTGTGCTCTGCTTCCAGCTCATACTTTTCAACAACTACTTTCGCTGATAAATTTACGGACAATTGATATCGAGAAGTATTTGTTTAGTCATGAAGACTGTGTCTTTGTAGCTCCTGTGGATAATAATGAAATTATGGAATGTGTAAAAACAGATCCATCTACAACGCTTAATGAAAATAATTTGTGTCCCTTTATTTTGAAATATTGTTCGGCCAGTCGCTTAGCTTACGTCATTTGGACACAGAATCTTTCCCTTTAAATTAAAAGTATCCACAACAAAGGTGATATTAATTCCCTTAATAACTACAGGCCAATCACTATTTTGTTTGTGTTTTCTAAGATATTTGAACGATTGATTAACAAAAGGTTAATGCACTATTTAATAAATTAACATATATTACAAGACACAGAGCACGGTTTTATCTCAGGTAAAAGGATTTTTTTTCACTCTGTTGGTAATTTTCAAAGCGACAATTGACAAAAAAAAAAAACAACTAGAAATAGAAATAAAGCAACTATCTTTTATTTATTATAATGAGTAAGACCTCCTCGTTTCTCAGTAATTGCTAACATGCGACGAGGTAACGAAGTAAATAATTCTTCTCTAGTGCTAAACTGTCTTCCTTCGCTGTAAACTTGTCTCATCATCCAGCCCCATAAGCTTTCTATAATATTTATGTCTGGGGAAAGAGCAGGCCATTCCAGAACATCGATATTGTTGTCGTTCATCCATGTGTTGATTATTCTTGCTGGGTGAATTGGCGCATTATCATGTTGAACTGTCCATTCTTCATCGGAAAACATCAAGTCAATATTAGCGATTTGTTCCTGGAGTAACTCCAGGTACTTTTGAGCAGCCTGCCTTCCTTCCAGAATTTCTAGTCTCACTGTTCCTCGACTTGAAATCGCATCCCAAACCATTACTGATCTAGCTCGGCTATGACGATGTGATAAAAGTCGTTCGGCCAACCTCGAATCATGAAAATAATATTGGAAGCCATCAGGTTCATCCAAATTAAACTTTTTCTCATCACTAAAAATAACTGTTTTCCACTCGTCTACCCATTCACGATGATTGCGAGCAAATTCTAATCGGGCTTGCTTATGATGCTCCAGAAGGAGGGGTTCCTTGCGCAGTTTTTTTTCTTTTCAAGTGTGGATATTTCTTTATTACCCTTTGGATGATTCGTACCAAAGCATGACTTTCGACTCTGTCCCTAATTTGCTTAGCTGTAACACGCCATCCGCAATCCGATTATTGCCATAGTCTTCGATGTTTTTCAGGTAAGCGTTAACTACCCACGTGCTTCGTTCGATTTTCTTGCGATTTCTCGATTCGAGTAGCCTTCCTTTCGAAGAGTTTGGATTTTTCCTCTTTCTGCTAAACATAAAGTTTTTCCACGACCCACACTGGGAATCAAGTATTGTCACAACTTGACAACTATTGTGGAACAATTCTTGATTTGTTGTTAAGCAACGCAGTTTTCATTTATTTTACGGCTCCCAGCTAATTGTAATTAAAAAATATAGTGAGAGTAATCAAGTGACGTAATAGAAATGACAATGAATCCTTTAAAAATGGCAAAAATATTAGCGATTCGAAATCTTGAGGCAAAGTTGAGCGCAAAACATGAAAAGGTTACAGAAACAAACGAAACTAAAAACAAAATGCAATTTTATTGTATGTACAAGTAAAAAAGACAAAAATAAATAAATAACCCAGAATAACTTTTTCTGGCCTAATATAACATACTGAACATTATATTTTTTTTTCATCGAAGAAACCTCCTTTGCTGTTAATCACCGCTCGAACTATTCTAGGCATTCTTTCGATAAGTTTTGTTAAAACGGATTGTGGAATATTAATCCATTCATGTTGCAAAATATTCCGTAAATGTTCTTGTGAAGTTGGGCATATTTTTCGGATCCTCCTGTCCAGTTCATCCCACAACAACTCTATAGGGTTCAAATTTGGGCTTTGTGGGGGCCATGTCATTACTTGCAGGGTGTACTGTTCTTCTTGCTCCTTTAGATAGTTCTTACACACTAACGCAGTGTGTTTTGGGTCGTTGCCATGCATGAATGTAAAGTTACGGCCTATTATACGCAATCCTGATGGCACTGTATGATTCTGGAGTATTGCAAAATAATTTTCCTCCCTCATTACACCCTGCACTCTGCATAAATCTCCCGTCCCAGCAAAGGAGAAACATCCCCACACTAACACAGAACTACGCCCTTGCTTCACTGTAGGCACAATGCAGTGCGGGATCACTTTTCGGTTTTAGATCTTCGGACATAAACTCGTCGATTTTGCCCAAAAACCTCAAACTTTGACTCGTCACTCCAAAGCACGTGTTTCCAATCATCTAACGACCAATCTAGATGAGAACGCGCCCACTGTAGCCGTTTTGCTCTATTGTCCCGTCGTAATAAGGGTTTTCGAATGGCAATGCATCCATGAAGGTCCGCTTGTTGAAGTCGACGTTTTATCGTACTTGCCGAAACTTGTTCTTCGCGGCCGCGATTGACTTCGGCTGCTATTTGTGGCGCTGTTAATTTTCTATTGCGTTTGCTTAATAATACAATTCTCAAATCTTCAGCTTTTGTTGTTTTCCTAGATGCTCCGGGACGAACACGATTTTCTATAGTTCTAGTTGTCCGATATCGCTTTATGATGTCATTTGCTGTTGAACTTCTCATATTTATTTTTTCAGCAATCTGTCGCCCCGAATATCCTTCTTCAAACAGCGTAATAATGCGTGAACGTTTTTCTACACTGGTAGGCTTGCCACGTGCCATTTTAAAGTAAATTTTCTTAAAACTTTCGCGCAAAAACGACAGATGCACACCAACACACGTTTAACAGTAAAATGAAGCAACTTTATATCTTTACGCCTGTGATAAATAAACAAGAGTGATGCTGCGGTATATTTCCTAAATGTATTGTTCGTTAATAATCCCCGAACGACCCGTTTCAAAAGATCGGTACTTCCGAGAAATTCTTGGAATGATAATAAAAGGGACTTTATTGTGGTCGTCGCAATATTTCTACTTTACATAATAATTTATGGCTTTGATCCCTTAGAAAAGAGTGTATGCTTAATATTTTTCTAATTTTATGTATTAAGAATTGTATACAGTGTGATATAATAGATTTTTATTGTGTGACCGAACTTCACTGAACGGCAGTGTACGTATATTCCTTTTTATACAATTGAAAAAGAATGGTATGTTGGTTTTGCTATTTGCTTATATATACTTTGAAAAACCAATGTAACATCCTTATGTTGTTTTTTTAGAAATCCATGATTAATTATACAACTCAAGAAAGATTTTAGCTTATCGCTATAGGTGAGCAATACATATTACATACTTTTTCTTATGTGTAAGACATTAATTATAAATACAATATTCGTCTTCAATGTATTAATTCATATTACCTCACTCGATTATTTATACTTCCACTATTAGTATTGACTTCGATTTAATGCCAAGGTCAACGTGGATACAATGAATTATCCGCAATTTGCTTATGTACAATTGCCAACCTAAATATAGGAATAGGTAATATTTGGATTAATCGACTCCTGGTATATTTACCCTCGTTTATTAAAAATATAACAGTTTAACATTATTTTCACAAATAATGTGCGAAATGGCAGTTTTATAAAAACTGTCGGTCAGCGACACCCGTACGAAAAATAGTTTACTTAAGATTAGGAATTACGCTGGAATGTGAGCGCCTTTTGGTTGGAAGCCGTTTTCGTCGGCCACATATTCAACAGTATACGTAACGCCGTCTATAACGAAGGAGAATCGACCTCGAACAGCCATGGATTCGTTTTCTGATCCTTCATTCAGAAGATTTCCTTCTTCATCGGCCGAAATACCGTTACTAGTTTCGTAACTAAAATAATAACGTTATTTTATGTTCTTATACGAAGCTGTGAATTAGACCTACCCATATTTGTACCCTCCAACGCCGATATTATCAAAATCGCTCTTTACAACAACAGCATCCTTATCGGGATTTCCTTGAGGGGCGGCTAACGCTATCGCGACGAAGGCGGCAACGAAAATAATCTTAAAGCACACGAATTACATTTTAAATTGCATTGGCGAATAAGTTGTAATTGCTTTACCAGTTTCATGATACTCCTTTAAAGGTGATCAACTAGCCGTGCACTGATGTAAGTACTTTTTAGTTATACCGGTAATGTTTGTATGTAACCTACTGACGTATAAAACAAATATCGCCTTCTTTTATACGACTTCGTTCGCATGCATCACAATAGGATCTTCTTCTGACATTTACCACCACCTCAAATCATTTTGGCATTACACAGAATTATAATTCATCGACGCAATTAGAAAAATTACTTCGTCTAACGCTCCAGATTATTATGTTCAATTATTCTTGTGTTGTCTGCATCATAGGCAACGACCTCTTGAGGTCGTTTGTATCTGGTATGCCAGATTGTCAGTACTAACAAAAGATATAAGAGATTAATTTGAACAAAAGCGGTGTCGGTACTGAAATAAGTCTATTATTATGCTTCAATTGTGTTACACCTAATACTTGCAATTCTACAAAGCCGAAGGATATTAAATAGAATTCGGTCATACATGTAAATGCGATAGGTGGCTGGTATGAATTTAGAACAGTACGAGTCAAGCGGTGAGAAGACACGATACATGAAAAGTATGTGGAAGAATGAAAGAGGTTGCAAGATCCTTCATTAAACATGAAAAAATAATTAGTTTATTAATAACGATAGTATGTGCTAATTTGCAAGACATTTCCTAATTTTAACAAGTTGAATTAACTGTTATGGTGGGTGATGTAGAAAATTCGTCATGGCAGTACACCCATGCCTACATACGAGGATGGTAAGAGAAGTACCCGTGTTTTCCTTCACGAAAAACGATGTATGAGAATACTATCGGCAAAATGGTTTTTTTTCGCCTGGGAACGTGCAATTCGCAAGGGACACTCTTAATTGATTAATTGGAGAAGTGAAGGACAATTACGAGACTGTACTATGCTGATTTATTGGACCTATTCCATGATGCAATAATGAGAAAATGGCCTCGCTCTACGAAAAAAACAATTCTGTACCATTATGATGACGCCGCTCATCAACAATTGCGATAGCAAAACTAGTCCAGTAACGGTACTAATTGGTCATATTCATCTGATTTGGCGCTCTTTGACTTATTTCTTTTTTAAAACTTGGAAAAATCGCTCAGCGGAAAGCGATTCACGTCGAATGAAGAAGTTATTACTCTGCTTTGCAGATTTCGACAATTCCTATTATTCGGATAGCTTAAAAAAGTTGGAAAATCACGGGACTATGTGTATAATGCTACAAGATTATAGTAAAAATGTCTTTCGGGTGATGTCGCATAGTTAATATTTTACTTGACGTTTCGCTGACCATCCTGTCAGCTTCTTCAGAAGATTTCTAAAGACTGGTGTTGTTGTCTCTTGCTCCTCGTTATATATCCCATTTCTGTTCCGCTTTGCTGATCCATAATCGTCCCGCTTTGCTGATCCATAACCGTTCCGTTCCGCTGAATCGCGTCGTTCGTTGTATAACGACTCTGTAGTGCTAACTTCCACGTATTGCTGATCTTGTATCCGTCTTCGCGATTGAAGTTGTTGGTGTTCTTCATTATTTCTATGGATTCGCGTATTATCCTCGGGTAGTAGTGGCTGATCCTAGCTAATACCTTAACGTCGCTGTAGGTTATGCGGTGGTCTCCTTGTTGGTGCAGGTGTTCTGCTACTGCAGATTTTTCAATATGCCTGAGGCGTGTGTCTCTCTCTCTAAAATATTAACTACGCGACATCACCCGAAAGACATTTCTACTATGGATTACGGTCGTGAAAGCCTACACTCAAGCTACAAGATTATGTCGAGAAGTTAATTTACTAAATGCAAAGCAATTGCGTTTTGTGCCGATGTCACGGACAATCGTCTCTGGCGACGGATAAAATCCTTTATAAGATAAAAGTTGACAGAAGGAAATAACCACCAATCAACTATGCGCACTGCTGATGGTGATATTTTCAAAAATAATAGTTGATTTATTATTATTTTTTTAAATATCAAATTATTATTTATTTCCGCAATAGTTAAAAATGAAACTTAACCATGTTGATTTATTGTTGTTATTATATTAACATTATAAGCATTTGTCGTCCGTAACTATATAACACATCAGATTTCCATATTTATAATAGATAAATTTGTATTTAAACATCTATGTTCGTACTTCGTCTTCAATTGTATAAGCGCACATCTCTAAGGTGTATCTTTACGTAATCAAATTCGCAACCTTGACATGTGCTGCATAATTTGCTTCTCCGTTGAACCATTACGCTGTTTATAAACTACACGGACATCTTTTGCGTTTATACAATTTCTCCTTAGTTAAATTAAGGGTGTAAGGGTAAAATAGCCAGAACGCCACTGCCCATGCAAATGCACGTTGGAAAATTTAGGAAATCTAATTCAAGTGGTAGCGATCTCACCATTTTCTGTGATGAGATATATTTTCTTTTTCTTGAACTTGGTTCAATTATTTAAATATTAATTGTTTTTTTTTTTTGCTTTAAGTCATTAACAGACGAGAAAGTAAACTAATTTTCCATTTTCATCTTGTTACATTCATTTAATTGATACGTTTCGTCTTTTTAAGCTATCTACAAATAAATAAATTAATTGTAGCTTATTAAATTTCAAAGTCTCCAAGAGAGATAAGTACCTGGGCTTCGCAAGAAAAAAAAATATTTTCATATGCAAAATTCATTTTATATTTCAACATAGTCTCCAACCCTGCAAAATACGTTCGTCTCTGCAATTATTTGTCGTTGCAATTGTCTGAGTTA
Organism: Oryctes borbonicus; assembly: GCA_902654985.2. Taxonomy (NCBI): domain Eukaryota; kingdom Metazoa; phylum Arthropoda; class Insecta; order Coleoptera; family Scarabaeidae; genus Oryctes; species Oryctes borbonicus. Next base: position 6,623 of record LR736980.1, on the reverse strand, counting down.
AATCTTTGTCCGTCGAGCTATTTTTTCACATTCGGAAACAGAAAATAATCTCTGGGAGCTAAATCTGGGTACGGAACCAATTCGCGTCCTACTCGTGTAATTTCGCGACGGCGACGACGACGCAAGCGTGCACACCTACATTGCCTTTGATGAAACAGAATCCTTTTCTTTGGAAAACGTTGTTGAAAGATCCAATAACTTGGCATGATATTCGTCTTTAAACGTTTTGCCTTTTTCAAGGTAATGGACGTGGATTATGCCACGTACATTCTAAAACACTGTGGCCATGATCTTGTTGGCCGATAAAGTAGGTTTGGCCTTCTTTGGCGCTGGTTGGCCACTGCTATTTGGTCTCAGATCTGCTGTGATTGTGCTTTAACATCGTCAATCATTTTTGCCAATCAAATGATGGTACGTCTTCATTTTGCAAGGACCTGCTCTCAAACCTATTCTCATTCGAAGTCTATCACATTCATAACAATATTGTGCTGAACTTATTCTTATTTGTCGATCATAGACCATAGACCCTAAGGTATTTCCCTCACTTTGTGACAACTCCATACTAAACCTGATCAAGGAAATAAATTTGTTCTGAATCACAGTATTAAAGATTTGGAAGACTATAGCTTGCCCAAGAATTTAGAATTTCTATTTCATTATGCGGGTATTTCAAACGAATCGTTTTCGTATGCCCCACCACATTTCAACCTGCGAATAGAGCTAACCATTGTCAATAATAAAACGTTCTTTGGTTCTGTGTTAATTTTCGTAACATACGCACAATGAGGTGCAGACCGATTAAATAAACCCAAGAATATTATACTTTCGTGTAATAAAGAATATTCGCGCATTCCCATAAACTGAAATTACTCATTTTAAAATACGATTGTTGAAACGATCATCCTCCATGTCGGCGCGACAAGGTCGAAGAAGCCGCATTCTACGGCTTCATCTCGCTGATACGAAGAATCGCATCAGACGATGAGAATAGAAAAAGTACACCACGCATTTTTCAATAACTGTGTCTTCTATTTTTACGATCGTTATGCCATCCGGATAGTGAAAGGTTATTAAGAAAACCTTGAAATCAAATTTATAGTAAGTACACAGGCGATCTCTGTTGAACAGCGATTCCTAACGCTAACTCCCAATAAATAATTCAGTTCAAGCTAATCAATATCTCTTTCCATACGTGTATGTTTCGTTGCCCAGTGTTATTTTCTATTCTTCTATAATAGTTGCATAAAGCTATAATAGTCAACCTTTTCATTGCACTTTCATTGCAATTTGCAATGAATATAAAAATGGATTTAACAGTTATTGCTATTACAACACCCGCTAGTAAACATATTACATCTGCTTCTGCTATTTTTCTCCTAATAAAAATTAATAACAATAATAAATAAGGTCTCTATCATCATTCGCAAACTTGCATCTTACAAGCGCATAAAATAAGTAATAAAGGTATGTGGACATCAGTAAGCGGAAATGTAGCTTATGGTAAGTTGGTAATGTATACAAGCTGTAAACAATTAATTACAAGCACCGCTACAAAAAATAACATGACCATAAAAAATACATAAAAATATTTAATAATGGCGCATAATAGTGCTGAATCCGGACAACATTTTGAATGAGCAAACAGATATAATAAATTCTCCTTTAATAAATCCTACAGTTAAGAGGTTCTCTTCCCGTTGAAAACTAAATTTAGGTATACCGTTTTTTTTTCCATTTTACGACATGATGTCTGCTTGTATACTCGCGGTGTAAAATTTTAGTTTTAACTTTAATTTTCTGAAGATGCCGCAAGGCGAAACGTAATATTCCCAATAAACGCGATTCGCTGCTTTTATTTATTGAACCTAAGTATTTGGTTTTGCCGCGCGGAACATAGTATCGATATTTAGTCGTTGCAAGGGGGAGACAAAACATAAGCCGGCCGCTGTACATCGAGTACTAAATAAAATGTTTCGCCGAAAGCAATCCATCACTTGGTTTAATTTTTTCAATAGAATTATGTTTATCAATTTTTTTAATTTCATTGTTTTTGTAGAAACTTAGAAGGTATCCCTCGTGTAACAGATCAACATCACTGTCATTGTTTTTGTAAGAGTAGGAACCAGGATTTTTAATTAAGTTACTATTTACGCAAATCATAGCTTAACTTCATTTCACATTTACCGGGTATCAAATTATAGCAATGGCTTACACGAATTACATCCTGCAGGTGTTATAATAATTTTATTTTAATAATAAGAAACAGCATCTGGTCCAGACGAATTTATAATTTAAACGGGTAATGGGAATATTTTTCATTCATACTCGCGTACGTATTGGTAATTTTACTTTCGATTTACCGCAATGGGAATTTATTTACTTACACATCATCGAGCGCCAACGAGAGTGAGTCTATGTCGTAGAAATAAAAAGTAAACCTAAGGTCAATGCTATTGCAGAGTCTGGACAACAATGTGAGTTGGGTTATATTTTCTCCAATACCTCGGGAATTCTACAAAATCTCTTAAATGCTTAACATTTTCTTCTTTGATTCATGATTCTTCTTTGAAATTTAACCGCGTTTCACGTCTTGCGCCTGAAACGATTTCACCTATTGTGGAATTAAATATGCACATTTTACGCCAGGAGTGTGTTATGCAAATATTTTTAAGACTTGCTTCTATTCTAGAATCCGGAACAAAAATTCATTTTACAAAGTGTTTAACTATTCCAAGCTATAATTTATGGGAAAATCTGAATTAATCTGAATTTGCTTTGCTTAAGAAATGCGGAAAGCGGTTTGAATATATCTGGCACGCCACCATTTTACGGTTTAATCTATAGTTTGATTTTTTCTTTGTAAGATGGATAAATTTAAATAAAAAACAAAACTCTTTGATTTCGGAAAAGGCCAAATTCGCTCAAAGTTATAACAAATCTGCATCCTGGTAATTTTAAACTTCGCTTACATAACTAAATAAACTGCACGCAATAATTTATGACATACGTATGCTACTATTCGCTGTGATAATAAAAATAGCGTTTTGCCCCAAACTCTAATGAAGCATTTAATACCTCAAAATGATTTTTTTCAAGAAAATCAAATCTTCATTAAAGCAACTTTCTTGGAAATCACTGCAAAAACTAATATACTAAAACTAACTCGCTTTTATTCTTCTCCATTAAAGAAAAAAGACAATAAAATAAAATGTAATTTAAAGAAATGACATCAATAGAGAATAAAAATTCTATTTTTTATAAAAACACACACAAACTTTTGCAACAATTTGTTTTTTACGACATCTTGCAAGAGGCGCAATTGAAGTCTGTAGCGCCTTACATTTATACTTTGTGAATCTTTATTTCGTGCTTTATCCGGGCCGTGATTAAGTACGAAAATTATTTCTTATCTTCATTATTTCTGGACGAAGGTTTATTAACGTTTTGTTTACTATCATGTTAGGTATCTCAACAGTGAATTTGACCAATTGACACTGAGTAAAAGAAGAAAGGTAAAAGTGAGCGGGGGACCCCGAAAGAACTTAAATACTTTAATAATAATTCCAGAAACGTGAACAAACGGTGCCTAAGAGAGAATACGTGGTGAATTATAAATTTACAAAGAAATATTTTTATTGAATATAAAACCACCAATTTTTCAACACATATATGTGCATAAATTGAAATATTTCAAAAAAAAAAACATTCCATTCTATACAGTATTTAACCTACTTCTCAGACAACATTAGATCTAATGTCTAGAGAGCCTCTCTTAATCAAATAACATTGACAAAGTCGCTAATATTAAGCAATCGTTACATTCCTACCAGATTAAATATTTTTATAATCTTTCCGAACGTGGAAGATGATATGACATCATAATTGCTGATTGACACCATTAACGAGAACAGCACTTTCCAACCTACGACATTTCACTTCTTTTTACTTAACCTTGACAGATTTCTTCTGAACAATGTACGAATTTCCTACATTTAATGGAGTATTGCACCGAATTATGGCATCTTTATATTTCCGGCGCTGCTTTGTTGTTCGAGTCTTGCTTTGACGTCGTTTCCTTTAGACGTATGTACTTTCAGTTTCAACCGAAGCATTGACCTGAAATCAAATACAATAGAACATTTATTTATAATAGAATCGAACGTATTCGTACTATCCGAATGTAAAGGTGTCGTTATACGTATGATTTAATAAAATGCGTACTGTGATTAGCATAAATATTTATATAATTTTTCGTCAACATAATTTTATATCGAAATAGAAAACCGATCTCAGAAGAAGAACTAGAAACATTAAAAACCGTCAAAATGGGAAAAGCTGGAGAAGAGGACGACATCGACTCGGAAATGGCAAAATACTTAGGAATAAGGGGAAAAGAGTGGTTACGAAAAATAATGATAGACGCTTGGAGCTCCATTCTATAAAAAATAACACAACGAAAACTAAGCCCAAGAATAGCGGAAAACTAGAAGAAGAAGAACAACCGGTTTTCAAGAGAAACAGACAAACAACTGATCATAACTTATCTATTAACTTAACACATGCAGAGTTAACACTAAGTGGTATTTTGGGTACCATTTTGATAATAACAAGCTAATAACGAATAGCTGTAGAAATATATTAATTAGAAAAATTCCCATTTAGAAACCTTGTTCGGGAGTCATAGAATTCTGAAGAAAGCTTCAGGTATTGGCGCTTTCCCAAAATCCAGACGTAGATTTCTCATATGGGCCTCCTAAAACTAACAACCTCAAGGCAGAATATTAGTGATTTAATCAGCATTTTTCACGAAGATTGTAGCCACACATTCATGTTTTGGGCTTCTGCTAGAGCAGAATGGTGTAAAAGAGTCTGTTATGCTTAACCCCTAAATGAGCGAAAATTGTTATCTTTGTTGGAAAGGTGCTTATCCTGAATAAACAAGAACCGGTGCAACATAACAATAACATTTTCCAACTTTGCTTTTTTTTGAATGATGAAATTATTCTAATCTATTTGCTATTCTACACAAGGAGTGTGGCTAAACAACCTCTACGTTGTTTTCAAAATAGAATGATTTTAATTTCAGATTATCGGATAAAATGTTTGGAACTCGGAACTGATACGTTACGCACGTATCTGCCTATTTTTACAAACATCTTTGCGAACACGAAAAGAATGTGTAGAAGTGAAGATGTAGAAGGTCGGGATATTTAAATTTTCCTTCTTGCTATTCGCAAAATTCCTCGACGAAAGAACAATATTTATTCTTTTAGCTGAACTTATGTAATTTAAGAATATTATTTAAAAAAATACTTTTAACGAATATATCAAACGCCATCTATTCTTTTTCCGAATCACGTTATTGTTGCGGAGTAGGTGATTTACACAGGTAAAACAATTTTCTCTAGCCGCTGATTTTGCAAGGTCCATTGGCCACGTCTCATCTAACCGTGCGTTTAAACATTAGATGGAGCCAATGTGTGTCCAGTAGCATCTTATTTGTTATACGAAACAATGACTAAGAAAAACAAAGAGTTCGACGACAACATGAGCAAGTGCAATAGAAATTTGTACACGTAATAGAAAATTTAAGTAGGCGATTAAGTTTTCAAAAATTACATTCCATTTTTCAATTTATTAAATTTAATAATAATAACCATAATAAAGCAAAAAGAACATAAATCTATGAGTTATCATTAAGGTATTCATCTACAAAGTAATAGTAGATTTGATTTTAAAACAGCCATCTTATTACTTATTACCTTAATACAATGGAATAACTTATATTCTTGGATCTTGTTCTTTGCATAGTAAAACGTGGAGGCACGAGTATCTATTTATCTGGCGATTATAAGCTCCATGCAATATGTAGATAATGCTTTCAATTACACAACAACATTCGCTAGTGTTAACTGTGACATTCAAAATTTCAATTCATCATTCAAAAATCTACTCATTAATAAGACGACGTGTTGTAGCGCATGTAAATGTCAACAGTTTAAGCATAGAAATATATTCTGCTGCATCGGATTTTTTTTAGTAAGATCGCAACATTAATTTCTTCGATGTGCAAATTACCTAAATGTCATTTCTAATGTTTTCCAGCGTACAGCTATTCCGTTGTAGTAGGTGATTAATCTCCTTGATGTCTAATTTGACTAAATATTATATTAATTTATCCAAGAAGATACGTGTTAAAACGAAAATGCAGCGAATATTAAAAATCTTTTTAGTACCGCCGCATCTTTCTTAGCCTTCAACTCCATGAAAGAATAAGGAAAAAGTACTTTGGCTCGGTCAAGTCTTTAGCTCTTCGTATTCCCTGAAATTATTCGTTAAGTAACATAACAGTCTTAAAAATTTTATTTCTTCTTTTAACATGTTTATGACTCAACAAATTTTTAAATCATTTATGCATCCATTATGTCAATTATTAATTTGTTGGAGGTTATTCTTTAGTAACGACAATCACGAGTTTCTAAAATAAATAGCTTTGCCTTTCAATAATAGTAGCCATATGAGGTGGAGCTGCAAGACCAAAACTACAGTAAAATAATAGAAAATAAAAATTTACAGCAACAATTGCATTGGGCGTAAATAAAGTACAAGAATAGTAGAAATGT
>LR737077.1:681-10718 GCA_902654985.2 Oryctes borbonicus | reverse complement strand
CATGGCGACTCTGTGTGAGTGATTCATATCGAGGTAAATGGAAAATGGAGGTCCAAATCTCACAAAAACTCTTCTTACCGCTGTCGAGCTTTTGTGAGATTTGGACCTTTATTTTCATTTTCCTGATTATTATTATGTTATTAATCTTATTAATATACAAAAATAAAAAATATTGAAAGCTTAATAAAGCTGAAAAAAAAAAAACAGGAATATATATATAGGGTATAGACAACGAAATAAAAAACTACATCCGTTAGAATTGCTTTTGCCGCCCATAAGGCTAGTCAAAGTCATAAAATTTCAATATAATAATATATTACCACCTTCTACGCCATCCTATCTTAGTGTTAGGGCAATATATGGTCTTCACACGTATTCACGCGTAAAACGAAGCCGTTCCCTATTATTTTATGAGATAAATTGCACGCGTGTCGGAAGATTACGTTGCACGTTATTTCCGCCTTTAAAATATACGTCTTCACCATCAAAGAACGCCATATTTCATCCAGCCTGGATGTATTATGGCGATGAGATCGGCTAGATATCAACGTATATAGAAAACCGCATAGAGATCATAACAAAGGAAGTGATATATCTCGGTTGTCGATGGCGGAAATGTGTTACAGCTGTGGATATGTAGATAGGATGTTTCGTTTAAAAAAAATTATTTTTTAAATATTTTTACAAAATAGATAGAAGGAGCAAGTTAATCCACTGATACAAAATAATATTTAGGTTGTTGTTAACAAAATTTTTATGCTGGTGTGGTGGTGACGCAAAAACAATCTTTCAAAAAAAAAATATATAATTAAATAAGACAACTTTACATCTTCTTGTACATAGGTGGTCATACGATTCTTCGAACCTGCCGTCGTCCAATGCCTCCTCGAACCCTGGGCGCGCGAACTGGGTTTCATCATCTGCTACGGCGCGATAATCCTCAAACTTTACCGACATCTGATCGAGTTCCGTACACGCAAGGCCCACCGTTGGGTCGTCAAAGACACCGATCTGCTCAAGTACCTCTTCATCATGACGTTATCGGTGCTCGCTTACATGGCGGCGTACACCTCGATCAGCATGAACTTCATGCAGGAGGACTACAGCCTGCTGTACGAAGGGAAGACGACCGATGGAGCCAGCTACGAAGCGTGCAAACCGCTGTGGTGGGACTACGTCACCGAGATCGGCGAGATAACCATACTGTTCTTCGGGATACATCTGAGCTATGCGAGCAGGAACGCCCGGACGCAATTTCAAGTAAGTTTAAAATTTCAGTTTGATGAAAGGGTAATAGAATTATTGGATGGTTACTATCTTTTTTCTGGGGAAAAAAATACTAACTTTGGATATTAGTAACATTTATACAAAGGGAATAAATATAGATATATAGAGTAAGTATAGAAGAGTTCTTAGCAGTAATTTCCGAACTTGAATCTGAAAATGCTGAGCTTCCTTAACTCCGTTGCCATTGCCATTGCACATTTTCGTCTGCGCAATAGCTTGCCGACTGAGCATTTTCCACAAGTAGTAAAGGGTGCGGACCATGTAATTCGCAGATTCATAAATTAACTCTAAAATAAATTAACAAACACAACTCTCAACATTTCATGAACAATTCAGTTCATTATAACTTGGATACAATTTGATTACACGATCGAGAACTTCGTCAGATACGTCGGAATTATTAGTATATAAGTAACAAGCACACACGAAAGCCTATTTCAACTTCGGTAACTTTCAGTAAACTCCATGCCACGGCGTTTCATCTTATTGTTGTTATTCTTAACGGTTTCTCTTGTTATATACGTTCGGTATGTTAATTAATTTATTTCTCATTCGTCGGAAGAATTTCGTCAAATTCGTAGAACAAAATGCCAATTACTATTTGGACGAATTGGGAGCATCTCCGGAAAAAGTCTATAGACTTATGAGGCGACTATGTTGAGAAATAGAACTGAATTTGACAAAAAGCATACTGCTTCTGTTAGGCTGGAAAATCTGGAAAACTTACTTGGAAGCCAGTTTAACAAGAGGGAATAAAATAGGAGTTCAAAAATAGTTTATGCTTTGCTATGTACTTTACCATCCAGCTGTTGCTAGCTTCGTAGCCGATACCTCTCACCAGTTAGATTTAATGAAATACAGTTAAACCAAATAAATGATATAAAATATCTAAACATCCCTCTTTAATTTAGCAAAAACATGTCTTTTCCAAAAGAAATTAAACTTAGGCAAATGTACTGGTTGATTAGTCGAAACTCCGAGTTAACTGTGAATCTATGGCGTTCAGTTGTTGGGTACTGCTACCAATTCAACCCTAGAAATCCTTTAATGCTTCCAAAACAAAGTGCTACGATCGTACGTAAATTTTCCATGGTATGCTACAACAACGATAGAAAAAATCAACAAATGTTTTCAATAACCGTAGCGCACAACCACATAGGCTGAATACAATTAAATAATCATAAGGCAAAAATCATGACGAGCTTTACTCTCCCTTATTTCTAGAACTATCAAATACGTTATCTTGGACTGCAATGAAATCCTGAAGATCCTACGTACCCTAATACATTGTCACTATCAATAACCACCCATATTGCGTCACGGGAAAATAATTCCCTGTCCGTCAAGCGATCCCTATCGCTTCCTATGATACGTAAAACACATCTACAGCCTGTCGTTTTGATCGCGGTAAGCGACGTCTCTTGGTGCGTGTGCGTGTGCGTGACGTAGGTGAAACATGCGAGCCAACGATAATGGAAGCAGTCACGATTTGAAAAATTATATATCGACACGCGCGGCGAGGTGACAAATAATATCGAGTGCCTCATTCGATCCCTCGCAAACCAGGCTCACATCCATTGTTGTTGCCAATGTGATGAATTGATTGCGCTGGATGGCGCTGCAGGGCGGTGGGGCGGGGAAGGCCGCACGATGCTTCCGCCGATTCTATTGTTTGGCTGCCTGCTGTTAGTTGCTGTTATGTAATATACTAGCATTACTATCGTACAATCAACGTTATAAAGGCACTGTGTCAGCGGAACGTGAATTTGCAGAATATAATCAATTGTATTTAGTTACGGCGAAAATGATACTCTGGGCAATGCTTATATAAAAAAAAATTGAATTGAAAACTTTGTTTTCGAAATTCATAATTTAATCATAAAATATCAAGTCAACAGAATTTTGTGTATATTCCATGCTTGGTTAGTGCAGATGTGCCAGATATTTTCTCTCTATTAAACTGAAGTTCAGTAGACTCACGATGCCCTCGTTCCGGTCCTGGCATGTATTACGGATGTGTTGACGTTGAAGCTATGATAAACGCTATGAGAGCGGCGATACGAGCGAAACGATGAAAACAAATGCTTTGAAGCACTAACAAGTATGTTGCTTTGTCCTAATTATGCCAGTCCTTTAATGATAAGCTGTTCGAATAGACATTAAAACCACAAGAAGAGCTAAAGAAGAAACAGTTTTATCTCCAGATAGCATTAGTAATAGTAATCCGTTTCATAAGAATGAATAAGCACGTTTGATTTGTATCTGGATTGAATTTATCTTATTTTTTCCAGATAATCTTCAAAACCTAATCCTTATCTTGGAAAAATCTTAATAATTCTTTTCACACCCAACAACTGCACAATGTTTTCCCGTTATTTTCTGGACTTATTTTTTTCACTACTTGGAGCAACGTATTCGTTTCAGCCCACTAGTGCTTAAAGTTATAAATAAAAGGCAATTAAACCTCATTGCTATTTATCAAGATGTTAAAATAAATTTTTTTACTGATAAAAAGAAATTCTTTGAAATTTTAGAATTATCCCATATATAGAATCATATACAATACTCCTTTGGATATAGACCTATTTTACACTTGGAACAAGTGAATTTGCTTTTACGGTTACAAAATCTGCACAACCTTTCTATGTTTACAATGTCTAGCCAGCGATCACGACCACCATAGCGTATATCTGTTATTTAGGTTCGGGACGTGCATTTTTTGGTGCTTAGGTAGATAACCACATCTTCCATAAAACTAATGTAATCGGCGAAAACTTGTGGTTGGGAGATGAAAACTTTACATTTCTTTTCTTTTGACTACCTTTATCCAACTCCAAATAAATTTTGTATCCACTGCCCTGAGGAGATGTTATTAAGGCAACCACTACGTCACCTCCTACCCCAAACAAAATGCCAAATTATTAAAACCAAATCGTATTGATTTGTCCCTAATAAATTGTTTGCGTATCCCTGTGAGAGAAGAAATCGTCGATTCGTCTATTGAAAGGATGTTCTTCCAATTTCAAAACTTTCAAACTCAAAATTTAAAATCGTTGTTGTTAAAATGTGTATATCGCAAAATTTGTTCAGGGCGATTTAATTGGGCATTATTTTGGGTCATAATGGGAACGTTTTCTACTACTGACCAAAATGACTTCTTATTAAGGTATTTTGCGTAGCAATAACGACATATATTTCATCCTTGGTTACGTTCAAATTATTAATTTTTTTTTTGGGATTCGTATAAATTGAACGAAATGACTTAGGACTTACGACGTCATCCGAGAACATTAGTTTTAGGAACTCTAGTGGGGTTTGAGAAGTTTTGGCTAAAACTGGTTGTGATAACGCTAAAAAAGATCTACTTTTCTTTTTCTTCTTGATTACTTGAGCCGGTATGAACATATTTGGAAAAGGGCTCTTTATCGCTAGCATTAAAGTCTTGAGAATCTGGGAATTTTGAGTGATTATCTAAGAGATCTAAAGTTTCTTCCTCGTCGTTGTGCAGTTATTTCCTTAAATGTTCTAACTTCGCTAATATATCAAAAATTCGTAACTTTGCAATAAGCTAAAGCTTACGTAAAATATTTCCATTGAAATAGTAACTTCAGAATATGCGGTCCCGCCAAGGTTATAAATTACATCATGCATCGCCAGAAACTTGACAAATACTAGGACAATTCAAAGACGACAAATCCAGCCACATGTAAGAAATCATGGAAAAGTACTGTTCCTGAAAAAACAGCGTCTTGGATGTTTTTTACAGATTGCCAGAAATTACCAAAGTTCGTCCCGAGAAAAATGCTCCATTATTCTTTCCAGTACTAGTTGCCTCAAGTAGATATAAAATATTATGTTAGAAGAACTCTGTGTGGAATTCTTTTTATGGAAAAGGATGGCGTTGAGAAAGATGTCTAAGTAACAGATGAAGAAACCTCGCGGCTAGACGATAAAATAGCTTGAAGCTGCAAGCATTTAATTGAGAATTACAGCTGTGGGGAAATCTGTCGCTAATAATACACTTTACACAATTACGCGGTATTACATAGTCCCTTCTAAATACGTCTTTGTGGAGGTTAACAGTCTTAATATCGAACATTGTGGAAATAGGAATTACACGACAAATTGGGTTTGACTATTTCACAATGTGGAGCACTTAAAATACACAATAACAACAAATATATTCTGCTTCAAAGAATAAACTCCTTCACAACATCAAGTCAACGATTCGCAGATATTCCACAATAGCTTGAGGATGAGAGAAATTGCTTATTATCGTCATAGACATATCTACCTCTAGCAGATGGATAATATTGAGCCCAAATCGGAAACAGGACGTGGAAAGAAGCGAGAAACGCAGAAAAGAGGGTCGATTATGGAACAGAGCACCTAGATAAAGACCGCTCGAACCTTTTGATAATTACGCGATTTCGAGGTTTAATCTTCGTCTTCCTCCTCTGACCTCCGAATTGATACGACTAGATCGCGTGATTTGCAATTGTTTGCTCGTGTTTTTGTTCTCTTTCTTCCGCTTCTGGAGATGATTCCGGCCTCGATATAGGTATTGAAAGGTTAATACGTTGCAAAGGTAAGTAGCTGAGGGAGCATCTTTTTGAGCCGTTGATGGAAACGACGAAGATATTGAGATAATTGGATTTCATGATGGGAAATTTGTGTACATTTCAGATATTAAATTAATGGAAGTATATAATAAGATTTAAATTAATTTAATTGTTTATTGGGAGCAAATATCGTTAATGGGGTTTCGTATTAATTTTCTATTATAGTCTTATGTTTCCTAATTTACCTTACTTGTATTATTAATTCTTTTAATAGCGTTAGATTGTCCACAAACGTAACAAATTGGAGAAATTTTATTGGAAATGATGACAGATAGATCAATAGCTTTCACTCTGTATTAACAAGTCATTTAAGTGAAGCGTGTTCTATGTTTCGTTTCAGGAACGAAATTTTTTATGCGCCGCAATAAGCATCGAGTTGGCCGTCAGCACCCTATTCTACATCGCTAGGATAACCGTCTTTCCCGAGTTGCATCCGGACCTCGTCCTCATCGTCTACTTCATCCGAACCCATTTTACAGTGACGCCCACGCTATTACTGATCTTTGTACCCAAATTTTGGTACCAGCAGAAGCAGGTCCGCTCCTTAGCCCAGGAATATTCGTGCCGGATACCGGTGGATGCATTTAAGGTAAATCAAATAAGTTATTAATTAAACGAAGAATTCTTTTAAAAACCCTTTACTACCTTACGTTATTTGAAAATACGCCATAAAATTAGTTAAAAAAATCGTGTCCGTTAACTTTGTTTTATTAAAACAAAAAAAGAATTATGTTAACAATGAACTACGTTTATCAAATTGACAATATAATAAATATCCGTCTATTAACTTAGAAGCGAAACAAGTTTTAGAGATTTTTCTTTAGAGATTAAAAAATGTACTCTTTATGTCAATAAATCGGTTTATTATATAGTATATAAACGAAAGTATGTATTCATCGATATAATAAACAGCCATTATATTAAAACGATAATTTTTTTTATCCAAAATCTATTTTTAAATTTAAACTCCTATTCGTTGGAATAAGAGCGTACACCGGCAACATCTAGCGGCGGACGAGTATATTTTTAACTTCCATTACGTTAGAAGAGTGGATTAATACCTCCTATGTATGTATTATGTGTGCGTCGCTTCTGTTAGAGAGAAACTCGAGACTCGAAAGACGATACGCTGGTACAATGCCGCGAATACGGACAGAAATAGAACTAAAGCGCGCTGCTTCTTGTCATATAAAAATCGCAATATCCGTATCTCGTTCCGTTTCCGGAAACAAAGTTACGCCGCGTTGCGACCCCTGTGGAAGACGTCTTTTTTTTCTATTTTTTTCCTTTTTTTTTTATTAATCTTCCTTGTCGGGCTATCTTTGGAATGGACTGCTCCGGTGTTGTTTCCGATAACGGTTCGATCCGGTTGGGTTGGTCCGGAAGAAACGTTCACTTAGCGTTTACCTCTTTTTCATTCCTCTTTTTTTGATTCCCTTAACACGCTGGTTTTTCATTTTAGTACAACACAATTATATTTTTATGTGCTTTAATATTTGTTTCTTTTTGCCTTGAGATTTTTCAGTCAGAATAGAAAAGAAAGAATTTCTTTTATTTGTTTTGGTTTTATTCTTCGTTACATACCTTTCGTTGGTAAATTTTCAGCTTCTCCAGCATGGTTTTTAAGGATTTCTTGACTACTTACAAAATGTATTGCTGCTCTGTTTATTCTTTCGTTTGTTTCTTTCTCCATTATTCCGTTGCTTTGAATTGTTACTCCCAGTATGTAAAACAACTTGCTTGCTCTAAAATATCGGCGTCGAGTTTTATACTTTTCTTTACCTTTATCTTCCTCACTCTTCCTCACTTTTGTTTTGCTTGCATTTATTTTCATATTTCTTTTACCCAATTCCTCTTCGCACATTTTAACATTTTCTCACTCATTATTATTAACAAAATCAGACTCAGTACTATTCCCTGCTTTAATCCTTCACTGACGCATTAAAAAAAAAACACAAACTAAACAGAAGATACGTATTTTCCCCGCGCTCTATAAAACAAGTTCTCTCATTGTGCTTGGTAGGTACATAAATTCAAATGAATTTTAAAAATATCACAGTCATCCCGAAAGCGCTAAAAACTAACTAAACTCGTTAGATAAAATATTTTCACAGCGAATTCAACTTGATTCGTAGATACGGTTGTCTAGGGTAGACGCGAATCTCAACGTTGCTAACCAAAAAGGATATAAAACAACATTTCGAAAGCTGCGAACTATGAAGTTAGTGGAACTGTTCGCGAGAGTGTGGCCTAGTTTGTTTTTCAGCATTGGAAACAGTAAAAGCTGCTCTCGTAGACTAAAGTGGGATGGATGGATGCAGTAGGTAACGAAGAGGTAATTTAAAAAACAACAACAATAATAAAAGTCGAATGAGAAATTTCAATTAATATTTGTATACGCGGGGAATTGTTATTGAAAACAATAGGGACGGTATTAAAAGAAAAACTGAAGAAGAAATCGAAGAAATTTCAGTTTTAAATATTCTCAGAGTGAACAATTGTGCAGTTTCATTGTTGGGTATATCGATTTGAAAAACATCGTTGCAAATTCAACATGCCGCAGAAGAATTTTCTCGATTTTACTCACTGTGGATTGGCTGATATTTTTATTCGGATATTTCCCATTACATAATAATTTATTTCCAACATTTCTGAAGCAATTTCGTCGAACGTAGATCGATATTTACTTGCATTGCATCTACCTGTCTTTTCTTGTTTGGTTCTCAAGTGCTTCCCCGAAATCCACCTATATCGATCCCATTAACGGCGAAACCTTCGCATGTTGTAATTTAATCGAAAACTAGCGGGACAAAACAGCGATTCACCTGCAACGACACACGTCTACCGCGGTTACCGTAGACAGCCGGCATCCTCGGCTCGCCCCGATAAATCGGAAGTCGTAGATTAAATCGCATTAGTCGTGTCCAGCACGTTGCTTCAATGGGAAACGCGCGACTCGTGTCCATTAAATCAATTAGAACCGCTGCATATCCTACGTGCATGCATGTCGTAAATTCGGAGGAGGAAATTGGTGTCGATTGAATTGGGGCGAAGTGACAGGTTCAAGGGTTGAGCAAGTGGATTAAGTGAGTTACAGACGAAATACTGTGGAAGTGGTGGACGATTTGGGGGATGAAAATGTTAATAACAAGAATAGTAAACCCTACCTTATACGTATGTAACACATTTGTAACTATTACCAATCTAACTGTTGTACTTTTTGGAAAAATAATGTTTTTTTACAAAATTAATACAAAGATGTAAAAGACCACCTGCTGTAAATTTAAATTAACATTCTCAAGTAAAAGAGGTAGCTGATATCAGGTATTGCCGTCCTGTGAAGCTTCCGTTAAAAGTATCTAGACCGATCGACTGCTCTCCCAATATTCCACACCGGACATTTTGTTTCAATCCAATATGGATTTTCAGAAGACCAATATTGTGAATTACCATGGACTGTTTCGTTGTTTGAAAAGTTGCTTTCATCAGGCCACAGAAAATCTTCCATAATAAAATAAAGTCTACGAATTTTATCGCTATCGTAAAGCCCATGCACCAAATAAATTTTAAATGATTTGTATTTATTGAAACAAACGCAAAAACATCTGATATCCTTATGGAAGGATAGGATCCAGACGGTTGCTAGTGAAGCTGGACGAGTCCGACGGCAATAGAATAAAATGGATCAAACAGCACTTATCGTTCTCACGCAACTCCGGGAAGAACAACTGCACCTTTGAAGAAAGCAAGTAAGGGAGCTGGTTGATTTCTCATCATAATGTTTTGATAATTTCATTCTTGGAAGTACTTAATTTCAATTGCAGAGAGTGTGCAATATAAACCCTGTTGCGTTTGATTACATTACACGGCCCACTTACGTATGCACGGTCGATTACATCGATAAATACACGATTATACCGGCGGCGCATATAAGGGAAATGTTAATACAAATGGTCAGCAAGGTTGCACCTTGCATCGTTAAAAATAACGGTATTAACAACAGATAATAAAAGCGGAATATGCAGCGGGTAATAGATAAAAAGTTATTTGGGTAATTGAGTGCAACATTGCACGTTTAGTGTACGCCATAGCAGGATCTTGTTTTTAATTGAAAATATCGGTTCGTTG
>LR737053.1:0-10582 GCA_902654985.2 Oryctes borbonicus | reverse complement strand
AAGATTTGAGAATTGTATTATTAAGCAAACGCAATAGAAAATTAACAGCGCCACAAATAGCAGCCGAAGTCAATCGCGGCTGTGAAGAACAAGTTTCGGCGAGTGCGGTAAAACGTCGACTTCAACAAGCGGACTTTCATGGACGCATTGCCATTCGAAAACCCTTATTACGTCGGGGCAACAGAGCAAAACGGTTACAGCAGGCCCGTTGTCATCTAGATTGGTCGTTAGATGATTGGAAACACGTGCTTTGTAGTGACGAGTCAAAGTTTGAGGTTTTTGGGCAAAATCGACGAGTTTATGTCCGAAGATCTAAAACCGAAAAGTGATCCCGAACTGCATTATGCCTGCAGTGAAGCAAGGGCGTAGTTCTGTATTAGTGTGGGGATGTTTCTCCTTTGCTGGGCCGGGATATTTATGCAGAGTGCAGGGTGTAACGAGGAAGGAAAATTATTCTGCAATACTCCAGAATCATGCAGTGCCATCAGGATTGCGTATAATAGGCCGTAACTTTACATTCATGCATGACAACGATCCAAAACACACTGCGTTAGTGTGTAAGAACTATCTAAAGGAGTAAGAAGAACAGCACACCCTGAAAGTAATGACATGGCCCCCACAAAGCCCAGATTTGAACCCTATAGAATTGTTGTGGGATGAACTGGACAGGAGGATCCGAAAAATATGCCCAACTTCACAAGAACATTTACGGAATATTCTGCAACGTGAATGGATTAATATTCCACAATCCGTTTTAACAAAACTTATCGAAAGAATGCCTAGAATAGTTCGAGCGGTGATTAACAGCAAAGGAGGTTTTTTGGATGAAAAAAAAAATATAATGTTCAGTATGTTATATTAGGCCAGAATAACTTTTTATTTATTTATTTTTGTCTTTTTTTACCTGTACATACAATAAAGTTGCATTCAGTTTTTAGTTTCGTTTGTTTCTGTAACCTTTTCATGTTGTTTACCAACCGACCGAACTTCTCTGAACGGCAGTGTACAACGCGTTTTTAAAGGGAAGTTCGGAGATACAGGGTTTCCATTTATTTTCTGGGTGTTCTTATAAGGCTCTTTTCTGAGGAAATTTCGCTTGTAGAACTTTCGGCGTAAGAACTATTAGCACATATTCTACATTTTTTTGGCGGTCTTGGTTGCCATGAATTTTCAAAATATCTGCTTATAACATAACCTTGGAAAATAAACAGGTAACAAGTTTTAACTGGTTGGTAAATGTCTGTTATCTTGCATAAAAATTATGTTTTCAATGTAGTTGTTGTGATCAAACTTTTGTTTTGCATAGACACGTTAAAATCTTATTATGTATGTGTGTAGTAACTAGGATCCAACTTCTATTTGCAATTATTTTAATTTTCTAAAGTTGTTAAAGTGTATCCCCTACCTTGTGGAAACTCCATATATAATCTTCATATTCAGGCAGTGCAAACTTCTGCCTTTATTAACATCTTTAGTTTCCTTCTTCAATTGTATTTTGCGTTAAAATCAGATTTTCTTTTCATATTTCAAAGAATAAATGAAAATTTTCATTCACAAACTTTCTAAGTTTCCAGAGAGATCAAAAATTATAGATATTTCCTGCTTTGACTTCACAATCTTAAACCTCTCTTCCTGTATATAACTCTGCGAACCTTTCTTTAGGTTAAATCCAATAAATCACTAGAATCTTTTGCATTTTTTTTTGCAGCAGTTCCCCTTGCTAAGGAAAATGGATAACTAGAAGATTCTTTCATTCTGTTGCTCTTCCAAAAATCATGAATTTTGTGAACGTTTCAACTGCGTAGTACGTAATTGTAAAATAACTTTGCTTCAAATAAGAAGGTTCCAATCATTTGAATGGATAGAGATACTGGGTGATAATTTTAATCATATTTATTTTTAGTGTGTGCGGCCTGTTTTTGTAAACATTTCCTTTAAGGTAACCCCAAAGCTAATAATCTGGAGACGTTAAATCGGGAAAACGTGGGGGCCATAATTCTCCAGAGATATGTAATAGTGTCGCCAAGAAACGCGTAGGAAATGCATTGTTTCGTTAGATGTGCGACTTTTTATCAACTTAATCGGTTCTACACATCGCATGTGAATAATTCCCCAATTAAGGCACCTTACCTCTAAAGTCTGCTGTCTTTGAGATATTTATGATGATGTTGAAATTTTAACATTCGCTCCGCTCTTATGGAAATAACATTTGAGGACATAATGAATTTTGTGGAAAAAAATGGAACGTCAGTATAGGTAAAGATACCATGGTCCATTTAAACGAAGGAGTTTTCTCAGTTTGAAAATATCTATATTTGGAAACAATTTGTGAACAGCCTGTATAAGGTTTAGTCACGTTAACGATAAGATGACTTTCTACTTAGTTTCATAAAAGTAAGTATCTTAATCTTCATTACGCTCTCAAGTACTTCATTTCAACAAGAGCTGTGCAAATGCTATAACTACCTATTCCAAAATTTCCACTCGTAATAATACCATTCACACTTCCAACTAACGAGTTTGATAAAACACCCTGTATATCATAATGTGTAAGGCGTAACCCACCACCTACTTTAGCTAATTTCAGATTATAGAAGCAAGGCTTTTCCAATATTGTACAATAATTCGTCCCAAAAAATTCTGTGCGGATCTCATCTATATGAACTATAATTTACTTTCGCTGGCGTACCGTCACCTATGAGCCGTCAATGATATGATAATCACCACAAGAAGTAACCTAATTATAGCTCACTTAATAGATGTATGTTACACTTACAACATGATACGTGCAGCGATTCTATTACCTGATCGCTCGCCGCAGTTGTTATTCGCACTTCAGCGAAGTTTCAGTTATTAGAATATAATTCGCGGCGCATTTATTTTTTTTATGTTTTTTTTTGATAATTTAACAGAAGCAAGTTTGTTTTACGCTCGGATTAAACGGTGGCGGATGCGTTCAAGGTACAATTATATTTTATTTTTTGCTTCTTTAAGTAACTTTTGCATTCTCTAGATGGTGTAGATGTGAAGCTTAATTGATTAGAATTACCATCTAAAGTCCAAATTAGATGTGGAATTTATCGATTTACGTAAACAAATTTAGGTTTATCTTACAAAATTAAGTTTTTTATGTTTTCCGATTGTGTGGTAAATATCTTTAATTAAAATCGCATCAATTATACGAACTATCAACAAAGTTATTCCGGCATCCTTTCTTTAATAGAAGATTCTTAAAGAATTCAAGCTATCATAAATTAGGAGCAATCGAATATAATTAATTGTTATTATCATTCATACATCTATGAATTCCGCATCAAACAAAATATGTTTGTTATGGAATTTCCTACTGTGTTTATCATTTTTGAAGATTTACAAAAATACCTCTTAATTAGATCTGACTCCCGAATAATCATTAAATTCAATGGGTATTTACTATTTTCTCATTTTTTTCAAATGAACGCCCATCCATGTTATATGAAAAATAGAAGGGCTACATTACGCGCATTCATTTCTATTAAGCATTCTCTACACCTAAATTCAATAGTTGAAGGGATCTTCCAAATTGTTAGAAAAAAATTTGGATTTCTAGAAATTATTTTGTTATTCGCGAGACATTTGTTCCAATTAATTTCTTAAGTGGAGAACTGTTAGACACAGTTGATAAATGTTAATCGTTTGACTTGTATTCATTTTTAAAACAGCAGATCTTTCTAAAATGAAGACGACTTAACAGAAAAGATTAATGGAGCGTCTTAAAGGTACAAGCTCAGAAGTGTATGAGAATCCCGAAATAATGAAAAACTATTACTACGGAAAAGAATGTATTTAACTTATCGATACCTCACATATTAGCCAATTTGCACCAAGAGTTACTCGAAGCTGGCTTTTCCCGTAGAGCTGCCTTTTGTGAATGGGCCCAGCAACAAATCCATGATCAGGAAAACTTCTTCGATTTTGTTCTGTTTGGAAACGAAGCTACATTTCGCAGAAATGGAACGGTGAATGGGCACAACCTCCATTGCTATTCTACAAACAACCACTATGTCGCGAAGACTAAAAGTTAAACTGGGTAGTCTTTGAATGTTTTGGGTGGTATACTTGGAAATTACGTTGTTGGTCAATTTTTTTTAGATTTTTTTAGAAAATCGCTTGTCGTTATTATTGGAAAATATTCCTTTGAATAATCTTCAAAAAATGTGGTATTTACACGCTGCTCCAATAGATCATAATGGATCTATTCACAACCATCTTCATACCAACTTTCTCTTTTGCTCGGTGGATGAATAGGAAGAAGAGGAACAATTGCATGGCCAGCCCATCTACTGGATTTGACAAAAATAGATTTCTTCACGCGAGGGTTATATAAAAGACCCGGAAATTTTGCATATTGACCGTAACTTTTGAAATACTTAGTATAACGTAATTAAAACCTACATTGGAAGAGCGGGAGAGATGGAGCATTAATCGAAATTTAAACTGATATGTATGGCGTCCCATTAAAAAAAAAACATTAGTTAGGTTCACTCTGAAATTATGGAAGACCCTATAATTATTTATAATTTTTATTAGAAAGTTTTTTTTTTATATCTCTGTTAATAGCGGATATATTGCTACGCTATTGCACCATCCTGTAGACGTGAAACAACTTCGAAAACGGATACCTTATAAATACGTTTTTCTATATAAGAGACGGAAAAAAATTGCGGTTATCGTATTACCGTTCCGACGTAGGTAATATGAGTAAAGTTCTATTGTTTCACACAGCGTTCTCATTGCGTTTAAGGAAATTATCTTATGTAACTCCAAAGATCCGAATCCGAATCCAGTACGCTTAGCAGATTCAATGATTTAATTTTCTTATTCGTCCTGGGTAGTGTTCGTTAAATGAGCCAAACGGGCACCAATAAATCAATAAATTATCTACTTAAATAAGTTGATTTTTAAACTCAAATGTTTGTTGAAAGAACGAATATAGAAAAGGCGGAAGATACGACGAACCCTCTTACAAGTTAAACAAAAAAAATCATAGCTATAATATACGCGCGTTCTTTCGTTTAATAGATGGATTCGAACAATTGATAAGTCGTTGTTTTGTTAATCGGCGGAATATTTTGTTGTAAACCTTTTACGTTCTTTTATTAACCGCAAATCTATTCTTTCGTTGTCGGGGCTCTGACGTTGTACTTTTAAGGTCCGCTTCTTTTGCGAAGATGTTAATGTTGTTGAAAGAAACGAATACGACAGTGAGATCCCAACTTGACAAGGAAACGTTTCCGTAGGTGATGCCATAAAACCACGTCGATACAGATAACACTAATAAACAAATTCGATTGAGCTAAATGATAACGGAACAGTGCTGCCAACGGATTCACCTTACAAACGCATCACAATTTAGAAGTTGCCAAAGAAGCCAAAATAAAATATTAGAATTTTGCGTGGTTTTATCTTGCGAAGGTGATTGTCATAGACGAGTATTTCACGAAAACCGTTAGTCAGAATAGTTGAGTGTAGGCTTTCACGACCGTAATCCACAGTAGAAATGTCTATCGGGTGATGTCGCGTAGTTAATATTTTAGTTGACGTTTCGCTGACCATGTCAGCTTCTTCAGAAGATTTCTAAAGACTGTCTTTAGAAATCTTCTGAAGAAGCTGACATTTCTACTACCGTTAGTCAGAAGTTTTAATGAGGTTATTATGAATGGAACCCTGAAATTTTGGAATAGCTAGTTACAGCAACGGACCTATTAATTTAAAATATTCTTGCATCGATTCGACGTTGAACAAAACAGAAAGAGGTCCCACCTAGCGAAAAAAAAAAAATCTCTATCACTCACCGGTAATTGCTGCAGCAAAACTAGTACGAATTCGTGCCCTATCCATCGTACCACAGCAAACTTGATGATATTCCTAGCTAAAACTATATTTATGTCGAATTACATACGAATATTATTTATTTTGGACGTAGCATGATGCAAATGATGCTGTCGTTGAGATTCTGTGCTTTTTGAACTCTAAACAAAGGATTATTAGTTGATGATATGTCGAAAATTACACCGAATCTGTTGCAATTTAGAAGTTTTGGGAAAAGAGAAACTGGAAGACAAAAGAAGTAATAGTCCCACCGTCGTTGGCTGGACTTGAACATCTTTATTCCTTGCTCCAAAGATAATAGGTCAGAAAAAGGAATTTCGTTTTAGAAATGGAGCTTTCATCATTAGAGAGGCTTTCGCTTTAGTTGTACACTTAAACCGGTCCTTTAAAAAAAATGTACCGCTATGTTATTTTTTACTATCACTACTAGAGAACCATAATTCACTTGTTGAGCTCCCAACCTTTCTAATACCAACGAATATTTTAACGGATCAAGCTGAAAATACGCCAAAGGAATAAATTTGAATCACGTTTTGGTGCGACGCTTTTTACGTCTCTCGAATTTGGTCATTACATCGATCATATACACGGAGGTGCTTTTTGCGCGCATGCTGTTTCATGGATTTGCATAATTTATGCGTCTCTTAACGATTTGCACGTGAGATTTTGCGAAAAAGAGGGCCGAATTATTACTTTTAATTATCGGCCGGAAGATTGAATAAATGACTGGCGTCCCGTCGCGTTCGGAGACTTTAAGCCGACTTAGCGCGGTAAACTTGTTAAATGCTCAAAATACGGTCTCTATTATCTCGGCTTTGCGTGTTCGAGGCCCGTACGGATAGGAGATGTCAACGCGTTGCCTACATGTATATTTATTTTATTTTTTAATTAAAACGGTCGATATTTCTGCTATCCTCGTTTGCAAAAAGGTCGGGATTTCTTCAGTATGGTCGTTTGAAGAAACGTGTAAGGTCGCCACGTCATTTTTAAATCCGACGTTTCTCGGTTTTCGCATTTTTTTTTTCGTTCGTTTTCGAATGCTTAAACAAATTAGCTTGACACCGTCGCGGTTTTAAAATAAATTGATCACTTTCACGGGCCTGGCGCCACACATTTGCGTATATACAAGAGAGTCTATATACTAACGACCTTAAAGAATCAGCGGATCAAGAATGAAGTGTATGTACACTATTGAGCTAAAGTTTGCGATGACCAGGGGATTATCGTGTACTTTTTTCTTTAATTGGGTATGCTTGTGAGCGTGCTTAAAGTGAAAGCAAGTCTTTAGATCGCGTTATACGAGATGTCATAGAGTTACGATGCAATTTAAAAGACATCGCAGCCAATTAATACATTATTTGAAGGTGTAAATGCCTTGACTCTATAAGTACGAGGCCGTTTGACTGTCCTCCCATGTCTCTATTGCTTGTTTTATGTGGCTCTTATAAAGACCACAAAAGGGGTTAGGGCCAATGAAAGGCATTTTCGCTGCTTCTCTAGCCAGCTTATCTGCCTTTTCGTTTCTTTCTATCCTTTGATGGCTCGGGACCCACTGCCAAATAACGTGGTAAAGTGACGGTGTTAAGCGGTGTTAATACAAGCAGGATTTTCAGCTCTGGTGTGGCACAGGTACGTATCACACTCGTAATGTTGAAACATGCAAGCCTCTGAATTTGTGGAAGCTGCTGAGTTGTCTTTGGCCACCAAACCAAGGATGACAAGGTGACTATGGGTCCGATTATTGCTGTATATGACCATTTGAGGTTTAACACCATGCAGTCTACGGTCTACTAGTGACGCCGTATTATTTTTTCAGTAATTTGGGCATGTGGGAGTTCCACGTTAGTTTTTCAGCAAATGTGACTTCGAAGTATTCAACTTCAACATCTCTGAACCCTTCGATGGAGAATGTTTTTAGATAGACTTTTCGTCTCCTCGTAACAGGGATAATTGTAATCTTTCGCGGGTCTAGGATTTTTACACCAGTTATGTGTATCGTCAAGAGCTCTTTGCATAAGTTGTGGTATGTTTTCCACGGATCATCCTCGGCGTACCTTCCACTTCGTACTCGTTAGAGGTGATAACCAGCGTTAGATTCATGCGATAGGGGCCTACAGTGGTGCTTGCAGACTTTTGTTCCATGGTGTACATACCTGCGTAATTTTATTGCCGTATGTCTCGGTCATACATACTTATACATAGAATTACACAAGATGTTTCGCATCATCCGTTGGGCTATCAAAGCTTTCTTTTTTTGTTGTTGTCAACAATTAATAAAGCTACTTGCTTTATTTATCGCGTATGTTGTAAATTTTTGGTGTGCTCGCCGAAGATTTTTCGACCCAGTTAAGATTATTTTAATTGTGATTAAGTAGCACTTTCCAATAGTTGACAGCTAACGATTACTAATTATCAACATTATCGCAACGTATACACGCGGTGCGTTCGTTGACGAAAATTAACAATAATACTGTTCGGGACGAATTAAAACATTCCATCCGTAAAATAAAGGTAATAAATCCGCGCGGCCATCTGTTGTTCGAACGGAATTAATTACGGTCGGAATTGGTTCAATTAAATTAAATAATTAGTTTAGTAGATTCGTTTGTAGTAATTTTCCGTTTGTGTTCTTGGAAAAAACTGGTATGCAACGAGAACAACGAGAGTATTCTGAAGGTATCTATAAAAAGTTCTACATTCTCGATTAAGATGATTATAAACTTGTCTAATTTTTGCAGATTTTTCTGTTCTAAATCAAGATAAAAAAATCACTTGTCCAATGCTGTTATTTTTAATATCAAACCATCTAAACTGCTGTCCAGTTGGAGCGGTCCACTAATAAAAAATAAAAAATCCATTCTTTTATTTAAAAAAAAGAAACAAAAACAAAAGATCGCTGAAATATAACAAAATATGTATTTTTAAAACTATTTAGAACAATTTAAACAATTGTTGACAAAAGAAAATCAGGTACGGTTAGGGATTCCCGCTACGTGTCGATATCATCTCTCTTGCTCGCCTCACCTCGTTGCTTTCCCTGGCCCTGTATTGGCGGATGATTATTAAAAAAAATCATGAGTCAAAATTTACGCAACACATTAAAATTTCTTTTGTTTTTTTGAAGCAGATAATTACGTTATCGCTAGTAGCAACTCCTTCAATTAACTAAGTTACGCTATTCAATAAATATCAGAGAGTTTGGCCTTAGGACTTTGACCAACTCGTCAAATATCTGTTGGTATCGTTCCAAATCGAATCCTTTTTGATCCTCTGTATAGACCAAATTATCTTGGTTTGAAGGTAGATAGGTTCACAAAATATTGATCAACGAGTATTTTAATTTGGTCAAATATGTGCTTTTAAAGTCACTTTTTATCCCATCTTGGGGATAGGCCTTAATTTCTCATTGTCTATTTGGGTTATAATAATTTAACATAGATGGAAAAGTTGTCTTTTAAAATCTAAGCTTTGTGTTTGCCATTTCTTGAGCTTATGTCGTTGATTTGTAGATGGAGGAAGAATAAAGCTTTAGTCTGTACCTAGACGGTAAAATCGAAGGCTGCCGTTTTGAAAGGTGCTAAACACGGGAAATCTTTCAACTGTATCTTAGATTAGGAAGACTGGCGAGGAAACAGTCCCTCGATCAATTAACAGACTGCAACTTCGTTCTTCTATTTATTTTCTGAACTAAAGACCTTTTGCTTATTGTATCTGATCAGCTGCGATACCAAATCCTTCCCGCTTCATTGGCTTGTTGCCTCTGATTATTATTATTGTCACTAATCTCTTTTGAATTCTTTGATTTTTGTTGTAAAATCTGTTTTTTTTATAATTTTAATCGATTTAACTAAATGCAAGACGTTTGTTTACAATTTACGCAGTATAAATTTGGGATCACCAATCTAATTTAGTTGGCTGCCGTATTATTTTGCGTACAACGGCTTTAAATACGTAATTTGAGTTAATAAGAATGATTAAAAATTACGAATAACAGTTAATAGTAACATCGCGATCAGCTGGTCTCAGTTAACTGTAGTTAATTTATTTACGAAGTATGTACATTAACAACGTGACAAGGTAATCATCCAGAAGTTAACGTATTATTTGCGCGTGGAAACGGTCATAATCAGACCGTTGAATCCTCCTATTAATACTCACATGTTTACTTTCGCGATTATCAAACCAAGATCCTGGCTAAATATAATTGTTACGTGCATTGACTCAAATGTTTTGGGCCAAATTTAGTCCGCACGATCGGTAACACAGATACGGGCCACAGCATCAGGTAGGTATCAAATTAATTCGTTAATCTCGTGGACGTATCTCCTTGCGAAAGGTCAATATTCAATAGCCATGGAGCCAATGCCTTTTCACGACTAACAATCATAACCGCTTATACCGTAAGCAATAGCTATCTAAATCCTAACGTTATTCAAACGCCGTCTACGATATTGAAGCGGTGATTCGACGAAAAATCTAGCTCGGACTCCGATTTGCCGTCTCTTTCCGACCTTACGCTGTAATTTATTAGTAAAATAAGGAAATAAAATGGAGAGAATGAGCTCACGCCGATCGTTCGCCCTGAACCGGCAATCTGTCGTGAGTTTATCAGAATCAGCTGTTCGCCGGCTACGTGTTGTGTTGGCTTACGGTTTCTCTGGTATTCTCGGTTTCAATGTTAAAACGATATTCGCCGGCCATAAGTTAATTT
>LR736982.1:28638-61759 GCA_902654985.2 Oryctes borbonicus | reverse complement strand
TTCGTAACCGACGAGCAATTTCCTTCTTACTAACACCATCCTGGTGCCAGGCTAGAACTTTACCCCTTTCTATCAAGGATAATTGCTTTTTTCTACCCATATTGCAAACACTTTATGAAATATAATTTCTCGTGGTGAAATGTGTACACTTTACCAGCACAACCGCTGCATATAAAGAGAAGTATCAAATTAAAACATTTTTGCTTATATTAATGTAATAAATGCACAGGGTCTAAATTTTTGTCGCATTTAAAATTCCTATTTTGATCTGGGAAAATCTCAATTACCCCTCGTAAAGCAATAAATACCCAGAAATATCTATAAATGGACTATTTACATAGTACAAGTATTAATAACCCTCATTTACATTTTACATAATGTCTATAAACTTTGTTTCGTAAATAAAAACGATACCGCGTCTATGTTTTTGTCGGGTAATGTAATTTATAATTAAAATTTATTTGTTGCTTTCTAAAAATGAAATTAATTTGAATAGATCTCACAGTACTAGACGATTGCATTTATTTGCAGCATGAGCAATTAACAATTCAACAAACGAATAACGAAAACGAGTTTTATGCTTCACCACGTATGTCAACAATTCTTCAGAAAGGGTGGCGAATTATAAAGCAGCTTGTTCGATCGATTATCTAACTCCTAGCATTAGTAGGAGACGACCAATTTCTTGTAAATATACGGAAGACGTGCAAACGTATGGATAAGAGTTTCTCATCGGCGAAACAGCTGTCTTTACATGGTGATTAGGTGATAGTCTTACTTCGATATTAGTTCGTTAATTCCTCTCGTTAATTAATTTCGATTTAATTAGATACTCTCGTCCATATATAGGTTGTTCAGTTTGAGGCACGTTCTACAGGCAACATGGTGTGAATGTACCAGTTTACCAAAAATTACTCAAATTTTGGCTTTTTAAACGGAACACTTATATTTTTACATTTTCAGAATTTACCCTTCTGCATCTGAGCGCACCATTTTACTAACCAAATACTTTCACTTGTTTTTATTGTATTAAGAAGAATCGGGCCTTCAATATTCTCTGTGGAAATTCATATACCTGATTTTCAATGTAGCGCCACAAGCAAATTTCCAAAGAATTTGTGCATTTCGCGGGGTAAATCAACGGTCCACGAGCTTCTAGCCATTTATTGGGCGCATTGTGAGCTACCATACTGCCGAAATATGAGATTCATCTGTTTATCATCCTGAATCTCATCGAGTGTTAAGCATATCTTTAAAGGCATGAAAAAATATCTCCTTTTTTTAAAATTCCGCACCAAAACTAAATCTATGTTGAAAACGAACGTCTCCCACAATTAAAGGATTTTTTTGTGGCCAATAGTGACTATTTTTCCGGCTATACATTCCATTATTGGAAAATTTACATTCGTCCGTCCACAATACTTTATTGA
Organism: Oryctes borbonicus; assembly: GCA_902654985.2. NCBI lineage: Eukaryota > Metazoa > Arthropoda > Insecta > Coleoptera > Scarabaeidae > Oryctes > Oryctes borbonicus. Next base: position 60,329 of record LR736982.1, on the reverse strand, counting down.
TATCTACTAACTACATGTGTCTACCAAAGAAAAGAGCATTTCATGTTAAGGTAGTCCACACCACTAATTAGATTGCGTTCGTATGATTTTCTAGCAGATGACATAAATAGATGCATATTTATGTTTCAATTGTATCAAACTCATGCATTAATACGCGCTTCACCTACTTCTGAGCATCACTCAACCAATTTTAAAACTTCCAACGGCGCACTGAGACCTCTCTTCATCAATCATCGGCAATTAATTTGATTTAATATTCCGAATCTAATAAAAAGATCGTGAAATTTATCATGAAAGAGTATCAAATTTCAAATGTAATTTACGACCGCTCCTTCCTCTTCGTAACGAATGAAGAAAATACGCGCCGATGGGAATATTGAAGAGGAAGGCTTAGTCGCTGCAATATAAAAAGCAGAAGAAAGAGCGCTTTCTACTGGGAGCATCGACAATCACGCCGGAAGCAGTTCGTACCGCTTTTTAGAACCCCGCATTTTGCATTCTCGCTTTTTTACGGCTTCCACTAGGGCGCTGCTACGTTCAAATAAAGAAACCTCGAAACTGCACTTAATAAGCACATCGAATTTGATTATTTCTTTTGGCCCTAGGCCGGGTGCTCGCAAGATTAAAGGCGTGCTGTCGAAAGACATGTATATAGAAGGATTTAGCGCGTTCAATTCGCTCCAGGAAAGGAATAATATTGAGAGAACAGGAGTGTAATTTCATCTTTTTTCATTTCAAAAAAGTATTCAAAATTCGTTTTTACTCAATTTTAGTTACCTGCGCGAATGCATATTACGGGAAAGTGTTAACGTTTGCCAAAGTTGCAAATATCAATACACAACCTACTTATTTTTTAATAAGCTCCTTTTCAAGCGAAAGGACAGCTACTCTACAACAGATTTTCTTGAGTGTTTAAAATGTTAATCGAAGTTTAATTTACTAATAGTAGCATTTAATATTTCGAATGCTTGGAAAGCTATTATGTTTCTGACGCAAATACTACTAAAAGTATTTATTTGTTTTAAAGTTTTCTTTAATATCTTATTTAATGTTAACTTTAGGCCATATTAAGCCAATTGACTATCTTTTAAGAATCTGTTTTAAAGAATATCATGCCGCGTTTAAAAACTTCCCGTGACTTTCAAGCGCTCTCCTAGAACTACGATAATGTCATCACTGTGGGCCCCTTCTAACTTTTTTTCATAAAACTAACTGCTTCCAAATTATTCAGGTGATTTAAGATGAATTGACCATTCTATTGATATAGATTTCAATTTTCATTTCATTTTCAAATTTCAACTCGCCGTCTCCATACTTTTAATTAACACAATAATCTCTATTATTTTATTTAAATTTCAAAATAATTAGCACATACCATATTCAATATTGGATACGCTTTTCCCTAATATCTAAATATAATACTTAAACTAGGCGTATGTACACTGCCGTTCAGAGAAGTTCGGTCGGTTATTAAAAAACATGAAAAGGTTACAGAAACAAACGAAACTAAAAACAAAATGCAATTTTATTGTATGTACGGGTAAAAAAGACATAAATAAATAAATAAAAAGTTATTCTGGCCTAATATAACATACTGAACATTATATTTTTTTTTTCATCGAAAATAACTTCCTTTGCTGTTAATCACCGCTCGAACTATTCTAGCCATTCTTTCGATAAGTTTTGTTAAAACGGATTGTGGAATAGTCATCTATTCATGTTGCAGAATATTCCGTAAATGTTCTTGTGAAGTTGGGCATATTTTTCGGATCCTCCTGTCCAGTTCATCCCACAACAACTCTATAGGGTTCAAATCTGGGCTTTGTGGGGGCCATGTCATTACTTTCAGGGTGTGCTGTTCTTGCTCCTTTAGATAGCTCTTACACACTAACGCAGTGTGTTTTGGGTCGTTGCCATGCATGAATGTAAAGTTACGGCCTATTATACGCAATCCTGATGGCACTGCATGATTCTGGAGTATTGCAAAATAATTTTCCTTCCTCATTACACCCTGCACTCTGCATAAATCTCCCGTCCCAGCAAAGGAGAAACATCCCCACACTAACACAGAACTACGCCCTTGCTTCACTGTAGACACAATGCAATTCGGGATCACTTTCGGTTTTAGATCTTCGGACATAAACTTGTCGATTTTGCCCAAAAACCTCAAACTTTGACTCGTCACTCCAAAGCACGTGTTTCCGATCATCTAACGACCAATCTAGATGAGAACGGGGCCACTGTAGCCGTTTTGCTCTGTTACCCCGACGTAATAAGAGTTTTCGAATGGCAATGCGTCCATGAAGGTCCGCTTGTTGAAGTCGACCGTACTCGCCGAAACTTGTTCTTCACGGCCGCGATTGACTTCGGCTGCTATTTGTGGAGCTGTTAATTTTCTATTGCGTTTGCTTAATAATACAATTCTCAAATCTTCAGCTTTTGTTGTTTTTCTAGATGCTCCAGGACGAACACGATTTTCTATAGTTCCAGTTGTCCGATATCGCTTTATGATGTCATTTACTGTTGAACTTCTCATATTAATTTTTTCAGCAATTTGTCGCTCCGAATATCCTTCTTTAAACAGTGTAATAATACGTGAACGTTTTTCTACACTGGTAGTAGGCTTGCCACGTGCCATTTTGAAGTAAATTTTCTTAAAATTTTCGCGCAAAAACGACAGATGCACACCAACACACGTTTAACAGTAAAATGAAGCAAATTTATATCTTTACGCCTGTGATAAATAAACAAGAGTGATACCGCGGTATATTTCCTAAATGTATTGTTCGTTAATAATCCCCAAACGACCTGTTTCAAAAGATCGGTACTTCCGAGAAATTCTTGGAATAATAATAAAAGGGACTTTATTGTGGTTGTCGCAATATTTCTACTTTGCATAATAATTTATGGCTTTAATCCCTTAGAAAAGAGTGTATGCTTAATATTTTTCTAATTTTATGTATAATAATTGTATACAGAATGATATAATAGATTTTTATTGTATGACCGAACTTCACTGAACGGCAGTGTACATAATGCGCTAATTTTATACAACTTTTCATAAAAAACAGTGAACGTGTTTAACAATTTTTACCGCCATATTTTCGGTATTGTAAACTGAAGTCCCACATGTAGGGAAACGATAATATATTGTATCGAAATAATGCGACAAGAAGCAAGCATTTAGTATGGCTGGAGAACTAGGTTACATGTGTTTCTGTGTGGATTTCTATGAAGTAATAACATAAACCCAAATCGCACATTCCAATTCACTCTTGGTGTTGTGTTATTAAAAACAAAATATGTAAACTCTGTACCTTTTTTGTTTACATTTTTCGTTGCAACTTTACGGGACGAAGTAATGTTGGTGGCCTCTTCCCCCAATTTTCTTCCAGATTCATATGTTGCCCTTACCTAACACATGCGGGTAAAACCCATTTCTGTTTAAAGAGAAAAGAGTCCAGTAAAAACTGTTTAATACGTAAAACAAAAATCACCATTTAGCGGATATTGGAATCAGAAAGGTTGTTGCTTAATTTTATTCGTAAGGTATACTTTGGTTGTATTATTTCGAAACGATAGAAGATGGAGTGGATAAGTTTTAACTAAACGACAATCTAAAAATTCCTGGATTAATTGAAAACAATGCATATCGAATCGATTGGAAAGAAGATTCCAAATGGCGACAGTTTCAAAACATTTGCAATCCATTTAAGTAGTATGAATGACCCATAACTCTAAAAAAAACTATTCGCTTTATTAAAAACGGAAAATAAACTTAAAGGACAATCAGTAAATTTATTTCTTACTGTTTCAGTCACTGTTTTAACTTCACATTTGCGTTGTGTGCTATAGATTTATTATTTTCTCATTATAATGCCTAGAACTACACGCAAACTTTTTTTGTATACTCAACTTCTCTGTTAAGCCTGCATAAGCACCCTAAAACAAAAGAGCGCCAACTTGCACTCTAAAACGCAAGGGGATTAAACAAAGCTACCGTGAAATTCTACAAATTAAGCGCGGAGGGCGCACGTCACTCATTATTATTGTCCATTCGCATCACGAGATTAGAACCTGGAACTTGCCGGTAATTATTGCGTTTCGAACGCCAACGGCAACGTCTTAACTCCCGACAACGCGGCATTTAATGAAGTCAGTTAGTTAGCTGATGTCGCGCGCAAAATATTCGCCGGAGCGGCACGATGGCTGAATGTCAGAGTAGGGCCAGCATGTACAACCTCAGATGGACGAGAAAATTATTTAGGCGTAAACATTCGCGATCGTATGCGTTCGCAGTTGCGGGAAAAAAACGCATTAGATAAAGCGATTTCGCGAACAAATGTGTCACTGACACAGTTGAGGTCGGCTGAATTATATACCCGGCGACTTTTTTTCCTATATATCAGTCTGCGTGTGGTTGTGTGTGTGGCGTAACTTTATAATGACTCTTGTGTCCCAGAGACCGCTGCGACTGTAATTTGTCAAAGGCCGCGCTCGGTCCCAAGCAAACAGAACCTTTTGTAATAGCGTAACGATTCTTTGATGTGAATTTCGTCGCTATATATTAGAAGAGGAATTGTCCAACTCGGTTGAAATAATTTCGGCTTAATTATCAGTAGGAAAATGAGTAAATGCTTAATAATTACTTTCCTGTAGTATAAGAGTCGTTTGAAACCTTCACGAAGTGGGATAAAATGATGTTCAAAAATGCACTGTAAATATTAATTATAATTATTACAAATATTTTCTTTCATTCAGTTGCTAAAACGAAAGATTAATTTAAAAATCAAGTTCTTTGTTCTAGCATCAATAATTTGAGAAAAAATTGATAATAATTTATGTCGAATATTTTAGTTGTCCGATCTTAAAAAATTATTCATCATAGCTATAAATTTTAAATAATGATCATAAACAAGAAAGCTTCTATGAATACGTTACGGTCTAAACTCTGTAAAATTGACGGCTAACTTCTAAAGGTTCCTAGAATGGAAATCACCAAGTTAGAGATCTGCTGGCGTCCCATAATAGGATTCACAGATCGGTTGAGTTGGCAACGTGACTAATATTTCATATAGAAACTTATAAAAAAAAAACTCATTGCATAAAACACACAACGGAATACAGGTTGACTTAAATCACGCGATTGTTAGCGTAGCAAATGATAATTTTTTATGATGTAGATAAAATTTACGAATTTCAAACATCATTCACAGAAATAGACAGGTGAACCCTGAATGTTATGTGAATATGTTCGCCTAACATACTACCGTTTTGTATGAAATGTCCCCAAATTAGAGTAACTCCCTATGCTATGTGACACTGGTAGCTTCTTTACACCTATTTGGTGGGCTACTAGGTACTCTACTACCACAAAATGGAAGGGAGTGACGAACAATAACGAGACTGTTCCTTGCTCTTGGTCATACACTTCGCTGCTTTTGAGATTTACAACATTTCTAAAGTAACTTAAATTAGCAAGTTCTGTAATTAAATGTGCTTGCACCAAGCCAAGCCAAGCCCAAACAATTATTAATCTTTATTTGTTTCTCTCATGATCGTTAAAGACCACTCCATGAACAACATCTACGTACACATTTAATATTGTGAATTATTGCAATAAGAAGAATAGATTGTGTACAAAAGGCTTCAGTCAAATGCCTTATGAGCTAATTAATTGATGACGTTATTGGTGTTATAAGTACACTACCGTTCATATATTTGGGGACGATTAAAAAATACAGTTTTTTTTAATTCGAAGTTATTTGTAATTTAATTTACTTCTGTACATTGAGTATACTATACAAAACTAGAAATATTCCAAAAAGAAACGTTGTACTAATTGCAATTAGGTCTATACGGATTTTTCGTCTATATGTCCACCCTTTGACTTAATTACTGCGGTACATATTCGTGGCATTCTTAGAATTAAAGATTTCAAAAATGTTGCTGGGATCTCGGTCCATGCTTGCTGGAGCTTTTTCCATAAATCTTGTGAACTAGTCACTCCTTTTTGGCGAATCTTTCTGTCCAGTTCATCCCATATCAATTCGATAGGCGACAGGTCAGGAGACTGAGGTGGCCAAATTATTCTTTTTAAACGATCTTCTTCTTCCAGAGATGCTAGATAGTTTCTGCATATACGAGAAGAATGCTTAGGGTCGTTATCCTCTTGAAACGTAAAGTTTCGACCTCCTAATCGTTCCCCACTTGGTACAACATTCTCTCGTAATATTTTGAGATAGCCCTCTTTACGAAGTATTCCCTGTATTCTTACTAAATCACCTACAGTTGTCCCAAACCATTACGTTACCTCCACCGTGCTTCACTGTAGGTAAAATACACTGTTCGCTAACTCTTTCACCAACCTGTCGCCTAACAAACGTCCTCCGTTTGGAGCCAAATGTTTCAAATTTTGACTCATCTGTCCACAGCACGTTGCACCACTGTTCGAATGTCCAGTGTCTGTGTTCTTGTGCCCACTGCAATCTTTTTCTTTTATTTTGAACTTTCAAAAGCGGTTTTCTGGCAGCTACTCATCCCTTTAAACCTGCCGCAATTAATCTTCGTTTCACGGTCGAATCCGAAATAAGATTTCTTCGTGAAACATTGACTTGCTGCGTTATTTCCGGAGCCGTTAGGAATCTGTTTCTTTTTGAAACAAGAACCATGAACTGACCTTCAGCAGCTGTTGTCTTCTTTTTGAGTCCAGAACGTTTCTTATCAGCCAAAGAACCCGTTTCCGCCACCCGTTTTAATGTTATAAATACACCGTTTTTTCGATATTTTTAATTTTTTCGCAATAACTGCCATTGAGTATTCTTCATTCCATAAAATAATAATAGCAGAAAGCGTTTCAATGAAAATTTCTTTTCGTTTTGCCATTTCAGCACGACCCGTTTATTACGATAGTTAAATTTAAACTAAACTACTATCAAGGTCGATTTTATTTTAAATACAAGACGATATCTGGTTTGTTTGTTGTACTAAGGGTTCTGTGAATCTCACATTATTGCTTTGTGGAAATATTCGACAATATTTTCAAGTTTACGTTTACAGCCCCGTAAAAGGGATTAAGAGGAATTTTGCCTGAGGCTGCGGTAGAATATAAATGTATTATAAATTTGATGAGATAGAAGAGAATACTGTTATAAATTATGTGCATGCATATAGAAATGTTTACTCTTTCATATAAAACACAATCAATTGTCAATATTTCAATTTTCCTTATTTTTCGGAGTTTTTCTTAGTCGTCCCCAAATATATGAACGGTAGTGTATGTACATCTGACCTTTTTGAACAGTTACAGAACAGCCCTATTAACTCTCGATTAACAAAGCTATTTTTTTGTAATAATTTTAACAAGGTGGGCATCCATGCTCCAATGGTTTAAGGGTTAATAAACAAAATAAAACGGCTCTTCAAAATATTATTTACATTTTAATAAAAATATAAACATATTTATAGGTTTGTTAACAACATTTCCCTTTTCAAGTTAAGTCTTGGCGTTACAGAGTTAATTAAAATTTGACTGGTGCGGAGCTGTATTACAACGCCTCGACTCCGTCGTGTATTTCCGTTACATATCATGTACGTTGTACTACGCAACGGAAGTGTTGCAATTGACTTCTGAATTATGTCATATATATCACATGGATACCGTTAAACCTTCCATTTCATACTTCTAGATATCCCCATCTATCTTACTTACTCGCTACCCCGCCGTGCAAAATACATAGGCCGCTATTTAATAGATTCTACTTGATTTTCTGCGAAAACGATAGATTTTAAGTTAATAAGTCAATTCGTATTCTTGTGTTATTTTTTCAAATATTGAGAAAGGTTACTCTTGCACGTGCATCATACCTTACCATCATGTGTACGTTAATTCAATAAGTTATCTGCAACAGTGCAAGTATGTTAATAATAAAATTAAACGCGTTGAAAAATCACAACCTTTGAAGGAATGACTGTAATATAATGCGTTTTTACCAATACCACTTAACTGGTTATCTTCCAACGATCGGTATTTTTGATTGAAACGCTTTACATCGTACTAGCGTCCTATCTTCCGATAATTACTCTTGTGAAATGCTAATTTCACGTTCAAAGAAACAGAAACGGTTACGCAAAAGCTGCTGGTCGCGTACATTTTTCGTCTAATTAGTTCTTAAATTGGACGCGATACAACCGACCAATTAATCTTAATTGGAGCGATGCACGTTTTTAAACAAGAGAGTAGTACACGGACGACTTGATTCGACAGTGTTGTTAAATAATCTCTCCATTTAAACGAGTCTTCTTTATGAAATCAGCGGTGTGGAATTGGAACAACTGGTAACAGATATGAGGGAAAATATAGATTGATAACGTAGATGAATGACGCATAAAGCTTTTATTACAATTTACGTTAACCATGTTATACAATGCACAATAGTAACGATCGCTTTTGATTATTAAAGATCGAGGTCGATTCGCAATAATGCTAAATCCATTCAAGAATGCGAAAATAATAGATGAATCAGACGGCTAACAATTGGTTATGTAAACATTGTAATCAAACGCGTACATTATCCGAATGAACTGAAAAAAATTTGAATTAACTTCAATTTTTTTTCAGTTCATTCTTCAAGTACACATATTATGCACATTTTTAATGTTTTGTTTAAACATCTAAATTGTATGCATATTTATACTTTAATAATAACTCCATTAATTTCTGACACACCTCGTATATAACTAAAAAAATTTGATATTTGATGGTTACATTTTTTGATTGGTTTTAGACTTTGTAGAATTTTTTGGGGCGAATAACCTTTTATCTTAAAATTTAAGTAGACATACTGTACAATTAATGTAAGCATATTTGCGTATGGAAAATCTCGGTATTGTATTACATTAAAAAAGATAGAAAACAAGTGAGACATTGAAAACATTCGAAATGTGAAAGTAAAATCAGATATTGAAATAGAAACCAACCTAACAGTTTTGTAATCGCCGTTTACCGAACTGTAAATTACTTTTTCACCTTAATATTAATTCTTATGCTTGCATGTTTTATCGACTGCGTTAGAGCGCCGCCACAAGGATTAATTCTTGGTACTCTTTTGTGTATAATTTTTATTACTCATCATTATAACTTCCCGCAAACCAAAAATAATATGAAAGCCATACAAAATTTAATAATGTAATTGAAATAGTAAATAAATTGACCAAATACTATATTGCTAAAGGATAATTAGCCATATCAGAGCTGTTGTTTCTGGATTGCCACAATATCGCAGTAACCGCAATCATTTTTACGTAATTTTTCTCCCTCCTAACAGCAAAACCGGCGGATAGAATATTGGTGGGGAGGCCAATTTTTTTTCGCTTCCTCGCATCAATAACGACACCGTGAAATATGGCATGAACTCAACGGCCGTAAAGCAGTGACCTTCGCGCCACCTTCCGGACTCGCTACTTCGCGTCGTCTGCACACACCGCATACGTACCTATCGATGATGCAGGATGGCGACACGACAAGGGTGAAATCGAGCACCTAACTTCGCTTTTACCGCATAATATACATTCGCTTTTCGCGTGAATAATACGATATCAAGCCAGCCAACGGCGTCATGTTGCCGGAAACGTTAGATAACGGCTTTCGGAGTCCCAACAACAATACGGGACTTCCGAGAGCCAGGGGTAGTCTGTGTCTGAGTCCCGTAACAGGTACTTCGGTAGTCATCGACAATAACAAGAGGAGGAGCTGGTGTGGGACACCGTCGACAACTCAAATACTGGTGAAGAGATACGGCGAGTTGGGACATATCAAGCCACGGTAAATTGTTTAGTTATAAATAGAAAATTTGTTTTTATCAATAGGTGTGTACGATGAGACAAAAGTAAATTTGGGCGACAATACCCTGTATAGTTGTGGTTCGTAGTCGACCAAACAGTTTATGAGAATGGTATGAGAAGTCGATGTTAGTAATAATTCATTTTTAGTCAACTTTGTAGCGTACGTATCACAACGCACAAAATTTAATTTAAATAATTCTATTAAACGTTTCTATTTTCTGTGAACAATCAATATTCGTAGAAAATATGATGTTTTTAATGTTCGACAATGTTATAGCAATATCTGTGTTGCCAACTATCCAACTCCAATCAAAACAAAATACAATCTTGGAAATTGCTTTTAACAACTAGAGCTAAATCAAATAAATGCACACAATATACTTCCGCCAAATGAAATTATAGAATTTGATGGCGTACAGAGACGATAATTCTTGATTAGGACTGCAGGTTTATGGTGATTCCCACAACAATCAATGGATCGCATCTAATACGGAACGGTGACGCTATTAAGTCGATGGCTCTAATTTAAGCGACTGTAACGCCAATTTCAGAAATGAAATAATACGGTTTCATCTGCTACAGTGATGCGAATGATGTCTTGGTGCGAGAGGGTAGCCTGGCAGATGTTGCACATTTATTGCAACTTCGCTATTGTCGCCAGTTGAGTGGTAATTCGGCTTACGAGTTGGAAATGTAGCCGACGCGCACTTCTGGCGTTCCTTTCCGGATATATCGAGAAGTTAGATGAATAGTAGATATATTTACAGCAATGGTGGATGATATTGAATTGAAACGAGATTAGAAAATGTTTACTTTGAATTAATAAATTTGGGATTTCTAATTTATCTTTTAAACAAAAGTGAAGAGAAAATGTGTTGGCCTTAAAAAGAAGTGTAAATTTTTCAGGGCATTGAATCTTTTGAATTTGGTACCAAAACAACTTATAAAAACAAAAATATAAGATAGTTTCTTCTATTAATAAAAGTAAAGAAAGTTTTACGTTTAGCTATTGTTAAATAAAACAAGAGAGAACAACTCTTGCCGACCAATTCTGTACTTCCATTTTAGTGCAGTATTTATGTAAAGTCTAGGTGGGCCTTAAACCTGTTTTCAAGCTAAGTTATTACCTGGCCAACTATATTAGATCTTCTTGCGTTTCAACTGTAATTAGATTTGAAAACTTCGTGTACGTGTGAATGAGACAAACAGTTAAATACGCTTCCCGTCGCCAAAGGAGATCCCCACCGTTATTTAGAACTGTACGTAACGCAGACAAACCCTCTGCACACAAGTCCTTTCGCCATTTCTCATAAGCAAAAAGCCCGACCACTGAATATGCAGTGTTCACTCACCGAACGAGAAGCAAGCGAAGTTCGTTGGTTTCTCTCTCGTTCAAAGGGCCGAACACCGTTGCATCCGACTGCGGAGGGTCAGCGGCAACTTTCGTCTTGTCAAAGCTATGCAACGTTGACATTTCGTGTTCATTTTGTGCTTTCCTACCCTTTTGTTTTACCCGCCAACATTTCATCACCGACTCAATAGCTTTGACTAATACCAAACGTAAAATGAACTCGAATTGTATACCGCATGAGGGAATAGTTTTCTCTTTTGTAGGAAAGGATTTTAATAAACGTCTCGTTATTTTTTGCTTATTAAAATTGTTATAACGACGCAGTATTAACTATCTCAATAAACGCATAATGATCTCAGATAAGGAGGACGAGTCGGTAAAAAGGAAATAGAAAACTGGAGTATATGCTAGGCGGATGATTGTATTGTTAAAACGTAATAAGCTCTTTGATTACTCGATTACAGCAAACCGCAGACTAGGGTTGGATGCACCGTTAATATTAATGGAATCATCTACAATATGCATTTTAATGCTATTTTGTACGTACTTATACGTACATGCAATTTCCCGCATATTTATTACTGTGCTATTATCGAATTTAGACCGTTTATGCGTTAATTACTTCGAAGTAATTTCAATGAACGTAAAGTCAATAATGTGGCGATACAGCTACGTCGTAATCACATGTAATAAAGCAATTTTAGGGAAGAAAAATTGAAGGTACTGAAGGTTGTATTAATGTTTCAAAGAAAACATTTCGAAAACTTTATAAAGATTGTAAAGCTGCCAAAGGTAAAAAGTAATAATTTCCCATAATATTACTAAGTTACATATTTACAATTATTTTTCTACAAAATCGATAATAGATTATCTTGATCTAAGTATGTAAATACTGCGCAGAACGGTAGATACGACTTCAGTTAATTTAAAGCAGTTGTTACGAGCTTAATTTAGGAATAACAACAATTAGACGTCCCATTAGAGATTCCAGAAAATAATAATAACTATAATTCTACGCGCTAACTGTTAGGTTGGACTCGAAAGTTTCGAGCTGATGGAGATCCTCGATGTCTCCATTCCTTGCCTTGTCGTTTAGACTCCAGATCAACGGTTCGTCAAATTCTCAAACCAACCCAAGAAATCTTTTGGATCATTCTTAAACAATATTAAATTCGCTTCGCACTTGCTCACTTTTGCTCGGGCCTTAACCCATCTTGCAGATACCTTATCAAAACGCAAATAGTCATTGATTATGGTCCAAATTGTACCCTGTTACTTCCACTAAATCTTGTTTAATCACACTAATCATATCTTTACGCATTTATTGTGGTGTTAAAAGATTCTTCTGCAGATACTTAATAACAGCATGAAGTTTATTGTTCTTACTTCTACCGTAACTTAACACAATTTGTGAACAAATGCAGCTACAAAGACTAATGTTGACCTTTTGTTTAATTAATAAATAAATAAATAAATAGCAATGTTCTATTGTTATGGAAATTTTATTTTTCAACGTCCGCTAGATTAAGAGCAATAAATACTGTACGGCTCTCGTAATGTCATATTTTTACTGGTCTTGTCCGATACACCCTGTATATCTATGTAGACAGGAGCGATGATGCTTATAATTAAATTCGACATTCCGAATAAAACAAGTGAATGGTTTCCTAATATTGTAACCGTAAATTTAACTCCATCGCGCGCTATTCATTTCAACATCTTTCCGTTTACAAACAGTCCAAGTATCAAAATTCATGTGTATTATTATGTTCGTATCTACTGCGGTAATTAAAATAGATCATTAATATTTATACGGCAACATAACTATGTAATTTAAGAGCTCACAACACTCTCTTAGATTTCGTAACGTTGTTATAAAAATCCTTGAACTTTTCAACGAACCCATTCTTCTAAGTAAGTTGATTAACGTAAAAGTACTTTTTAACAGTATTAAAAAAAAGCGAGGTGGCTTCAGTTCACGCATGGATGCAACAAAGAATCCCAGTAGTTGAAACTGTCATAACCGTTGATGAATGCGCTTACCAATATCGAAAACACATCCAGTTGAATTTTTTACCTTTTTTGGCTAGCGACCTGCAACATGGGGATGTACGTAGGGTTTAAAACGATAACTAATGGAATCTGGCCGCATCGATCGCGATGTAAATCATCACGTTGTCGAAGGGAAAACAGAATTTGAAGTTACCGTGCATGCTTGTAGTCTAATGAATTTGAAATATGGGTTCGACGTTTTGTAAATTTTGGAAAATACAAGCTTATGGCGTTGGTTTCCGTTAGTGAAAACGTTGGAATTATATTCTGTTCTACGTCTGCATTTGCAGACACTGCCGTTCGGTGAAGTTCGGTCATACAATAAAAATCTATTATATCACACTGTATACAATTATTAATACATAAAATTAGAAAAATATTAAGCATACACTCTTTTCTAAGGGATTAAAGCCATAAATTATTACGTAAAGTAGAAATATTGCGACAACCACAATAAAGTCCCTTTTATTATCATTCCGAGAATTTCTCGGAAGTACCGATCTTTTGAAACGGGTCGTTTGGGGATTATTAACGAACAATACATTTAGGAAATATACCGCAGTATCATTCTTCTTTATTTATCACAGGCGTAAAGATACAAATTTGCTTCATTTTACTGTTAAACGTGTGTTGGTGTGCATCTGTCGTTTTTGCGCGAAAGCTTTAAGAAAATTTACTTCAAAATGGCACGTGGCAAGCCTACCAGTGTAGAAAAACGTTCACGCATTATTACGCTGTTTGAAGAAGGATATTCGGGACTGCAAATTGCTGAAAAAATAAATATGAGAAGTTCAACAGTAAATGACATCATAAAGCGATATCGGACAACTGGAACTATAGAAAATCGTGTTCGTCCTGGAGCATCTAGGAAAACAACAAAAGCTGAAGATTTGAGAATTGTATTATTAAGCAAACGCAATAGAAAATTAACAGCGCCACAAATAGCAGCCGAAGTCAATCGCGGCCATGAAGAACAAGTTTCAGCGAGTACTGTAAAACGTCGACTTCAACAAGCGGACCTTCATGGACGCATTGCCATTCGAAAACCCTTATTACGTCGGGGTAACAAAGCAAAACGGCTACAGTGGGCCCGTTCTCATCTGGATTGATCGTTAGATGATTGGAAACACGTGCTTTGGAGTGACGAGTCAAAGTTTGAGGTTTTTGGGCAAAATCGACGAGTTCATGTCCGAAGATCTAAAACCGAAAAGTGATCCCGAATTGCATTGTGCCCATAGTGAAGCAAGGGCGTAGTTCTGTGTTAGTGCGGGGATGTTTCTCCTTTGCTGGGACGGGAGATTTATGCAGAGTGCAGGGTGTAATGAGGAAGGAAAATTGTTTTGCAATACTCCAGAATCATACAGTGCTATCAGGATTGCGTATAATAGGCCGTAACTTTACATTCATGCATGACAACGACCCAAAACACACTGCGTTAGTGTGTAAGAACTATCTAAATGAGCAAGAAGAACAGCGCACCCTGAAAGTAACGACATGGCCCCCATAAAGCCCAGATTTGAACCCGATAGAGTTGTTGTGGGATGAACTGGACAGGAGGATCCGAAAAATATGCCCAACTTCACAAGAACATTTACGGAATATTCTGCAACATGAATGGATTAATATTCCACAACCCATTTTAACAAAACTTATCGAAAGAGTGCCTAGAATAATGTTCAGTATGTTATATTAGACCAGAATAACTTTTTATTTATTTATTTTTGTCTTTTTTACCTGTACATATAATAAAATTGCATTTTGTTTTTAGTTTCGTTTGTTTCTGTAACCTTTTCATGTTTTTTACCAACCGACCGAACTTCTCTGAACGGCAGTGTACGTATGTGTTTATAGCTACATCTATACACAATTTGCATTCCTTGTTTATCATTTCCCATGTATTTTATGTGACCAATAAACGTGTTGTCTTTACTACTAGCCATTGCAGGCTACTGCCAGACACGCTTTGAAAATATCTGATACAAAGGAATCTTAACTGCTCGTAAAACATTTAATGCATTAATAGTGCTAGGATGATCTAGATACCTGTGTTTCGAAATCAAACATCGTCCAGAGTTAACTTCTTCTAACAAACAACATAACATTTATATATCTAATTCCTTTGAGTAAATTACGACATATTTCGTTGCTTCATTGAGACATTTCAGAGATAATCGACTATTCATTCCAACGGTATTTCTAATTTAATTAATTTGTACACGATGGCTTATTATATCAAAATTTTTGTCAAAATTGTGATATATTGCTTCTGCCGTTGTAATCATTATATCAAATATATGCATTCGTAGAGATAATGTTTAATCTACTAAAAAAAAACCGCAAGTAAATCAACAACATACTGTATATATGGGTATATCTTCTACATCTTTGGCATTATTAATGTCATACACAATTTCTGTCGTAGTTATATCTTTACAAGTTTCCGGGGGTTTGCTTGAAATTAATATATGATATGCCTTGGAGGCACCTTTCTGGAAGTTTACTGGATGAAGAAGATGCATTAATCAGAGCCAATACGCTTTGGTTTAATTAGCAATATTAGAGAACCTAATTTTATAGATAAGTTGCTTGTATAGGATGAGTCTAAACAAAGATAAAATTTAAATTTTTCATGTGTAGACGTATACAAATGTTACATATACCCTTACACAGACATTAAAGATGGCGATCGGTCACTGCTTATCCTAGAACTTGCAGAGTAGAAATTGTATTGGTAAATGTGGCCATGAAAACATTTAAAAACTTCTTAAAAAATTCATGTATCTTTGAAACGGCAAGAGATCATTATATCTGTTATTTTTTGGAAATTTTTGAAAAAAAAATGATACATTGAAAAATAGAATACCAACAATAAAAAGATTATTGAGGACGTTGCATATACTTACTTTCATTTTATTCCTTTCGACTTATAAATGTTATGTTCCAGATACGCATGTTCTACCGTCATCCATTTAATGCTACAATTAAAGAATGATAAACAATTGAACGCTTTCTAAGAGTACGTTCAAAGTAATTAGCTACATCTTATGCTATAATTAAAATAAGTTAAGATATTTGCAATGCAATAGATTTATACTTTACAACGCAGAAATCGATGCAGAACGTTTCTCAATCTTTTACAAATAATTCCTACAACATAATTTGAAATTGAAATTCGCAGAAAACGTGTAACTTTCACAATTTCTGATCCCTATGTATTTGTAATTATTTCAAATAAATAAATGCACATTCAATTAGCCTTTCCGATTAGATTACAGGTGTTGTTTTAATTGATCAAGAATTTCAATACTAATGTAAAAAAATCTAATGTAAGTTATTTCTTTTATTGAATTTAATCAGATTTTAATGATTTTCTTCATACAAGAAAGACATTTCCATCCATTAGAGAAACTGGTCCAACTTCTCCGAAGCCGTTGAAATACTTCCATACTTCCACTTTCATTGGCAAAATATATTTTCCCTTCATTTTATCAAGTGACCGACTACAGATGAAAATACAAAAGTGTCGCCCTCGCTTTAGGTCTTCGCTTCGGAATCGTAACGGCGTTCATTTAAAAACAATCCGCAAACGCTGGCATTGTTCGCGTGGATATCTTTCTTTTGTGCCCTAGGGCTTCGGAAGATCTTCGATGACATTTTTGTGTTCATTTCCACCCAGGCAGTAAACTTTAGGGTCACCGTAACTGCTCAACCGATAACAATAACAAGCAGCTTCGCATTTTTTTTTGCAGTCGAAAGCAAAGCATTTCGCCATTTTTCTCAAATTAAATGTAGGAGAAAAAGGTTTTTTTAATCAGGAACATTTAAATTATTCTGTTAGAATATAGACCTACGAATCGCTTAAGGAATGACAACACTAGTGATATTCAATAGCGCCGATTCTTTTCAATTTAGAAAGTAAATTTTTTTCTTCGATTTTTTTTACACTACTGCATTATTTTTCAACGAATGTAATATTCTAAGATATAACAATAACGGCGAACTAGGATCCTCTTAAAAATAATATATATATAGTTTTAGGTGGAAGTGCAAAATTTGACCCATAATGCCAAAACATCTTCCTACTTCTAATAATAAGAACGCTTCAGAATTATTGGATTGAACAATATAAAACAGTGATTGTTATTTCATGAAACTGCTCAAAATTGTAGCTCTAATCTTCAAAAACATTCCTTCTGGAGACATTCTTTTCGCACGCGAATATTATGAGTAGAGATGAGTGAATTGGGGGAATTTTGCAGCGACAAGAAGACTCGTGTTTTGTCGACTCTTGGGGAAACCAGTAGGCAACACGAAGCCCCTCACATGAGTCGAATAAACACGAGTCTGTCTAGTCGCTGCAAAAAAAAAATTATTCCTGCTACTTTCTAGTTATAAGGTCAATTTTGACGTAAGAGGTTAGAATAACATACAGGCTGGTTCACCGAGAAGAGGATACATTGAAGAAATTCAAAAATTTAACAGAATAATAGTAATAAGACCTAGAAACTTAGCCAAAAAATTTCAGCTATGCTGGAAGCTTAGTTGCTATTTAACATCAGCCATTTGTGTTAGTCGATGTTACTGTTTCTCTAAAAATTGAAAAAAATTGAATATTGAGCCGTTATTAAATTCTTGCGTTTGAAAAGCAATACACCCACGCAAATTAGAGCCTGGGTGGACTCTGCACCGTCATTTGCCACTATGACATTTTGGGGAGCTTAATTAAAACCTGGAAAACGAATATTTTTTAGATTTTTTTTAGAAAACGGAAAAAACAACAATGGGGGCATACTACGCCTCAGGACGCCATATTCAGAAATGAATTTGACAAAAAATATGTTTGTTTCTGTTAGGCTGGAAACTTTTCAGATAAGGAATCTCGCATAGACTTGGGAAGGTTAAATTTCCTATATTTTTGGCTATTTAGGTCTTTAGTAAAGAAAACAAACAGCCTCTCTTTCTTGGATTTATTTCATTTTGCAATATTTCGTCGTACTATTTTCGTGGACACACAAGTAAAATGGAGATTTTTTAACGTTACACATTTGTTTCTTACATTTATATTTATATTTTTAATCGAATCAAGAAAAAGCCGACGGATATGCTTATAACTGTCGACGAAAATTGTATGACGAAACGTTGTAAAATTACGGATTTAAGATCGAAGATAAAAAAAAGTAAACTAAATGTATCTAAAACAAGAAATTTAATACACAACAAAAAACAAGGTAATTATCAAAAATATTTTACTCGCATGCGGATAACCGGTAACTATATAGACTTACAAGTTGGACGTCTACGTACATTTCACGTGAATTAAAATAAAGAAAGCTTAAACAATTATTATAATTACTGAATATTATTACTACCTACCTTCTAACGTAAGAAACAAAGATGTCACGTTAAACAACTCAAAGCGTAAAGCGCCGCGACCGAAAGGGTTGAAATTAGACCTGTTGCAAAGTGCCAATCACAGAGATACCACATCGTTATAAATTTAACGAGTTCCGCTGTAAACCCTTGTCTCTTCAGTTTCAAGAGTGGCGTTACCTCTAACTGCCGGGTGTTGTTTTAGTTAGTGTAGCGGTGATTCGTTTAAAAGGTCCTTTATTTGCTTCGACTCGCTACCGCGTATTTTGTATGTATTTCACAGTATTTTGCAATGTGCGGCATTTAATTGACTTCGTTTGAACTATTCAGGTATATAACACCCAGCGGTAACCGCAGCTTCAGTCACAGCTCGGGGAAAGCTGTACTGGCTGTTAATTAGAGTACACAAACTTTAAATACACACATGGATAAAAATATAGAAATAGAGATGTGTGGGGGTTAAGTGGTATTCGGCTTGATTAATTAATAGTGACTGACTGTATTTCACAATTCACTGAATGCGTAAATTAGAGGAATCTTTGTGTATCAATATCATTATAAAATTTCCAAATTCGTTCTGCCTTTTAGCGAAGCTTTGCCTTATTAAAGATCAATTGATTTTTGCCGTAAATTTTTGACTGTAGACATTATCGTCTTTATTCTTGGGAAAATTTTGCGTTACCTTCCTAAACCACGTACTCGAACTGTGAAAGACTTCACTAAATATATGTATATGACCACCACGGCTGTTTTTGGTCACTTTATCGAGCATGAGTCTAGCTTCTAAGGCGTCAATTGTTGCTGGTTAACAGCCGAAAGTTCGTGTTCTGTAAGATGAATCTGTTACGACTAGTAGTAGGTGTTCGTATATACGTCAATTTCTAACTCTTATTACTAACGCAGCAAGGCTAGGAACCCTGTTGCCATTTCCCTCCTTGCGGGACAACCTTAATGTAGGGAAATTTGGAAATAGTTGTTCAGAGAATTCAGTTATTGGCTGCTGGTGCTAAAGAAAACAACAAAAAATGTTGTCGACGTAACTGATCCAAAGAGGCCAAAGTATTGGTTAAGGTTAGTTTGAAATTTACCCATAAGGAGGTTAGGCATAAAAAGAGATCAGCTGTTATCCATAGCCGTTCCTTCAGTGTGTCGATAAAGGGAGCTGTTGGTTATACATCTGGTTATCCAACTTACATCAAATGAGACTAAAACTTCGTTACCTGTAAGCTTAATACCACTAATTTTCTCAATTAAATCTGTACTTTTCCAATTTCTCGGACAACCACCTGGAAAGCAAGTAAGTTGGGATACTATTGGTCCCATACTCTTTCCTGGCTTGTATATCTTATCTATATGTTCGATATCGATTAGTCGAGTTTTAGAGATCATAACTTTAACCATCGAAACATACGTCCAGTGTAGGTGAAGTGTTGTGGGAGGATTCTTAGGTGAATCGTTTCAATATTATCTTTCTAAGGCCATAGCCACGTTCTAGTAGACATGCCTTATATGGGTTTTAAGGAACATCTGTTTAAGAAGCTTTTCTGGGAAAAAGAAGACAGAAAAAGGAATATGCAAGTGTCATCTTTACTGATGACTTTTTTTAAAAATATTAACGTTATTGGACTTATTTCACCACGAAGGTCAGTTATCTGGATCCAAAATACGTCCACCAAGTTACTAAAATAATACTGAAGGAGCTAGTGCTTATAAGAATTATTTAGATTGAGGATATAGGAAGTCTACTGCAGTTCTCACATAGTAAGAGATCTCTGCCATAAATCTAGTTTTTCGTGAGACCATGTTTTATTAAAATTGTTATATTTCAATAGAAATTGTCTCTCAAACATTATTGCATAAATGAAAATATTTCTTTAAGTTCCGATAGATTTATAAAATTATGGTTTCCTTTAAGTTCGAATTTCGTATAAAAATTAAAATTAGAACGAGGTTGTATTTTCATAGATATTTTTACCATAGTCACCTCACCCCCCGCCCCTTGTTTTTGTCGCTTCGCTTTTGTTTTTATTTGTACTCCTTTTAACTGGAAGCGTGGCTACGTTACCTTTTTAAAAATAGTGACCGACCAGTTGGATATTCCGCGGCTTTTATGAAGCTTATACCTACTTGGCGGAATAGAATTTAATTTCGGTGTTCGTTCTGAAGGTAGAGATGTGGCTCGTATTGTTTTCATTAAATTAAAGCTCTTTCCTGAAATGAACTTTACTCTTGCTAATTAGATGGAGTTTAAAGCTACACATTTACCGTGAGATTATGTGCTTGCATTTGTATTGTGTATAGTCAGGTGTACAATATGTATGATTGTTATAGTTTTGATGTTATTGTGTTACATTATGTAACTTTGTATAATGTTTTAACTTTGTAGTTACCACAGAATGAAATGAAAAAAAAAACCTTTAATTTTATATAGTATATGGAACGGATCTAGCGATCCTCTCCTCTCGGATAAAATGGACTTGTTGGACCAAACAAACTGAACCGGCGAAATTGGTCGGGCTGGATTAAAAGTGACGGGCCGGCTCTGCAAAATTCTCAAAATGCCCAAATATTACGGTTTAGTCCATTTATAAACATGCAATATTTGCCATCAATTGACAACTATCTTAATATTTACATTTCTTTTATACTTGGTTGATATATTTCAAAAGGTATTGCCTGAATGAAAAAATATATTCATGTTTTAATAAAGAATTTTAATTCGTGCATGATGTATACGTAATTGGGAAACTTGATTAGTCTTTTTGATGAAACACCTCGTATATTATCTTAATTTTGATTTTTTGTCAAAATTACTAACGCATTAATAGTCTAAAATTAAAAATTAAAAATTAATTAATTGGAACCACCATTGAATTACACAAAATTACACGCCATCTTCTTCAAATTTGAAAATGTTCAAGAATCCTTTAAAATAACTTTTCCTGTATTTTCCATTCCTCTATATATTTATTACTTATTCATACCTACAGTTTATTAGTATTTACTAGTACGTAGCCCAGAAAATAATAAAATAACGGAGAGAATAAAAATTCTTTGAATAAATAAAAGTCATTTGGGTGGGCAACAAATTACCAAAAAAAAATCCAACAGTTCCAGGTGTATGTACATATAAGGTATTCTCGTATATATTCATACATATACATACGTAGGAAGATCCTACACGACATAGGCAACACATAGTTTTAAAATTTTAATTGCTTTAAAACCATTTGTACGTAGGCTTACAAAGCACAGTTACACCTCGGTCCTAGCAAAAACCGAGTCCGTCTAATAAATTTTGCAAGCGGGGTTGTTTTTTTTTTTTTTTCATGGGGTATATGCGCCGGTATGTCTGAACAGTTTTTATTCTCATTTGTTTTTAATACGTTCCCAACAATATACGGACGCTAAGCGCAACCATGCGAACATTATTCGACTCTAGAATAATTTTCTAAAATGTATTGCTAAAAATTAAAAGTATATGAGGCGTAAAACCCGCATTTGTGTAAATTTGATTTCGATCGGAGGGTTAATTGTGGAGGAACTGATTGGTTATGCATTGATGATGATGATGTGTATAGGCGACGTCGAAATCGATATTGAATCGGCATGAAAATGACGGCGGTTTGCATCCAAACAATCGCTGTGTGTCCGCCCGATCGGTATGTTTACCGTTCTATTATCGGTATTTGATGCACTTGATTTGAATGTCAGCGTACGAGGGTGTTTGTACACTAGCGTTGGGTAAATTTGTGTATTACAAATACGCTGATGTCAATAGCTTTAGTGTAACACCTGACAGTTGTTTCTCTACTATAAATTACAATTACAACAATTTATTAATTGCGACGTTTGTTGGTTATTAAAATTTTAATATGCAGCTTTCTTGGCATTTCTACGAGGGGGGATCCGTGTTAAGAATGAAGGTACAAATTTAAAACAAAAAAAAAAATATTTATTTTTGTATATAGTAAAATTTTTCCAACATCCTTGCCATTCCTTTAACTCCCTCAAAAAATGCGTTTCTTCAAAATAAGCTCGTGTTCTTGCTTGTCACGTTTTCATATTAGGGAGTAAGAAGAAATCGTAGAGAACCGGGTCGAGTACATAAGCAAAATTCATGCAATGTGACTGCCAAAACTCTGAATGGTGAGCTGGTGCATTGTCGTGATAGAATAAAAAAAATTTATTTGTTAAATCTTCAATTTCTCGTCCAATCTGTCCAATAATTCGCTGTAGTAATACCCCGTAATCGTGCGTCCTTTCTCCCAAAACTGACTGAGGATTATTCGCTTCGAATCCCAAAAAATCGTGACCGTGATCCTTCTAGCCGTCTTTACCTTCTTCGCAGCAAATTCTTTTTTTCTTAAGTCTATTGTTTTCACTGTCGCTTTGACTTCGATGTATAGTAACGGATTTAAGTTTCATCAACGGTGACGTTTCAACGCAAAAATTCTTGCGAATTTCGCTAGGGAAATCCAAACACTGCGAAAGTGATAGTTGTATCTGCTTATTGTCTACTACAAGCAGTCGCGGCACCCACCGGGCCGATACAACTTTTACTGTAAAATATTATTTGGGTAACAGTTGTCGTAGATAGTGAAAGGTCCTCCTAAACAGCATCTAATTTCGCTTTAATTCCTTCGCATATTTTTTCCATCCAAAAATAGAAAGCGAATTACTGAATAGTAATGATAATAACTCTTTATTTTCACAGCCAAAAAAAGATAGAATTTGTCTATTACAAATACAAATCATACATATTTAATTAAACTACAGCACATTAACAGATAGCAAGCAATAATGATAGCAAGGACTGTGGACCGAATCGACCGAGTATTCGGTCACCGGTTGATGATGAGGACCATTCGTGTCCTCGAAACGGCCGTCCCGGACTAATTATTATATTATTATATAATAAAATAATCTTGTGTGGTGCGGAGGTTGTGTTGTTTACATTAATAGATGTAAAGTAGCCCTCGAAATTTCTTAGAGAAAAGTTTTAAGACTAGGCTTAAATGTACGTACATTTAATTTTATTGGGTAGATGATCAGAAATGTTAAGTCGCATGCATAAAGGAGATTACCTTCATAATTCTTTTTTAAGTAAGAAATACATCCGATGCCAAAGGACACAACCCCCCCCCAAAAAGCAGACTCCATGGCTCAACCTAGATGAGGCCTTGAGCGTGATAAAGAGATAATAATCGATCTACTGTCAAAATGTGTTTAATATTTCTAAAATGAATCAAAGAATTCAATTTTTTGTGAGACTTTCACAGTGTGGCTTTCAATTGAGGTGCTCATCAAGTTATTCCTAAAAATTTTGGCGTACTCAAATTTCAACACTCTACACGTCTTATACGAAAGGCTATCAAATTAAAACTCAGTCAAGATATCAAAATCCCTCAATAGCACACATCTATCTTCAAAATGGGTATTTATTGATGATTCCTCGTAGAGACTGAGTTAGTAGAGAATTGTAAGTAACTGCTATTTGGCATAAATTGATATTTTACAAAGTGAGGAATGGCGGCGATTCTCTTGTAAACACGTGCGGTTAAATTTGGACATACATTCCTTTAAAAACCATTTAAATCAGTCACCCTCCGCTCGGTCGATAAATCAATATTAATACTATAGCTTAATTCCTCACTTCCTTTGTTTTCTTTTACCATAGTCGTTATGTGTAGTAGTAAAACGTGCACTTATATGTCCGCACGTACTTAAACAATAACCGTCTGACCGAATCATGATTAAGAGAACTTTATTAGCATTTTCGTTATGGTTTGCTCGCGAGTATTGTATTACGCATAATTGTTTCTTTGGCTCTATATAGAAGGCATGTCGGTGTCAATAGTCTGCCGCGACAGACGTTAGTGTTCATGAAATCCCATTTATTTCAATAGGGTTATAGGAGAACTCCAATACAGATTCGTGCGTATAAATAAAATCTATTTATATTAGCTGGTAGCATGTTCCTTCCCATCCGAGATGGTTTTAAATTGCTTTTAGATTTAACGGGAACATATTTAATGATCCAATAGAACATTTTAAGTTTTTAAAAATAAGCGCTAATAGAAAGGTAGGGTTCGAGGAATGTTTGAATGGAATATGTGACTTTTCTTCATTTTTACGAACAACAAAGAGCTGTTCGAACAATTCCGTACCTGCTACTTAATGCAAATGAATAAATGGTAATTCCTTTAAAAAAAAAAAAAATAGCTTAAGGTGCGTTATTTCGATACTGTACAACGAACTTCCAACACGAGTTCCTATTCTATGCACCATTCCTGCTCTTTTTTTATTGGACTGGAATTATGGCAATTTTTCAAGCGTATTTCAATAAAATCCTCTCCCTGAAATATCGTCCAATATATCACCCGTTGCCGTCGCGTCCCCACACACGCCCGCTAAAATCCTACTCCCATCGTTTTCAGATAGTCGACGAATGACTGATGACTGCAGTAACGCGCCGAATTATACCTCTTCTTTGGCGCGGACGTTGCGATGCCCGTGTCGTCGCCATGAACCCGAGGAACGACAGAGATTTGTATTTTTTACGCGACCGTCTCTAGACAGACTCTAGAAAGGACCCGTTCTCCTCCTGCTCTACCCGCTTCCTTCCACTTCCACGGGACTATAGCGTCGGCGAGCCCCCGAATCTCCGAATCCCTTGTATTTAAATGCATAAAGAAAAGTCGATTTGCATTCTGCCGGCGACAGGAAGAAAAAGATTTTTGGTGGCCGGGAGTGTCACGCCAGGATGTCGCAGAATCCAGCGAAAGGAATACAAAAAAAAATCACTTGAAAGAATGTACGACAACGTTATGAAAAAAATATTGTAGCGGTCATTAACACGCATATGTCATTATTTTATGTTCAAAGTTGTGATTAAATTTGTATTGTGTCTCATTTAAATACATCAGTGGAAAATTAGGGCGGTAAAAGCTAGCAACGCGATACGTAGGTATTTATAGATTCATTTGCTCCAGTCTTCATTAGGCGCTATTGCCGTATAACACGATCAAAATTTTAAGACGCGTGATTTATCTAGTTTAGTTTACACCTATTTTCGAAAAGGATCATGGACTAGTTTATTATAAATAAATTAGAACAGTGGAAACTGAAGCAACTACTGCTTGTCTTCGAAGGTAAGACAAGTAGTGGAAGTTTAATATTATAGCCTGTATAGCTGATAGCGACTCAGATTCTACTAACAATACATCTTAGCAATGATTTCTACGCCTATTCCGTTTACTTGGTGAAGGGAGAACCTATTCGCTGATGATTCGTATGATTTTTATTTTAGATAACGAAATGAACGGAGAATGCTTGAATAACTTAACTTTGGATAAGATTAGAGAACTTATCGCTGTACTGGATGTTACAAGAATATTTATAAGGCAAAATTCAAAGAATACCTCTCAATTATTTACATTCTTTGGAACAATAAACCATCTACACACCCAAAAACAACAAAGCACCCACGGGACAAACGATATAATTTCGAAGGAAATTCAACATAAAAATTGATAATAATGCCGTTTCTTGAAGTGGCACCTCAGTTACCTCTTCTGGTGAATCGCTACTGATAAACCGCTCAAATAATTTTTTGGAGAAAAAAAAGTATTTAATCATTTTGCATATACACTACCGTTCATATATTTGGGGACGACTAAGAAAAACTCCGAAAAATAAGCAAAATTGAAATATTGACAATTGATTCTGTTTTATATGAAAGAGTATACATTTCTATATGTATGAACATAATTTACAACAGTATTCTCTTATATCCCATCAAATTTATAACGCATTTATATTCTACCGCAGCCTCAGGCAAAATTCCTCTTAATCCCTTTTACGGGGTTATAAACGTAAACTTGAAAGTATTGTCGAATATTTCCACAAAGGAATAATGTGAGATTCATAGAACACTTAGTACAACAAACAAAGCAGATATCGTCTTGTATTTAAAATAAAATCGATTTTGATAGTAGTTTAGTTTAAATTTAACTATCGTAATAAACGGGTGGTGCTGAAATGGCAAAACGAAAAGAAATTTCCATCGAAACGCGTTCTGCTATTATTATTTTACGTAATGAAGGATACTCAATGGCAGTTATTGCGAAAAAATTAAAAATATCGAAAAATGGTGTATTTACAACATTAAAACGGGTGGCGGAAACGGGTTCTTTGGCTGATAAGAAACGTTCTGGACGTAAAAAGAAGACAACAGCTGCAGAAGATCAGTTCATGGTTCTTGTTTCAAAAAGAAACAGATTCCTAACGGCTCCGAAAATAACGCAGCAAGTCAATGTTTCACGAAGAAATCCTATTTGGCATTCGACCGTGAAACGAGGATTAATTGCGGCAGGGTTAAAGGGACGAGTAGCTGCCAGAAAACCGCTTTTGAAAGTTCAAAATAAAAGAAAAAGATTCCAGTAGGCACAAGAACACAGACACTGGACATTCGAACAGTGGTGCAACGTGCTGTGGACAGATGAGTCAAAATTTGAAACATTTGGCTCCAAACGGAGGACGTTTGTTAGGCGACAAGTTGGTGAAAGAGTTAGCGAACAGTGCATTTTACCTACAGTGAAGCACGGTGGAGGTAACGTAATGGTTTGGGGCTGTTTTGCGGGAACAGCTGTAGGTGATTTAGTAAGAATACAGGGAATACTTCGTAAAGAGGGCTATCTCAAAATATTACAAGAGAATGCTGTACCAAGTGGAGAACGATTAGGAGGTCGAAACTTTACGTTTCAAGAGGATAACGACCCTAAGCATTCTTCTCGTATATGCAAAAACTATCTAGCATCTCTGGAAGAAGATCGTTTAAAAAGAATGATTTGGCCACCTCAGTCTCCTGACCTGTCGCCTATCGAATTAATATGGGATGAACTGGACAGAAAGATTCGGCAAAAAGGAGTGACTAGTTCACAAGATTTATGGAGTAAGCTCCAGCAAGCATGGACCGAGATCCAGAGTTTCTTTTTGGAATATTTTTAGTGTTGTATAGTATACTCAATGTACAGAAGTAAATTAAATTACAAATGACTTTTTGTTTTTATCCGAATTAAAAAAAAAACTGTATTTTTTGATCGTCCCCAAATATATGAACGGTAGTGTACTTATAACACCAATAACGTCATCAATTAATTAGCTCATAAGGCATTTGACTGAAGCCTTTTGTACACGATCTATTCTTCTTATTGCAATAATTCACAATATTAAATGTGTACGTAGATGTTGTTCATGGTGTGGTCTTTAACGATCATGAGAGAAACAAATAAAGATTAATAATTGTTTGGGCTTGGCTTGGTGAAAGCACATTTAATTACAGAACCTGCTAATTTAAGTTACTTTAGAAATGTTGTAAATCTCAAAAGCAGCGAAGTGTACGACCAAGAGCAAGGAACAATCCCGTTATTGTTCGTCACTCCCTTCCATTTTGTTGCAGTAAAGTACCTAGTAGCCCACCAAGTAGGTGTAAAGAAGCTACCAGTGTCACACAGCATAGGGAGTTACTCTAATTTGGGGACATTTCGTACAAAATGGTAGTACGTTAGGCGAACATATTCACGTAACATTCAGGGCTCACCTGTCTATTTCTGTGAATCATGTTTGAAGTTCATAAATTTTATCCACATCATAAAAAATTATCATTTGCTACGCTAACAATCGCGTGATTTAAGTCAACCTGTACTCCGTTGTGTGTTTTATACAATGAGTTTGTTTTTATAAGTTTCTATATGAAATATTAGTCACGTTGCCAACTCAACCGACCTGTGGTGAATCCTATTATGGGACGCTAGCAGATCTCTAACTTGGTGATTTCCGTTCTAGGAACCTTTAGAAGTTAGCCGTCAATTTTACACAGTTTAGACCGTAACGCATTCATAGAAGCTTTCTTGTTTATGATCATTACTTAAAATTTATAGCTATGATGAATAATTTTTTAAGATCGGACAACTAAAATGTTGTCATAAATTATTATTAAATTATTGATGCTAGAACAAAGAACTTGATTTTTAAATTAATCTTTCGTTTTAGCAACTGAACGAAAGAAAATATTTGTAATAAATATAATTAATATTTACAGTGCATTTTTGAACATCACTTCATCCCATTTCGCGAAGGTTTCAAACGAATACTACAGGAAAGTAATTATTAAGCATTTACTCATTTTCCTACTGATAATTAAGCCCGAATTGTTTCAACCGAGTTGGACAATTCCTCTTCTAATATATAGCGACGAAATTCACATCAAAGAATCGTTACGCTATTACAAAAGGTTCTGTTTGCTTGGGACCGAGCGCGGCGTTTGACAAATTACAGTCGCAGCGGTCTCTGGGACACAAGAGTCATTATAAAGTTACGCCACACACACAACCACACGCAGACTGATATATAGGAAAAAAAGCCGCCGGGTATATAATTCAGCCGACCTCAACTATGTCAGTGACACATTTGTTCGCGAAATCGCTTTATCTAATGCGTTTTTTTCCCGCAACTGCGAACGCATACGATCGCGACTGTTTACGCCTAACTAATTTTCTCGTCCATCTGAGGTTGTACATGCTGGCCCTACTCTGACATTCAGCCAGCCTGCCGCTCCGGCGAATATTTTGCGCGCGACATCAGCTAACTAACTGACTTCATTAAATGCCGCGTTGTCGGGAGTTAAGACGTTGCCGTTGGCGTTCGAAACGCAATAATTACCGGCAAGTTCCAGGTTCTAATCTCGTGATGCGAATGCACAATAATAATGAGTGACGTGCGCCCTGCGCGCTTAATTTATAGAATTTCACGGTAGCTTTGTTTAATCCCCTTGCGTTTTAGAGTGCAAGTTGGCGCTCTTTTGTTTTAGGGTGCTTATGCAGGCTTAACAGAGAAGCTGAGTATACAAAAAAAGTTTGCGTGTAGTTCTAGGCATTATAATGAGAAAATAATAAATGTACAGCATACAACACAAATGTGAAGTTAAAACACTGATTGAAACAGTAAGAAATAAATTTACTGATTGTTCTTTAAATTTATTTTCCGTTTTTAATAAAGCGAATAGTTTTTTTTAGAGTTATGGGTCATTCATACTACTTAAATGGGTTGCAAATGTTTTGAAACTGTCGCCATTTGGAATCTTCTTTCCAATCGATTCGATATGCATTGTTTTCAATTAATCCAGGAATTTTTAGATTGTCGTTTAGTTACTCCATCTTCTATCGTTTCGAAATAATACAACCAAAGTATACCTTACGAATAAAATTAAGCAACGACCTTTCTGATTCCAATATCCGCTAAATGGTGATTTTTGTTTTACGTATTAAACAGTTTTTACTGGACTCTTTTCTCTTTAAACAGAAATGGGTTTTACCCGCATGTGTTAGGTAAGGGCAACATATGAATCTGGAAGAAAATTGGGGGAAGAGGCCACCAACATTACTTCGTCCCGTAAAGTTGCAACGAAAAATGTAAACAAAAAAGGTACAGAGTTTACATATTTTGTTTTTAATAACACAATACCAAGAGTGAATTGGAATGTGCTATTTGGGTTTATGTTATTACTTCATAGAAATCCACACAGAAACACATGTAACCTAGTTCTCCAGCCATACTAAATGCTTGCTTCTTGTCGCATTATTTCGATACAATATATTATCGTTTCCCTACATGTGGGATTTCAGTTTACAGTACCGAAAATATGGCGGTAAAAATTGTTAAACACGGTCACTGTTTTTTATGAAAAGTTGTATAAAATTAGCTCATTATGTACACTGCCGTTCAGTGAAGTTCGGTCATACAATAAAAATCTATTATATCATTCTGTATACAATTATTATACATAAAATTAGAAAAATATTAAGCATACACTCTTTTCTAAGGGGTTAAATCCATAAATTATTATGTAAAGTAGAAATATTGCGACAACCACAATGAGGTCCCTTTTATTATCATTCCAGGAATTTCTCGGAAGTACCGATCTTTTGAAACGGGTCGTTTGGGGATTATTAACGAACAATACATTTAGGAAATATACCCCAGTATCACTCTTGTTTATTTATCACGGGC
The DNA here is from genome assembly GCA_902654985.2 of Oryctes borbonicus. NCBI lineage: Eukaryota > Metazoa > Arthropoda > Insecta > Coleoptera > Scarabaeidae > Oryctes > Oryctes borbonicus. The sequence goes on along the minus strand of LR736982.1, from coordinate 29,641 downwards.
GTAAAGATATAAATTTGCTTCATTTTACTGTTAAACGTGTGTTGGTGGGCATCTGTCGTTTCTGCGCGAAAGTTTTAAGAAAATTTACTTCAAAATGGCACGTGGCAAGCCTACCAGTGTAGAAAAATGTTCACGCATTATTATGCCGTTTGAAGAAGGATATTCGGGGCTACAAATTGCTGAAAAAATAAATATGAGAAGTTCAACAGTAAATCAAAAATCATAAAGCAATATCGGACAATTGGAACTATAGAAAATCGTGTCCGAGCATCTAGGAAAACAACAAAAGCTGAAGATTTGAGAATTGTATTATTAAGCAAACGCAATAGAAAATTAACAACGCCACAAATAGCAGCCGAAGTCAATCGCGGCCGTGAAGAACAAGTTTTAGCAAGTACGGTAAAACGTCGACCTCAACAAGCGGACCTTCATGGACGCATTGCCATTCGAAAACTCTTATTACGTCGGGGTAACAGAGCAAAACGGCTACAGTGGGCCCGTTCTCATCTAGATTGGTCGTTAGATGATTGGAAACACGTGCTTTGGAGTGACGAATCAAAGTTTGAGGTTTTTGGGCAAAATCGACGAGTTTATGTCCGAAGATCTAAAACTGAAAAGTGATCCCGAACTGCATTGTCTACAGTGAAGCAAGGGCGTAGTTCTGTGTTAGTGTGGGGATGTTTCTCCTTTGCTGGGACGAGAGATTTATGCAGAGTGCAGGGTGTAATGAGGAAGGAAAATTATTTTGCAATACTCCAGAATCATGCAGTGCCATCAGGATTGCGTATAATAGGCCGTAACTTTACATTCATGCATGACAACGACCCAAAACACACTGCGTTAGTGTGTAAGAACTATCTAAAGGAGCAAGAAGAACAGCACACCCTGTAAGTAATGACATGGCCCCCACAAAGCCCAGATTTGAACCCGATAGAGTTGTTGTGGGATGAACTGGATGGGAGGATCCGAAAAATATGCCCAACTTCACAAGAACATTTACGGA
>LR736982.1:0-28538 GCA_902654985.2 Oryctes borbonicus | reverse complement strand
GTTTTTAGTTTCGTTTGTTTCTGTAACCTTTTCATGTTTTTTAATAATCGAGCGAACTTCTCTAAACGGCAGTGTACATACGCCTAGTTTAAGTATTATATTTAGATATTAGAGAAAAGCGTATCCAATATTGAATATGGTATGTGCTAATTATTTTGAAATTTGAATAAAATAATAGAGATTATTGTGTTAATTAAAAGTATGGAGACGGCGAGTTGAAATTTGAAAATGAAATGAAAATTGAAATCTATATCAATAGAATGATCCATTCATCTTAAATCACCTGAATAATTTGGAAGCAGTTCGTTTTATGAAAAAAAGTTAGAAGGGGCCCACACAGTGATGACATTATCGTAGTTCTAGGAGAGCGCTTGAAAGTCACGGGAAGTTTTTAAACGCGGCATGATATTCTTTAAAACAGATTCTTAAAAGATAGTCAATCAATAGGCTTAATATGGCCTAAAGTTAACATTAAATAAGATATTAGAGAAAACTTTAAAACAAATAAATACTTTTAGTAGTATTTGCGTCAGAAACATAATAGCTTTCCAAGCATACGAAATATTAAACGCTACTATTAGTAAATAAAACTTTGATTAACATTTTAAACACTCAAGAAGATCTGTTGTAGAGTAGCTGTCCTTTCGCTTGAAAAGGAGCTTATTAAAAAATAAGTAGGTTGTGTATTGATATTTGCAACTTTGGCAAACGTTACACTTTCCCATAATATGCATTCGCGCACGTAACTAAAATTGATTAAAAACGAATTTTGAATACTTTTTTGAAATGAAAAAAGATGAAATTACACTCCTGTTCTCTCAATATTATTCCTTTCCTGGAGCGAATTGAACGCGCTAAATCCTTCTATATACATGTCTTTCCACAGCACGCCTCTAATCTTACGGGCTCCCGGCCTAGGGCCAAAAGAAATAATCAAATTCGATGTGCTTATTAAATGCAGTTTCGAGGTTTCTTTATTTGAACGTAGCAGCGCCCTAGTGGAAGCCGTAAAAAAGCGAGAATGCAAAATGCGGGGTTCTAAAAAGCGGTACGAACTGCTTCCGGCGTGATTGTCGATGCTCCCAGTAGAAAGCGCTCTTTCTTCTGCTTTTTATATTGCAGCGACTAAGCCTTCCTCTTCAATATTCCCATCGGCGCGTATTTTCTTCATTCGTTACGAAGAGGAAGGAGCGATCGTAAATTACATTTGAAATTTGATACTCTTTCATGATAAATTTCACGATCTTTTTATTAGATTCGGAATATTAAATCAAATTAATTGCCGATGATTGATGAAGAGAGCTCTAAGTGCGGGGTTTGAACTTTTAAAATTGGTTGAGAGATGCTCAGAAGTAGGTGAAGAAATGTAAATATGCATCTATTTATGTCATTTACTAGAAAATCATACGAAAGCAATCTAATTAGTGGTGTGGACTACCTTAACATGAAATGCTCTTTTCTTTGGTAGACTCATGTAGTTAGTAGATATCAGATAGAGTATTATGGACGGACGAATGTAAATTTTCCAATAATGGAATGTATAGCCGGAAAAATAGTCACTATTGGCCACAAGAAAATCCTTTAATTGAGGGAGACGTTCGTTTTCAAAATAGATTTAGTTTTGGCGCGGAATTTTAAAAAAGGAGATATTTTTTATACCTTTAAAGATATCCTTAACACTCGATGAGATTTAGGATGATAAACAGATGAATCTCATATTTCAGCAGTATGGTAGCTCACAATGCGCCCAATAAATGGCTAGAAGCTCGTGGACCATTGATTTACCCCGCGAAATGCACAAAATCTTTGGAAATTTGCTTGTGGCGCTACATTGAAAATCAGGTATATGAATTTCCACAGAGAATATTGAAGGCCCGATTCTTCTTAATACAATAAAAACAAGTGAAAGTATTTGGTTAGTAAAATGATGCGCTCAGATGCAGAAGGGTAAATTCTGAAAATGTAAAAATATAAGTGTTCCGTTTAAAAAGCCAAAATTTGAGTAATTTTTGGTAAACTCGTACATTGACACAATGTTGCCCGTAGAACGTGCCTCAAACTGAACAACCTATCTAATTAAATCGAAATTAATTAACGAGAAGAATTAACGAACTAATATCGAAGTAAGACTATCACCTAATCACCATGTAAAGCTGTTTCGCCGATGAGAAACTCTTATCCATTTCCACGTATTCTCTATATTTACGCGAAATTGGTCAAATGACTACCGTGTTCTACGAATGCCAGGAGTTAGATGATCGATCGAACAAGCTGCTTTACAATTCGCCACCCTTTCTGAAGAATTGTTGACATATGTGGAGAAGCATAAAACGCGTTTTCGTTATTAATTGGTAACATGTTTGTTGAATTGTTAATTGCTCATGCTGCAAATAAATGCAATCGCCTAATACTGTGAGATCTATTCAAATTAATGTCATTTTTAGAAATCAACAAATAAATTTTAATTATAAATTACATTACCCGACAAAAACATAGACGCGGTATCGTTTTTATTTACGAAACAAAGTTTATAGACATTATATAAAATGTAAATGAGGGTTATTAATACTTGTTATGTAAATAGTCCATTTATAGATATTTCTGGGTATTTATTGCTTTAGGGGGGGGTTAATTGAGATTTTCCCAGGTCAAAATATTAATTTTAAATGCGACAAAAATTTAGACCCTGTGCATTTATTACATTAATATAAGCAAAAATGTTTTAATTTGATACTTCTCTGTATATGCAGCGGTTGTGCTGGTAAAGTGTTCACATTTCGCCATGAGAAATTATATTTTATAAAGTGTTTGCAATATGGGTAGAAAAAAGCAATTATCCTTGATAGAAAGGGGTAAAGTTCTAGGCTGGCACCAGGATGGTATTAGTAAGAAGGAAATTTGCTCGTCGGTTACGAAGGAGCGATCATTGCGTTAGAAATTTCCTAAAAGATCCGGAAAATTACGGCAAACCAAAAGGCCAGGGGCGACCGAAAGCTGTAAGTGAGCGGGATAAACGCATGATATTGCGGTGTGCATCCAATTCTTCTGCGTCGGCGAGAGTTATTGCAGAACAGGCAGGGGTACAAACGCACGTGCGTAATGTTCAAAGGATTTTAAAGGCGTCACCGGTAATGTCACGGAAGAAAATGTTGAGAAAACCGCCACTTTCGGCGAAACACCAAGAAGCGAGGTTGAGATTTGCTGAAGAACACGTATCCTGGAAGAAACAATGGGAAAAAGTTATATTTTCCGATGAGAAACGTTTTAATTTGGACGGACCGGATGGGTGCTCGCATTAGTATCATGATCTGAGAAAGGAACCAAAAGTGAAAATGACCAGACAATTAGGGGGTGGATCTGTGATGATATGGGCAGCGATTGGATTTCGCGATAAAAGCGGGATAGTGTTTTGCATAAACAAAATGACATCTGTGACTTATTGCGTGACAATCTTCTACGTTTTGGAAACCAATGGGCCGGGCGCAGTTTTGTTTTTCAGCAAGATAACGCGCCAATTCATAAAGCAAAAACCATTACTGAATGGTTTAAAGAGAAAAAGATTAAAACTTTACAGTGGCCGGCACGGTCACCAGACTTAAACATTATTGAAAACATGTGGGGTGAATTGGTACGTCGCGTTTATGGCGGTGGCCGTCAATATTTCACGGTACAGGAACTGAAAACTTCAATAGTGACTGAATGGCAGAATATCCCTCAAAATTATGTGTTAAATTCATATAAATCTATTAATAACAGACTATTGGAAGTGATTAGGAACAATGGAGGTTCTACGCATTACTGATCACTCATTTGTTGATTTTTGTTTTACATTTGCAACAGAGCGTCTAAATTTTAGTCGCAGAAATTGTTTAAACATTTGAGTAATAATTTATTATTTAGTTCATATATTACTGGAGGAGATATTTTTAAGTTTATTTTACTTTTACGAATAAAAACTTAATTAGATATCTTGCTAGTTCCGCAAAGAAACGTTTTAACACTTAAAATATCTTACCGCGTCTAAGTTTTTGTCGGGGAGCGTATATAATTTCTATTTGTTACTTAAGGCATACAAATACACGTGCGCTTGTTGAAGAAAAAAAAACTGAAGAAATATGACCTCTTCATAACAAATCATTAATTAAAATCGTAAATAGGAATTATTGTAATTTCTTGGCCTTCTTAATTTATTCATAGTATGGTTCATGCCCTGCTTCAACTTCCGCAGTATTAGAACTGAATCGTTGGGATTTCGTTCGAAGTATAATCGAAGGATTGCCCGGTCAAAAGTTTAAGTATATTTTTAGAACTGTTTTGAATAAAATGCACGGTATAAATAGAAGTAGTAAATGCTAATGTGTCAACAACTTCCCGCTACTTACCCGTTGACTTCATACATAAATATAATACATTGTAACTAAACTAATAAAGCGGTTTGATACGTATTTTATGTGTCGCACATGTTACTCCTACAGATGAAAGCGGTATTTCCCGATTATATAAAGTTAACACAAAGTCAGCGAAAATTGAGATATTTTTCATGTTTATAAGATTCTCTCTTAATAATTAATTTAAAAAAAATTGGAACCGTTTTGCTACTTCTGCTTTTAAAAGCATAACTCGGATAAGTATTCACGTTACAGAGTACGACCCCTCAGCGCAGTCAATAAAATAAACATCGTATATCTACATCAGTTTACATAGGTTTTGGCGGATGATCCCAGTTTTATGAAAATAAACAAAGCAGCTTCCCTCATCTCTTACATTTCGCATGATCACTTTTGGGCGAGCGAGATAGGAATCTTAGTACTTTCTCTTCCTTATCTAATGTTTTTGTACTTTGAAAACCATTTTGTATTTATGAGGAACAATTTAGGATCTTCATCTCGTATGATTATAATTTAAGCGCCGTAAATGAGGTGGAATATCTACTGGAAGACCTTCTTTAATGTCTACACAGTTTATATTTAACGATAGCAACGATAACAAAGATGATCGTAGCGGGTATCGTAAGCAACATTTTATATGAAAACATGTAAAACATAATATGTTTAAATAATATTAACGGACATATATTAATAGAAGGTTAGATTACGGAGCGGTAATCTAATATCCATTTCGTAACGCGACAAAGAACAATATTTACCAAAGCACAAATAACAAATTACTATTCGCTTCAAGTCAAGTCGATATACCAATGCATATGCATTGTCTGTATAAATAGCCATTCCAAGGTTATTCATTAGATATATGCTGAAGATAACGTGTACACACAACTGCTCCAACGCCTTGCGCAGTAATGCCTTCGAAGAAACGTAGATGCTCTCTCATCATGATGATTATGAAATGTGCCCCCGAGAGTAAAGTTGCATGAAAAAAATAATTTCAAAGCCGTATTCTCTTCGGTGGTTGTCGGCCAAGTAATATAACTTTTAAGATTTCGTCTTTCGCTCGTAAGATAAACAGCCAACTTCGCAATAATATCCGGGTTGGCATTTTAAATCATATTAAATGAAAATTTAATAACCAGTTTCGCCGTAAAGAGAGGCTGTTAAAGATAGATAAAATTAAAAAACTTCTCTAATAAAAGTTAAAAATTTTATTTTGTGGTAATTAAGTATTTTCCGTTGAGAATAATGAACCCGAAATTACTTTTCTGTTATTCTTACAACGACGAGGACTCCGGTATGTGATACGGCTAAAAGCTTATAAAGAACAATTTGTAGTGCAAATGTTACTTTATGTGTGGTATATTTCGGTTTTCGAAGTTCAGCTACTTCGATGGCCAGGGACTCGCGATCAACCCTAGGAAAACGCAAGCGATTGCGTTCGCCTGGAAACAACACGGTTCGCTTCCCAAGATCAAAGTCAGAGCGACGGAGATCGATTGGGACAGCAAGATCGAGTACCTCGGAATGATCCTAGATAAGAGGCTGAATTTCGCGGAGCATCTCAGAAGAGCTCGAAACAGGGCACTAGGTGCAGCCAGACAGTTGTATCCCATCCTTACAAATTCCCACCTCAATCCTAAAATGGGCGTCATGCTGTACAAAACACACATACGTCCGATCCTCACCTACGCCAGACCCGTCTGGGTCACGGCGGCACCCACCCACATTACCTCCCTCTCGACCGTACAGAATCGCTGCTTACGATTAGTACTGCACGTACCCCAACGCACCTCGCTGGCTACACTGACACGCCTGAGCGAGACTGAGCGTCTGCAGGAATTCCTGGCACGGCTCAACAAAAACTTCTTTCGGAAGACGCTAACCAGCGAGAATCCCGCGATGAAGAACGCCACCACCCGAAGAACCCCTTCGGAGTCCAGGAAGAAGACTCCCAGAACCAAACAACGAGGACCGAGGACCCCAGGAAGATCATCAACCCGATGGAACTAGAGGAAGCAGGATAAGGATCCAGAAAACCCAGCGCAATTTCGAAGTTCAGAAGGCTGAATGCATTTATAAGATCCACATATATCAGTCAACAATTTGATTTTTAGATAAAGATATACTGTGTTTAAATCTAACAGTACAACGTATAAACATGTCCCAATGGGATATGTAGTGCAGTGGAATGTATAATAACCCAGTAATGTATGTGCTGTGACCAGATATCAATAAATAATTTATCTTTGATTGTGGGCACCAGGCACTCAACCCATGACCCACCCTATTCTGTTACCGGAGAATGGGGATCCCACGCATCGTAGAAATGGCCGTCCCGGATTAATTAATTAAACTTGTGTGGTGCGGAGTGTGCCGATACTTTTGTGTTGTTTGCTATACTACGCCACAGTCCTTGCTAATACTATTAATAGTCTGTTTGGTTACAATCTTGATGCTGTAAATCTACTTTTGTATTCTGGATATGGCAATAAGTCTTATTATTTCAGAAATGTGCACTGATGAGCCGTTACACGGCGAAACGCGCGCTTGTACAATTAATTAATCGAAAAATTGAATATGATCATGTTTGGACACCCTGTATAACATTTTTGATGTTCACTTATAACTATAAATAGCTGTTTCACAGGGCCAATAAAGAGATTCGTAATATACACGATACGTCTAGTAAATCATCGTCGTGAATTACGCTGAAGAAATAATGGTAAATAATATTCAATACCATAAAGGAACTTAACCTAAAGAGTTCATGTTTCTGAGGCACATTAATAATTTCTTTGCCCATATTGCATATGTTCTAGTAATCAATGTATTATGCATTTAAACGTAACATTTATTTATTTATTATTTTAAAAGATGGTAAAAGCTAACATTGTTTTCCATGTCGTTAGTGCCGACTCATCTCCTTTGTAATTACAGTTTAACGGCGCTGACGTTGTTTTGTCTACTTTTTATCTGAATTTAGGGATATTCTATATAAAGCTTGATTCTAGGAGCAGTCATTGGACTGCATACAGATAATTAACCCCGTCAACTAAGTCGATGGGAAAGCACAGTAAACTACGTCATCAGATCGTTGTTTCTGAGAGATGGAGAGAGCTTTCGGCAGCGAGGATACCGTAATCGGATTTACGAAGAGGAAAATCTAGATTAATTAAGTTGGTTTGATTCATAATAGCAATATTGTGGTGTACCACTAGCATTATTCCTAATTAAATTAATATTTGAAGATTTAAAGGTTAACTTTAGCCCCACATGAGGAATTTAAACTTTACTTCCAAGAGAAATTGCTAAAAAGGATGCTAACACTTATGCCATTTTCTTTTTAAAGTTAAGTACGGAGTTTTGTCGGCGAATACGCTGACTCACGTAATAACTTTCATTTAAAATTCTGTACCCACGTATATATGTGTAACAATGCTCTTTGTTGAATAAGAGATGGAATTCTTGTAAGATGTAATGAAGTCTTTCGAGTTATGCATCATTTTAGTTTGCCGCGCTTTTATTAAATTTAACACAATGTCAGTAAGTAAGAATTATTACGTTTCCGTGATGCGTAATCTTATTCAAGGTAATATTAGCGCAACCATCCACCCATAGAGGAATAACATTATTTTTCGTCACTTTATTATTGCAGTCACGTATATTTTTGATTTCCTCTGTATGCTACAAGATTTTTTTCTAGTATAACTAATTAATTCGCTAACATTCCGGACAAGACACTCACTACAAGTTTTGCGATGGAGCCATATATGGGTTTGCCTTACTTGAACATGTATTCGCGCATGTTTCGAAAAACAAGATAACCATACTTTTACCATCTGAACTGGGTCAATTTATGATAATTCGAATACGTATTGCCGCGACTGTATTCCTTTTTTTCCCGTAGTGACTGTGATTTAATCACTTGAGTGTATTAAATATTAATTACGGTTGCCTTTTCCCAGCATCAAGAGAATTTTATGAACAAGCTATTGCTCACAACGCGACGTCTTGCATTTTCTGTTTTTACCAGTTGAACTTTATAAACGAAAGGTGTGCGTTTGAAGTAAGGTTCGTTTTAATAGAAGAAAAAATTACATACGGCAAAGGCGATTTATTACAGCTCAAAGAGGTAGATGTATCTAATATATTTGCGCCAAATTCCACGTAAAATGCCATTACTTACATGCGTTTAAAGTCATGATATAATTCATTCCTATACACTCAAAAAAAAATTGATATTATCAGTAACCATAAATATAAGACCTTTTAATATAATTTATTATGTCTTTTCTTATTTTAAGGATAGCCATGTTTTTTAAAATGAAGTTAGCAATTGGTTGTACACAAAAAGCGCAACAAAATCTCTATTCCAGAAGCAAACCAGTTGCATATTTTGTTGCTAATTTGTTACTCAAGAATTGATTTTGTTGCTACAAGTGATTCCAAGAAAGGGTGTCTCTGAATACAGATCTATTTTTCTTCTTCATTTCTACGGCGGTATGCAAAAGTCGCTGTCTTCATTTAAATTAAGTTCAGAACTACGTCTTATAGTTGTGATAAATGAATAAACATCTTACAAACGTGTGGTTAAAAATGAAACGAATGCAGTAACATTTTTCTTTGTACACCGAGCGGCTACGCAAGCTTAAATATTGTATCGTTTCTCTGAAACAACTGGAGCAAGAATATTAATTCTTGGGTAAAAAATTAGCAACAAAATATGCAACTGGTTTGCTAGTGAGCTTATGAAGTGGCTACGCCAGCTTAATGCACATCGCGACAAAGTAGGGTGTAAAGAGTGACGAAAGAATTATGCATGTTGATGTTCTTTGCACAGCACTCAAGAAAATACTTTAATGTTAAAACATTATTTCACGTAATATTTATTTAAAAGAACCATTTAAAAGATACATACATTTCGCAACATTTTTCCATTACGTATTGATGTATGTATAACCAGAAACCAACCAATTGCACTTATTGTTAGTTGAAATTTGTAAACATTCGAGATTTTCAAAAAAAAAGCATCTGGTGCTGAAGAGTAATTACGTTACTTAGAATACGAAACCAACAAATAAAATTAGCAATTAGTAGCACGTCTCAACCGAAATCTACTTCTTTGAATCAGGCAAAAATTTCAAATTTACCATGGTCCTCTTCAGGGATTATGGTAGTTTGATGTACAAAATACAGACAGTGAAATGAATTTGGAAAAAGTGCGCTTTTCAAAAATCATAAAACAGACTGAGACTACTCACGGTGAAATTCGCAGCACCAGCGAGAAATTGTCGACTGATTTGGCGCGTCATTTCCAAAAGCAGAAACTAAATGCACGAGACATTGTTGTTCAGATAATTCTTTGTGGTTGTAAAAGTTGTAAAAGAATTCATTTTTTCAAATAAGTATTAAAAATTTGGTGTGAAATCGCTTGCCGTATCTTAATGAGACTTTAGATTTAAGTTCAATAAATGTTGAAATTAATTTTGGCATGCGACGTTTCATTGATGGCGCCTTTCCGCGCCTATAAGCAAGGCTTTGTTACTCACCCCCTCGACGTAAAGGGTAAAGCGTAGTTAATTGTTTCTCAACTGCGAATGGTGACTCGGGAGTGTACCGGATTCACTAAGAGAATTTGAGGGCAAGGTACCGACTTTTCTAGATTGTTATATAGGTACTTAGAAGGTACTTCAACAAGTATCGATTGTTATTAAAAGAATCATAATGACGTAATTGGGCCAAGGGCAATGGCATCAGCAATGTTTGCTGTTCCTAACTACACATAAATAAATAAATTGATCTGTACGCGAGATGTTTTTAGAAACATTCAATAACGCAATTAAAAAGTTGAACTTATTAGTAATAAGAACAAATAACGTGCGCTTTCATCATGTTTGCACATTTTCCCGTTTTACATAAATATTTATTTAATTTTTCTTGGTTGAAAGAAAAAGGACGCATTTGCAGTTAAAGTAAACAAAATTGCAAAATGCTTAATTGAGATACACTACAGTCGGCTCAAAAATTTAGTACATTTTCCCAAATCGACTGAAGATGATAGGAATTTACAAAGATTATTCAGGGAAATAGGCGAAAATTTCCTTCAAACGTTGAAAGAACATCCACAAACAACTGCAATAAAACCCGTATTTTCGGCTTGTACCGTCCATCGAAAGACAATGTAGTAACCGTAAAAGTCAACATCTATTCCGTTTCCCTCGCCTTACGGGAATTTTGTCACTGGAAAATCGAGTTAGACACCTTCCCAGACACAATCTGAATCACCCCAGGTAGTTAGATGGGATGAAGTGAATTGTCCCGCCTCAAAACCGTTTGAATACCTTATGCTAGGTTATATAGTGGAAAAAAACTAGCGTTAAATTTGAGGTTTAATCGATTCTTTACGTTCCATGCAAATTGGTTTATCGAATTTAAATAAAATAACATTTCGACGTCAAAATTAACATCACCGTCGGAAATTATTTTGAATTGAATCGCAAATTGAATCGATCTTTGGCAAATATAGAAGTCGTAACGTACGCCCACATACATAGATGCGAAGACGGAGATCGCGGAGGAATCAGAAAAGAACGAACTAAGGCGACCGTAAGGATACACACACAACCGTTCGAAGCAATGTATATTTTATGTGTCAGGGGAGGAGGGTTGTTTGATTTATTCGGTAACATCAAAAGATCCAATCACACTGCGTCTTTCATAGTCCGTTAGGTTTCGCTCGTAGATAATACTTTGTGTGTTCAGAGCTGATTGCTTACCGAGACGCCTGTATTCATCCTCTAGTTTAAACGATGTGATAATAATTGTTTGTTTAAACGATCTGGAGGATTTAAATAACCGAGAAAGAAGTTTTCTGGTTGTGGAAACTTACTTGGAATTTGTTTGGTTCTTGTATGTCGATATTTATATTATTCAAGAGAAAATTTATCTGTTATACGTTAATGCAAAATGAGGAGCCAATATTCAGTAAACGTTAACAATGGAATTTTAGATTCGCTGACTCCATATTGAGACATCAAATACACATTCCAAGGGAATCGACGACTTAGATCCCAAGCAAGTTAAGCTAGATAAATGCGGGATTTAGTGTTGATCTTACATTCGAAATTCCTACTTTTTAAATTACACGATCGCAAAGTTGACCAACGCTTTAGTCTATCACATTAGTCGTAAACTGTTCGCCAACATTACATCATCATCTGGCAATTCTTGAATCAATTGTACTTTATATGGATGGGCACTTTCTTTTTTCAATATTTTCCTTACAGAATGACGACTTATTCCATGGTTTAGCGGCGAAGCTGCGGTAGAAATTTGAGGTGATTCTTCCAATCCAATGGCAGTAGTATCTTTTCTAGTTGCGGTCTTCCAGTTTTTAACCGTTCCAGTCAAAGTAAAACATTTTTGGTATTTCAGTAATAACTGGTTAAAACGGAAGTACAGTAACAACAACAAATTCGAAATTAAATGCGTTATATGTCACTACACTTATATGCAAAGTTTCATCAACATCATCGCTTCTTTTTTGAATATATTCGCGTGGCTCAATACTTTGTCCCAACCCGTATAACCGAAAAGAAAAAACCACAGAAAAATTTGTAATTACAATCTTATATGGATGTTGCCGTGTAAATAATATCCATTTTAAAATATTGAAAAGTTAGGATTAGGGTTTCGGCTAATTTAAGTATGACGTCTCGTCCCGGTTTTGTCTCTGAGTAAACGTCCCATCGGCAGTTGCCTGCGTTGTCAATGACTAATTTTTATTCTTTAACGCTATTTTCCTATGAATCATGTATGAGGCTTTCTCAAGAACAAATATTTAATTTTTACAAAGCTACTAATGGACTGCTATTTCAAGTAATGTTGTTTTTGACATTTTTCTTTTTAAGATGTTTGGAGTAGCCACAAAAATGAGTGATAATGGAACAAGAATACTGAAAATTACAGTTATAAAGATAGTGGGAATAGACGTTATTAGATGCACCGGCGTGTAGTTTGATCAGTTACATTCCTTTGACAATAGGCTCCACGCCTTGCGCTTAGTTTGAAAATGAATATATGTAATAGGAAGATTAAGATTAAATTAAATTTAAAAATTAAGTTTAAATCCAGGAATCCTTTCAAAAAAGAATTTGTGCCGTATGGTGTTTACTGGGAGTGGTTCGCCTTTATTACTTGATCAAATATCACAATGTGCATTTTTAAATGCAAGCCTTTTAAAACTCCATAAAATGCAACAACATTGAATTTTGTTACCGTTTAAAGCCTTTGTTTTTGTGTTACTTGCAGATTTAGAATATTCTATGTAAACATTTTGTTGCATACTTTGATATTTATTATATTTAATAAAAAGGAAAAAAAAAAGATCCGAGGAAGACAAATCCAAGAATAAGAGGCTGCGACCAAGAATCAACTATTAAATTATCCAAAACGGCTAAGAAACTTTCGCTAATTTACATATATACAGTGTGACCCGTTTGAAATGGAAACACCCATCGAGAATCCATCTTTTTCAGCAAAATGAAACCAATTTTTTTTTTGAATACATAGTGGATGAAAAAGTTTGCCTTTAATCTAAATTTCAGAGATTCGTCTAAGTTTTCAATGATTATTTTCCGAGTTCGATAATAGCCAAATTTTATTAGCAATATTTTTATTAAAAATCTGACTACACCAATAAATTCAGAAGGTCCTAAAATGGTGTTGATCAAAATTTTAGTCAAATATATTTATATTTATTAATAAAGAAGTGCCGAGAGGATCATTTTTCAAACTTTACAGTGCAATACAAGTCAATACGTATTAATTTTCCGTGCATAAATAAAATAATGCACGGAAAATGAACGAATAAAATACAATTAAAACTATTGTTTTATAAATGGTAAGTAATTATCAATATTAACGCTATCAATTAATACTGTGTACCTGCTATCCAGCGCTAACTGTGGATAGAATGTAAAGCACGCAAAACATCGGTATTTTAATATACGTATAATAATCCCGATGAGTCCCGTAACGAAACTGTAATTAACCAAATAATTTTTGCCTTTAATTTGTATCCCGAACTACCTAAATACTTGACGGCTTTTAACTGTTGGCGCAGTTCGTAAAATATTAAGAACAGATACAGAAGCCATTTTGCATTGGATCTGACACAAACTTAGTTTGCAGGATTAACAGCCTGTCTAAGACAATATCCTCAGTTAAGATGGATGGTCCAGCGCAGGATAAATTATTCCGCCTTCGAGCGAGTTTAGGCGATTATATCGCTTAGGCAATTAACTTTTGTTAGAAAGTTTGGCTAGCATTTCCGTTTTTCCTTCAGAAATTTTCTTGCTATTTTAAGTGTTTTCGTAAAGATAAGAAACCAAAGTGAGATACATCCTAATCCCATATGTACTAATTTTTAAGACATGAAAAAAGCAGACATTTATATTTTGTATTTAAACCTTCACTTAGTTGTATTTCTTTAAATGCAATACCTAAAAAGAATAATAATATTTCATAACCATTTATCGGAAGATAATCAATATCTATGCTCAAGTTTGGTGAGAATTTCAAATACCTTCTCTACGGCAAGAACTGTTAGAACCATTCGGAACGGGATTTGGATCACACATTGTGTTTGGGGTTCAAACAGCTAACAGTTCTCAGAATATCTAATTCTGGAACAAGATGGTATGAACAACGCATTCGTAGCAACCATGCGCCCTAGTTCTAGAATTGCCCAGAGTTTCGGGTTCAAATAAACCTAATTAGTTTAATATTAAAGTAACGCATTTCACAGTCGACCTAAGAGGCCGCTGTTCGACGCTGTTATTTTTTTTTTATAGCATTTTTTGAAACGTTCTATATGCTCCTTTCGTAAAATGTTTGTAGAAACTTTTTTCTCATCGTTAACATTACCAGGGGATTAATGTTTGTTAAGAAAAATTGTTGCTACATCGAACGGTTACGAAAATATATGCGCATATTGATATTAAGCAGAAGAGTAAAGCTCTCATCAGACAACTTTGAGAAAAAAGTGGCACAGCCAAATAGCTTAGCAAAAACGTAAGTTTCAAAGAAAATCGTTAGTGTCGTTTTCGAAAATATATCAAAAAACCAAAAAATCGGAAGAGTGAACTTATCTAATCCTTAGGCGCTTTTTAACCAAAACCTTGCTGTCGCGTCTCCTAAGGATACCTAATGCAAATATCAAATATGAATGCTTTGAATTATTTCGTTCTTGAGATAGAAAAGAAAAACGAAGCGACATTTTGGGGTGGCTGTAACCCCTGTATATGATATTTTGCGAAAAAATTCAAAAACCTGTAAATTATATTTTTGAATGTAGTTTTTGGATTAGAATAGAAATATATGAATTTCTCATTTACGTGGTCAGGGGATTAAAATTTGTAATTATTTTAACCCCCTACAGCCCCCGACATGCACCACTGATTTCCTTTTCAAACCAAAATGTCCGAATTGTGAAGAACAACATTCTCCTTTTTAGTTCAGTTCGATATCTCTTCTAGTTCCAAAGATATCGTTAAAAATGTGTTTTAGGGGTGTAACTTTAGGGGTCTGTGACTCCCCTACAAGTGAATATCAGCAGTTAAAGAAAATACGGGTCGATAATTTTTCACTGCTCTACATGCCTGCAATATTTTAATAAAATCGGAGGTGACCAGTTGTACTGTAGATCAAATAATGGCAAACCAATACTCTCAATCGACTTTTCAGCGTATTTTTATTTATTTTTTCACAAAAAGTTGCTAGAATTTTATCGAATTTATTCCTTCCATCGTGAACGCAGTGTATACGCGTGTAGTAGCAGACGAACATGGAAATGTGAAATTTTGCAGGAACGAAAAAATAGATCGCCCGTAAGAGGTTACAGAAGCTATCATTTCACAGTGAAAGTATCCATAAAGGGAGTACTTGCGGTTCTTACTTTTTTGTCCGGTTGTAGCTCATGAATGCAGAAGTATTCGTCCGTTTGAAAGACATAACAACAGGAATTTGTCAACTATTTAATATAAAACGATAATTTTACATCGCATTTAGATGCAAAGGATATAAAATTATTTTTTTTTGGGATACTGTAAAACAAATCGAAGCTTATCGTCATAGGAGAAAAATTTCGTATGCGCTGGAGGCGTCTTCAATCGATCCCTATATGGAGCTGTATAGTTCGAACAGCATCCCCCCCGTTATGTGTCCGTAGTACATTTGATGGAATTGAAACCGCCAAGAATGTGCATTAGATGCATATCACTTTGCGACGAGATCAAAGCTTAGTATGCTGTATCGATAATACCACATCGACAGGGGATTTTAAATTCAATATTCGTGTATACGAGACATCATCCTGTCGAATACAAATGTGGAATCGCCTGAAACGTTATATGTAACGAAATAACAAACCTAATCTGTCTCAACACACACAAAGGAAGCAAGCCTTGTAATATTTTTAAAATGTATAACATAGTTAGCTAATTCACAGTGATTCACAGTGATAAATCGTGTTTCTAACATATCACTTGTGTGCGTATCTGTCTATGTTAAGAATTAAGCCCAGAGCTTTGTTTAGTAATTTTTATAAGCCGTTACTGCTTGTAACACTTATGAATACAGATAGATGGTATTCAAAGTACCGCACAATTATAATCTTATTATCTTAGACTGTTGCGTAAAATCTTCTATTGCCTTTTAGTTATCTTACTAATTGTAAGATAAGCAAAAAAGAAGCAATTGAATTTATTCTATATATATTTATGTTTGGAAATATTATATTAAATACGAAGAGACAAGGGAATAAAGTGAAGATGAGATATATTTGCAGTTCCCCCGAGATGGTCATCGATCGGAGATAATATCGAACAGAACGCCAGGGACAGAGAGAGGGCGATTTAGGCCACTGAAGAATTGAAATGGGCCAGGAACAAAGATCGCTTGGAGACATGTATTCGGATCAGAGCTTCAATGAGCGCCACACCACTCGGCGCTACCTGCGATGTAGAATTTTTTTAACGCAATAATACATGATAATACATGAAATAGTAGTTGTAGAAATAAAAATTACGGCGACGCATCTGTATCACCATCTTGTAGATATAACAGCTAATGGCTGGCTTGTTTAAATATAATTTTTAAACGAGGATAAATTGAGATTTCACAGATATTCGAACTGTAATTGGTCAAATTCACTGTGGCGAGAACGGATCTGTTCACCTACCTCTGTTAGATTGATGAGCCTCAATTCAGAAGAGATAGAACGACAAATTTTGTAATTACTACCAATGTAATCAGCAAAATTTCCAACTTAAAAGGATGCCAATGTATGGGTTGCAATTATCAACAATACTATTACGAAATGAACAAATAATGCCATTATTGCTTGACGAACCGCCACTAGGTATACAAAATCGCATAATGGTGCTAGGGTTCATCATATATATGCAGAACAGAATTGGTTTAACGAAATCTTTTCCAGATGATTGATTGGTCGGATCTATCCCTTGGTTGCCATGTTCATCAGGCCTATATGGATTTCAATACAAGTGGAACTATCTAGGCAGAAAATCACGTAAACCGAGAAAACCATCAATGAGCTGTTGTTCTCTTCAGTGACAAATCTAGCTTTAGGGAGGTTGTATACTGGAGGTATTTCTGCCTGCTCAATTGCAAGACTTAAACCCAATTGAAGGCGTGTGGGACACGTTGCAGTAAAAAATTTGATGAGGTAGGGACAGACCCCAAAACTAGGAAGAGTTCTTTGAATCAGCTTAAAGAGAGTTGAACATATGGAGAACTACACTGAAGTTACGAGAAACATTATAAACAGCACACAGAGATTATCAAACTTTAATAAAAAGCACAAATTTACAGAAATATTTCTGGATTTTGCCACATGCTCAGAGTCAACACGCATGATCAACCCATTGATAAAATCCGGGAAGCTGGGGAAATACTACGAAAAATGGAATACTATTTTATAAGGGCGATTGGATATGGTTTATGCCCTTATTTTTAACTCAAAAATGGCTCATTATAATTGCAATTATAAACCATGAATGTTGCTATGTAATTTAATATTAAAGTACGCAATTAACACTTAACTTTTCTTTTCCGTGTAAATGTAAATTCTATCTTATCTTATCGTATATTATTAATATTGCATTGGATAACTATTGTGCAAGATAGTGTCATGGAGTTCACGCAGGTAAATAACACAACGCGTGTTTTGAAAAGTTATCAGCTCGAAATGCTCGACGATTATTGACAGCCAAGTTATCTAATATCGCTTGCCTCAAAGGTAAATAAAACGGGAAACGGGATTCTATTGACTGAACCGTAATCTGTACAGATTACATGTTTCCAAGACTGTTAGTAAAATAGTTCATTTCATGGTGTGTAAAACGTATTTTAATACCGTTAATACGTTAAATTAAGAAAATTGTCAACCGAATGTTGGATCGTAAAAATAATTTCGGTTAAATTAAAATACAATTTGACATCGTTCGCATTTTATCGCCCTTTAAATGCAATTCTGAAACGACTCAATATAACGCCAATAAAAACCAGCGGTGTTGGCGCTTCAGCTGCAAGATTAAAATCTCTATTAAGCAGGTTGGAATTGCAAATCACGTTAGCATATGAAGGAAGCTGTAAAAAGATGTTGAAAGAGCACAAGAGTGTTAAAAATCGAAACGCTAATGGCATCTTATTTAACACCCGAAGAATATATATGTACACTGCCGTTCGGTGAAGTTCGGCCATAGAATAAAAATCTATTATATCACACTGTATGCAATTATTAATACATAAAATTAGAAAAATATTAAGCATACACTCTTTTCTAAGGGGTTAAAGCCATAAATTATTATGTAAAGTAGAAATATTGCGACAACCAAAATAAAGTCCCTTTTATTATCATTCCAAGAATTTCTCGGAAGTACCGATCTTTTGAAACGGGTCGTTTGGGGATTATTAACGAACAATACATTTAGGAAATATACCGCAGCATCACTCTTGTTTATTTATCACAGGCGTAAAGATATAAATTTGCTTCATTTTACTGTTGAACGTGTGTTGGTGTGCATCTGTCGTTTTTGCGCGAAAGTTTTAAGAAAATTTACTTCAAAATGGCACGTGGCAAGCCTACCAGTGTAGAGAAACGTTCACGCATTATTACGCTGTGTAAAGAAGGATATTCGGGGCGACAAATTGCTGAAAAAATAAATATGAGAAGTTCAACAGTAAATGACATCATAAAGCGATATCGGACAACTAGAACTATAGAAAATCGTGTTCGTCCTGGAGCATCTAGGAAAACAACAAAAGCTGAAGATTTGAGAATTGTATTATTAAGCAAACGCAATAGATTAATTAACAGCGCCACAAATAGCAGCCGAAGTCAATCGCGGCAGTGAAGAATAAGTTTCGGCGAGTACGGTAAAACGGCGACTTCAACAAGCGGACCTTCATGGATGCATTGCCATTCGAAAACCCTTATTACGTCAGGGTAAAAGAGCAAAACGGCTACAGTGGGCCCGTTCTTATCTAGATTGGTCGTTAGATGATTGGAAACACGTGCTTTGGAGTGACGCGTCAAAGTTTGAGGTTTTCGGGCAAAATTGACGAGTTTATGTCCGAAGATCTAAAACCGAAAAGTGATCCCGAACTGCATTGTGCCAACAGTGAAGCAAGGGCGTAGTTCTGCGTTAGTGTGGGGATGTTTCTCCTTTGCTGGGACGGGAGATTTATGCAGAGTGCAGGGTGTAATGAGGAAGGCAAATTATTTTGCAATACTCCAGAATCATGCAGTGCCATCAGGATTGCGTACAAAAGGCCGTAACTTTACATTCATGCATGACAACGACCCAAAACACACTGCGTTAGTGTGTAAGAACTATCTAAAGGAGCAAGAAGAACAGCACATCCTGAAAGTAATGACATGGCCCCCACAAAGCCCAGATTTGAACCCTACAGAGTTGTTGTGGGATGAACTGGACAGGATGATCCGAAAAATATGCCCAACTTCACAAGAACATTTACGGAATATTCCGCAACATGAGTGGATTAATATTCCACGATCCGTTTTAACAAAACTTATCGAAAGAATGCCTAGAATAGTTCGAGCGGTGATTAACAGCAAAGAAGGTGTTTTCGATGAAAAAAAAATATAATGTTCAGTATGTTATATTAGGCCAGAATAACTTTTTATTTATTTATTTTTGTCTTTTTTACCTGTACATACAATAGAATTGCATTTTGTTTTTAGTTTCGTTTGTTTCTGTAACCTTTTCATGTTTTTTACTAACCGACCGAACTTCTCTGAACGGCAGTGTATATAAGTGCTTTACAGCATGATTTTTTAATTATTTATTCTTCAATGCTGAATACATAAATTTGTAATAAATTTGAACCACATGCAAATATTGCGTATACGCTCTATCGAAATAGCTTCCGTCCATCGATGAATCAATATGATTTATTGATTGCTGAAAGTTATTGAAAATGCGATATGCACGGGCATTCCTTGAATCAATAATACTCATTTATACAAAGTCAAGATTGGCCTATTTATAAATCGTTTTCCGTAAATTAATCCGTTCTACGATAAGTTATCAATTTTACAACTTACTTCTTTTGTTTCTTTATTATTAGTCTTTGTGACTCCAGTGTTGTTCAATGATTTAGAAAGATAATAACAATTACAGATAAGTTTAAAACTTACTAAATCTATAGTATCACGAATTAAGATTTCGCTTGATTGGTGACGCAACGGCTAGGAAGAATCTAGGACGACCCTGAAAAGCGACGGCGCGTTTAGACCGATAAATCGTTATCACCTCAAAACCAATTGTTTCTGTCGTCAACTAAAATTCTTGCAGAAGAATAGAGAAGAATATTTTTTATCGAGGAAAGTTCAATTTGTTTCGAAGGTTAGTGGATGAGAGATTTGATAAACGGATAATATGGAGTGGTTGCGTCAACTACAAGGGAAAATGGACAAATTTCAGGATAAAGATATATTGTACAATAATTTGGAGTCATACTTTGACGAAGTCATGCGTTTACGTTATCAATTTTAACAAGATAATTCTTTTAAAACTTATTCAGGACTGGCTTCGCAGATGTTATGCAATGGCCTCCGCAATCATCGGATTTAAATCCAATATAAAACATGTGGGATCACGTTGGCAATCTAATTAAAGGACAAAATTACAGCAATCGAGATCAACTGTATATTGGATCCAGGAGACTTGGAGAAGTATTAAACCGGAGTTTATTTTATTTTGAATATTGGACGAAATATTACATTTACATTACATAAATTTATTTCTCCTTATGAATTGCCAAAAAAAAAAATCATTTGGTAAAATCTTTGGTTGTGATCTTTATCGCCACTACTGTATCTATGTTGGTGCGTGTAGCACGGTATCGTATAAAGCAATTTTAAATTCAATTCACCTTATATATAGCATATGTAAAGGTAGGAGTAGAAATATGAACGTTGGTAGTGTCGTGCTTTTCCTTTTATCGCTGGCTTATACGCAAGTAGAGAGAACGGTAAACAAGTTTTAACGTTATTATAACACGGCGAAAGACATCTTTCTCATCCTCTCTACTCCCTATTTTCAACGGATGTCTACTGCAGTCGTGAGATGTATCGATTTTAGAACATTATTAACAAAATCAAGATATGAAATAATTCTTTTATAAGAAAAAAATCTTGACAAGCAAAATGCATGCATTAAAGTAATGCATGTCATTCGGAAAACCGTGGTTTGTCGATTTTAATTTCTATTTACCAGAGATTTTAAATTAACTTTTCTAAGAAAAATATTTGCTGTATCGATTGTGTGCTGCTTCGAAAGTTAATTTTTTTCTACGAACAAATTATCAAATTTTGCAAGTTGACGAATTAACTAACACTAGTCTTGAAAGAGCAGTTACAAGTATTTATTTTGTTATTAGCTTTATAAACAGGTGAGCTCTAGTTTGATATGAAATGAAACATGAAAGTTTATCACGTTACTTTGTTCAATATATTCGTTGCATGTCCAGTTTATTTTGGTGGAGGCGCTTACCGTGTTCATCGCTAACATCTCCCATAATTTGAATAATGGAAATCTAAATCCGGGTCCAGAATATAAATTCTGAGTATGCTTTTCAATAAATTAGTGTTTCTTTGTGGTTTACTCACTTCCCTAACAGGATATTTCAAAGTAGGGATAAAACCAAGGAATCAACAAATAGATCAAAGTAAAGCGAAAGCATTGACTTTAATTTCGTTAAGCGAATAAGATAAGGTTCTATCTCTTCGCAAAATGGATTGCAGAACGCTAGCCTTACGTATCACTACTA
The DNA here is from genome assembly GCA_902654985.2 of Oryctes borbonicus. Classification (NCBI taxonomy): domain Eukaryota; kingdom Metazoa; phylum Arthropoda; class Insecta; order Coleoptera; family Scarabaeidae; genus Oryctes; species Oryctes borbonicus. The sequence goes on along the minus strand of LR736982.1, from coordinate 6,768 downwards.
AAAATAGAAGATTTTAAAGACCAACTTGCAAATGTTCAGCCATGACAATTTTTAACACTAACTGAGCTGAAGAACCATAATTCCCAACTTGAGGTTCATTAAATACTTATAATTAAATTTTTATCGTTAGCTATAGCTTATCACATCAGGTCCTATGACTTGGGTAAAGCGGATAAAAGTATAAGCGCTTGATTCTTTGTTACTTGGCTTTACATGGTAAACAGGTCTATTTTCATGTGACAATTGCAAAACAGTGGTGAATGTAAACTTCAAGTTTCGACCATAGAAGCTAAATTAAAAGAAGATCCGCCGACAGAAAATAATACCAAAATTTCCTGAAGTACTTATCACAAACGGAAGGCGTGGTTTGGGAGTTATCGAGGAAATAATGTTCTCAGCGAGGCACGGGAAAATTATCTTGTTAATTTTTTCACATTATCACTAAGATTCCTTTGCGGTTAACTTACAATTATGTACTTCAAGTAAGGAATATAGAGAGCGCTTCCATCAAGATGTATGAATTGTGGAATTTACGAAAACGTAGTGAAAAATTACCGAAGAGCAACATATGGAGAAAATGCTGAAGAGTAATGAGTGTCATTCTGCGAATTCAATTATGTCTTGTATCGCGCCGCGAGCTCTCAACTCTCTTAGACCAACGCCTTCCGCAGTTTACATTACTCCTTCAAATCTGCATGAAGTGATGATCGCATATCCACGAATGTAGGTGTGTAATATTCCTATGCCGAAGCTATCGGAGATGCGAAAACATGGTATACTTCGTTTATTTGTTCTTTTAACAATTGCAAGAACACTGCTTAATTGGAGGCGGTGGAATATTTTAATTGTTTAAATAATTATTGCAATTTTTGTACTTTAATGTAATACATACACTTGCACAATTGCTGAAAAATATGGAAGCTTATTGTAGCAAACGTTGCAAGTTTTCTACAGCACTGTGTCACTAATTGCTACAAACTGTCCGCGTCACTGATCTTGTAACTATTTGTAGTGGCATTTGCTGCAATTGTAGAAGTTATCCATATAATATTTCCTTTTTTGTGTATGACTTGGAAGACTTACATAACTGAAATTAAAGCTGCTGCACGGAAATCGATTTGTAAAGGTGGAAACTCAAATATGCTGACTGACTAGCGTTGAACTATTAAGAAATATGTTGCATTTGAATCATTCCCATTTAATAAATGTTATCCAGCACTATTTGAAATAATGTTCTCTCTAAAGCTATTGCACGGACAATTTTCTGAAATTATTTTTGATTAACATTCTGTACCCAAAGGAGTTAATACTTCGAAACGCAATAATACATTGAATCGCAGCTTTGCACCACACCCACCTATTTATTTTTGTAAAAGTAAGAGCACGGTAACATTTAATTTGCTCAAGGTCTGACGGTACCCCGGGGGTATTACGATTGAAAACGCAATTACTTCTCTTAACTCCCTACCAGCGATCGGCCTTATTGAAGAATCTTCTCTAACTTCACCTTTAAAGACATGGCCATGTCCTTTTATCTGTTTACTAAGCGCCAATACATACGTATTATGCATATACGTAGGAGATTGGAGTATTCACAACCAGCGATGAGTAACGTTATTTTACGAAAGCTATAGTGATTGATTCCGTTTAGTAGAGAAAATTTACAGATTAGATTGTATCGAAATAGGCGATAACAGAAAACGCGATTTCTCAGATCTCCAAAATTGCACATTGTAATGATTTGATTTTTAAATATTCGACACAAAAACTTTCACTTTCACTTTGATCTGGCTTATGTCTTATCGATTAGTGGAAAGTGACAAGCAGGCTCGTTTGTAGTCGAGAAGTCGCCTTTTACAGCTACTAAATGTCAAGTTATATTTGTTCAAGTCATTAAGGTAATACATTGAAGTATAAATTATCACACCATATATACGCGTAAGCCTGTTTAGTAACTCGTAACGAAATACACTTCGTCATGGAGTAATATGAAAATCAGTTACATACGAATGTAGATGTATATACAGTGGCGGCCACATAAATAGCACAGGTAAACTGATATGGATGAATTGATAAATTTGTAAATGTTAATAAGTGATTTATTTAACTTAGTTGAACAAAAATGGAGTAGATGGCATGCAGTTTATAATAAACACACAATATTTTATAAACTTCAAGATAAACAAATTAAAAAAATAAATATATTATTTTTTAAGTGGGCATAGAAATAGCACACTTAATAACAATAACGAAATACTGTATTATTTCTTTTTTTTAATTCTTTTTTGCTTTTACATTTAATATTTTGTTGGAAGCCAATATTGATGCACATCTTCTCGGTACACTTTCAAATAATTTTTGACATCTCTCAACAGGAATATTATGCCAGGCTTCTTCAATAGTATTAAATAATTCGTCTAATGTCGCTGGAGATTTAGACTTTATAACAACCTCAACATCCCCCCATAGATTTTCTATGGGATTTAAATCAGGGCTTGGTGCAGGCCATTCTAACACTCGAATCTGTTTCTCCTCTAGCCACTGTTTTACGGTCCTCGCCGTATATTTGGGATCATTGTCGTGCATTAAACTGCAGGTTACTGGAAGAAATTCATCAGCATATGGTTCCATCACGTTTTATAAAATGTTGCGATAAACATACTGATCCATTTTTCCTGCAATTCTGAATATAGGCCCTGCACCACGCCATGGCATAGAAGCCCATACCATTACGCTTCCTCCACCGTGTTTCAATGTTTTTATAGTGTACCTAGGATTGAATCTCTGATCGATGGGCGTCGCACATACATTTTTCCGTCAGACCCAAGTCGGTTGTATTTGCTCTCATCTGTCCAAAGTGCAGATTTCCAGAAAGAAAGCGGGTTTTCTTTGTGCATTTTCGCAAACAGTAATCTTCTTTGACGGTTCTCATTTGACACGAGTGGCTTTCGTACTGCAATACACCCATGTAAGTTAAATTCCTTCAGCCGACGTCGTATTGTTCTTCTCGATATATCAATATCAAATTGTTTATTAGATTCGGTTTTTATTTGTGCATCTGTGCGAAAAGGATCTTCTTGACTTAATCGACGAATAAGGTTGTCTTGTCGTAAAGTTGTTTTACGAGGCCTAATCTTCCGTTTCTTGTTTTTTAAAATTTTTTCCGTCTGAATATGCTTTATCGCATTTTGTATTAATTTACGTGAACAATTTAATGTTCGTGATATTTCTGAAATTGATATGCCCTTCTCTTTCATGGTGCAAATTAACTCTATTTTCTCTGGCGTGCAATGTTTTCCTCGTCCCATTATACTAACACCTAAATTTTTGTTATTAATAACACGTTAATTTTAAAAGTGGTAAGTACACCACTTTTTTGGTACAAAATAACTCGAACCGTAACACTATAATAAGATTCCGCTACAGAACCGACAACTGTGCTATTTATGTGCCTGCTAGAAAAGTGAAACTAATATTTTTTTTTTCATCGAATGCCAAATTATTGTTCTGGAATACGTAGCTAGGGGAAGTACACGCAACGTTCTCGGGGACTCTCACGCTATTTTAATAAAAATTTAAACGGGAACAGCTTGAGCGGTTAATTCAAATGAAATTTAATGCCTGTGCTATTTATGTGGCCGCTGCTGTATGTTAAAAATTAATTTAAGGTATAATCATGTGTTTGATGCTTCTTTTTAAGATGGCAGGAAACGCTTATTACATCTATTTTTGCAATAAAACATGCGGCAGTATGTTCGAAAAACTTTAAAGAATGTTCTGATTATTTGGCAAGCTGTCCAAAATATTTGGCATTCTAAATATGTGTCAGATTCCTTCTTCAAGGTTTATAGTAATGGACAACGACCCAAATTGAAATAATAAACAGCTAAGTACTATATTTTTCGTTACTTCCTCTCTTTAAAAATAATAGGTTAATGTTCGTGTAAAGATCTTGCAATAGAGCAAAAATAAAATGCGCGAAATAATAACTAAATTTGAATTGTTTCCTTTTGGCTTTGCGGTACCATTCTGGAATTGGACTGGAATCGAATTTCAAGATATTACGCGGCGGTATAGAATTACACGACAAATATCGGATTATACATTGACAATTCGATACCTCTGTATGGGATGATAAAGACGGAAATAGCGTAAACATGAGAGCATGTGTATCTCGTTACGCGTTAAAGACGCTTATGTAATTATAAAACCACAACACTATTGAACCAGTAAAATGTAATAAGAAATATATGTATATACATGTTTTTATGTTTCTTCAACACTTAATAAACAACACCAACAATTTATTTATTTACCGCGGTGTAGTGCAAGATAATACATTGGAGCTGTAATCGTAAATGCACGATAGCACTTATTTTAGATATGTAATATTGGATAATTAAATATTTTATAGAATGTAATTAGTGGAAATAATATTTTGGGAATTTAATATGATGTAAATAGAATTGTACCTTACAGTGTACCGGGTTTAATCAAAAAGTACCTAAAGTATAACAGAAAATACGGTGACTCAGTCTTTTCGAATTGCAGAATTGTGCTTATTGTGTAAATGGTGGAACATTAACATTTTCAGATGGTGTCTTACAGGTCAAAATTATAATCACATATACAGGGTGATCGATAAATAACGAACCAGACCGTATAGGAAATATGTATCTCCAACGTTTTTGTGTAATGATACATATTTAACATTTAATATAAAACAGATATTTACGCTTAAACACAAGTTCTGCGTTTGAATATTGCCCCCAAGTGATTTTTGTTGTTAATATTGTTTGGTTACCATGACACCAGTAAACAAAACATACTAATTTTTAACTTTTAATTGTTGATTCAATACTTTAAGCCTCTGTTTAGTTTATACATCCTACTACCAAAAACATCTATTTCTTTCACTTCTTCCTAGTACATAAATTATACTTATTACTTAACTCTCAAAATTGTCAATGTCAGTTTCGCTTACTGTTGTCATGGTAACTATTGTAAGTGAAAGGAATTATCACCAGAAATGCTATTCAAAAAATTCGTTTTTAGTGCTTGTTTTTGGTCAAGTTTGTTGCTCAACACTGAACACCCTGTGTATTTCGAAGGCGTCCTAACGCAATGCCTAGATAGAGGCTAGTGTGCAATGCAATCTCATAAAAATAGATATATCAAAATTTATTATTTGTTTTATTTTTAGGAGAGAAAGCTAAAAACGTAATGATATACAGGATGTTCTATTTAAAGTAACAAAGTAGGTGCCTGATTTGCTACTTATTGAACATCTTATGTATATGGGAATTATTTTTGGAAGATAATCTAAAACATCACCTTAGCTTCTTACTATTTACACAATAAGCGCAATTCCAAAAGGTTGGGGCACCAGTACTTCGTAACAGTGAGGTGTGGTTTTGTTCCAAACAAAACTTACTCACTTCTTAGAAAACCCTGATAAAATCTTGAAATTACTATTTGAGCGCACCACTTATTTGCCAATCGTATTTTCCTAGCGGTAATAACACGTTTTACATAAATAAATAATTCTTGACACTTGTAAACATAGCAACAATGTTTTATTTAAATGACTAATAAACTTGCACGTTCAAATGTTTTCTTTCTTTTAAGTATTGTTGCATTTGTAAAAGCTTTGGAGTGCAAGAGACTCGAACTGTATGTTTTCATCTTTTCCAAAATGAAACCTTAGCAAAGAAGGAAATGTATAAAATATCAAGCTTTAATCGAATTTTAAATTTATTAAATCTCAAAGGACTATTTGCATGGCTGAAAAACTTCTGCACCGCAAAATTCTTTAATTAAAATTTTTTTTTTTTATTTTTTTCATAATTATTATTCAATAGTGTTTTAAGTATTCATACGTTAAACGTTTTATGGTAAATATTATCCTTTTTTCTTTTGTGAAAGTAAAAATCCGATATTTTATTTTGTGAAGTACTACGTATCCTAAACATGGTATGCCACATTAACATAAATTATGGTGATCCTGTTTGAAACATAAATGTCTGAAATAAATTGATTATAACTATATGAGCTAATTATGTATTTGTTTCCTTTCTGAATTGCCACATTTTCAAAGACGAAGATATAAAAAAATACCACAGGACATACGTTTTCGGTAACCTTAATTCCTTAATTTGTATTCTTGGTTCTGCGGATATACTTTTACTTTCAATAAATTGCTAATATTGATATCTTTTTTGAACGATTACACAGTTTATTAGGTAACAATAATTATCTTTTCATTCTCTCACATTAATAACTCCAAGAAATATTATATTACTTTCAACATATTTTTTTTTTAATATGACCATATTGTAAATATTTACAATAGTTTGGTCAGTAAACAAAGATTTTTTTCCAACATCGTGTTGATGAAATTGAAGCATTTCACCGATATTTACGTTTAAATAATAATAAATAAATAACGTGTTCCTTTAATATAAATTTTAAATCCACAGAATTATGGTACCGAATGAATCATCAGTTCATAAATTCCGTCAAAGTTATCGCTCGTGCACATATACATACACGAACCCCACGTCCTTGAATTTTAAATAGGTAGATTTTTTGTTGTACCTTTTAGAAATAATCGAACGTTTCCAGTTGAAAATAATACAAGTATTTCTAATAAATTATTTCTGTGATTCGCGTAGAGCAGAAGTAATAATTTGTCGCCAGTTCAAGGAAATATTACTAACAGATGCATTGATAAAACAGATAATATCTTATCAAATAAATAATGTTACT
>LR737061.1:0-10029 GCA_902654985.2 Oryctes borbonicus | reverse complement strand
TACAATTGTTTTTTAGAATGTTTTTGTTTTATATTTTATATAAGAATTTTATTTTAGAATTTTTATTTTTGTTTGTTATTTATTGAATGGATTATTTTTATGTATAAGAGAAATTAATATATGTATTCGACTGGCTGAAAAACTTATTTAAATACTTTTTTAATAAACTATGTATTTATACTTGGCACAATTAATATTACATCCAGATTATGACAATAACACGAAAACTATATAATTTTCGTTCATTTATATTTTTGCATTTTACGATTCACCCCCTCTGTGTTAATGGCGAACAGATAATTATTAAATGTATTTCGTAATATAGTGGGGCGGTTTAAATATCCTACAAAACGCTATATTTATCTCAACTAAATTGACCTCATCGGTGTTAGAAAAAATAGCAATAGCCAGGTAAAGAGAACGGGGAAGTTTACAACAGTTGACCAGTTCAACTTTCAATATAATAGCAGACGACAGTAAAAACTACCGAAAAAATTGGATGATTCAAGACATTATTTTCCGATAGTACAATAAATGCCACGTATCGTAAGAATAGTTGATAAATGTTGACACCATTTCGTAAAATAATTGTGCGGACCATACAATTCCACCTGCGTCTTCGATACTATATATTGATAACACAAGGTTACAGGCACTACTTACAGGCATTGAAGATCATTAAATCCACCACCATAAAATATTTATAAATTAAAAAAATTTAACACCGTCAATCGTTATCTTTGTACTTTATTATTATGCAGAAACCAATCAACTGCAAGCACAACACTGACAAGTGAACACTTGACCTATTTTATCCATCCTGCCCGAATCAATATTACCCTTTCATATTACAATTTCAAACTCGTCCCTTCCCCGATGACCATATATAATCCCGGCATAGCCGTGTAATCGCAAGCTAAATAATCGTCTTGATTTTGCAGCAACTCTGGCCCTGACGGACTGGGTCAACGGCGCATACTTGGGAAAATCGCTGGGAAAACTATCGGAATATCATCACGGATTGTCTGGCGAAGTGTTTGCCGTGGATGGTCGAACTTTACATATCAAAGACTTCACTTACGATGGACAGGGACCTGGTAAGTGCACCTCGTTCGTTCAAGTACTTGTGTAGCTCTGAATAGTTCGGTGCATTCCTAGAGACTAACTTGAGTAGCGTAGTTAGGATTGAATAAGGAGTATTTATCCTCAAACAACGTTTAACTGTACTCCACCGTTTGATATAATTACATCACAACTAGTTTAAATTAATCGAATAATATAATACTTTGGCGTGTTGCAATTTAACTGAATTAAATTCTAGCGTCAGTAAATTAAGGTACTACACGGTGATAAGGGAACTTTATACGTAGAATTAAGAAATAAGCTACTGTTCAAAATTCAAATCTATCGAAGTGAACGCAGTATTTATTGTTGTAACTGTATTCGTTAGATGGCGCTTCAATACTCTTCATTTATACACGGGACTAATTTCTAATTTACTGTGTAAAACCATAACTTACTCAAGCTTTTTTAAAATTTGTAACCTGAATAATACCCCAATGGTGAAACAAAACTTTCTGCCTTTAGCTTGCCAAGTAATGATGCATTATTGTTTTTCCCTTTTCAAGAGAGTCAATTAACACAATTCCATGATTAACCTAAAAAAAGCAGTCGCCACCACTTTTCCGATCGATGGAAGAGTCTTCGCTTTTCTCGGGTCGATTCACCCATCGCAGTCCACTGTTTCGACTGTGAGTTGGCCTCAAGAGTGTACTGGTGCAGCCAAGTTTAATCTACGGGCTTTTCATCCTTATTGAGCAAGCGTGGCGGTTAGCTTTTTGATGCCCACATCTCCAGTCAATGTATTACAAACACGTTCTTCCAAGATGGAAGCACGCGTTTGTCATGAATTGTTTGCATCATTTAGTAAACTTTTCCAATGTTATCGGTAGTGGTTGCAGCTTTTTGGCCTTCCTAAGCGTTTATCGTCAACCAAGGTGGTACGACCACGCCTAAGTTTAGGCCAGCGTGGCAAATGATGGTACAGGGACCCCATAAACAACGTCCATCTCCGTTTTAATTTGCAACAACAACCATTGAATGTCCAACATGGCGGAAATGTTCAGAAGCATTGCCAAAATATTCTTTACGAGTAACACCATCTTCATATTGAAGCTTGAAACTTATTACATGACCCTCGTACATCCTATTGACGTAACAGTTGCTACAGCAGGGCACAAAACAAAATTCTTTATGAGACCTCCCGTACTACAATTTATTTTTAGTTATCGCCTTGTTTTGTAGTTTTTTAAAGTTTCTTTCAGTTCCTCTTCATCTTTTCCTGATCTACCATTACGTTTATTTCCTTGTTTCTTTCACGAAGACAACAGACAAACCTCCTGCAGCGAGGCAAATTTCTTTTTGAGTGTATTTCGTGATGTTACTGCTCTCTTCAACAAGTTCTTGGCACTCAGATTTACTTCCTGATCTGTTTTTTTTTTATACTTGAATAACATCAAAACGTCGATTTGGATTTGAGATAATCTCAAATTGGAAGCCGATTAATATCTCAAATTAGAATTGTTCTATTGACATATTAACATAAAGAAGATGAGATTCTTCTGGTTGTGAAGTGGTTTACTAGGAAAAGTACCCAACTCGCACTTTCAAAATTTGAAATGGAACTTAGGTAATTTGCAGACCCTATGTATGACTATGTAAAATATCAATTTTCCTTGCCGTTTCCGAGAAAGTAGGAGGAAACCCCCGACTTTACCCTCAAAAATCGTTTCCCAGCAGAAACGGACACCGCAATTTTACATAGTCTTATAAGGTCTACAAATCACGCAAGTTTCATTAAATTCTGAAAGTTTGGGTTGGGTACTTATATTGTAAGATTGTAAGAAAAATTGCTGCTATAAACAATGAGGCAACATTCCACTTTCATATTGGAGTCGAAGCTATTTAAGCCATCCTACCTTAATTTTCCAACTCCTAGAAAATTGTACCGTGTATAGAAAAAAAAACAGAAAGCTGTCTTAAAATATGGTACCTTTCCTCTAAGTCTATTTATACGTCATAGGATTTATCTCCAAAGTAGGGCTAAAACTGCCCATATTCTTCCATCGTTATTTACATCTTCGTAATGCTCCTAACACACGAGTTTATCATATCACCATAACGGGATTATTAAAAAAAATGTGATTTCTATGCTTTTGAAATAAACTTGCAAACTCCCAACATTAGATCTGTTAGTATTGCATTCCAATTAATCATTCGAGTTTTGAATTAAACATACTTTTCAACGATACGCAAAATATCAAGAGTCAATGAAGAATGTATTAAAATAATGACGAGTGAAGGTCGTTCTGCGGTTAATTTTAGATATAAATATTGTTGAGCTTGACATTTGCTTTTTTAACGTTATTGCTCATATCGATGTTAGGCTATTTACGATATGAATTATTATCATACGCTTATTTTCAATAAGGAATAGATGTTGAACATAAAGAGATTAATGGGAAAGATTATCGTGGATTGTTTCTATGTTTTTTTTTTATTTTCGATTATGATAATGTATCGAATCAATTTGAGGTACATAATTTAGGCTATGGAAAAACCATAATAATAAATTGAATAGCAACAATGCCACTTGGAGTTATAGTAATAGAGCAAAGGAACACTTTACAAAGCTTATACATCCCATTAAGCCGCCACCTTACTAAAAAAAAAAGAAACATTCCAAACAAAATATTTTCATCTTTCAAAATCCCTTAATTAAAGTAGCTTATACACTGTCTGCAGCTCCTAACGCCTACGCAAAACCACATTAGCAGAGGTCGTTCACATAATACGCAATCACCAGACTATTTCTAAGCGCCTCCTTGTCTTAATACAAAGCCGTTGGAGAGAAAGAAAAAAAAAACTTTCCAATACGAAGGTTGCGAATTTAGGATAAATATAATGGAACCCGTATTATCTTAGTCTCGTTGTATGCGTTACGTCGACCCACAGATTGATAGAAACAAAGAACTCGAAGGAAAGAAACAGAAAAAAAAAAAGGAGAACTCGCGAGCAACACCCAGCCGGTTCTCAGAATCTAAACTTTTGCTTTGAATGGAACCGGCCGAGCCTAAGCGAAGGTGAAATTTCATATGTAGTCTGTCTCAATCTCCGACATACATTACGTTTCTATCTCTATGCGAGCATATAGAGGTGATTTGTGGAGGTTGGCCTTGAATAGAAAGTAAAAATTTGTAGAGCGTTAAGATTCGCGGACCCAATCTGTACTTTTGCTTTTTAACGCAGTTATTAGATATTCGTATCTAATTATAGTGCTAAAAGAGAAAAAAAAAATTCTTTCTTTGAAGAATTATGGAAGAATAACAGCAGATAGTGATCGCGTTCGTACTTTTTTGTGTATTAAAGCATTTAGCAGCAAAGATTGTGATCGAAAGTACGTTTCTGCATCATTTTAAACTAGAACTCCATCAACTGCATTAGAGGTATGGAAAGATGTGATTTAGATAAAATACAAAAATAATTCCTTTTCCGCTCCTTCTGTATAAAAGCTGTATAAAAGTAAAAAAGAAACATGAACAGTCAATTGGTCAGATATTTGATCCTGCTTATCCGCTTTATCTTTCGGATTTCCAAGAAGAGTTTCATAAATTTCTTACGGCTAGTTTCTGCTGGAATTAATCTCGTTTACTCGTGAACAATTTAGCTACGAAAGGGGTATTTTTTGCAACGAGTTACAAATTCAAACGAACTCAATTTTATCAGCTTCAAACTGCTGATGGAAAGATTTGTTTCAAAGAGTTTCAACTTTAGAAACTGCATTTATTATTCTTCCTTACGTTCTGTGTACTTTAAGTTCCAGTTCATATCTCAAATATTGCCTGAATATCTTAACTGCAGCTTAATACAACGAAGTACTTGTTATACATACGCCCGATGAAGTTTTAAACTGCGTTCGCCTAGAACCTAATATTTTAATCCCAACTCCTAATAAGTTCCCCAGATGGATTTCTCCCTCCGCGTACGCTTAATATACCCCGGTGGTAAAATTTCTTGCGTGACAAAGAACAACAAAATCCAATTATTAAGTAGGTATAGCGTCAGTTCCCCGGATACGTTTCGGGGATTATTTTACAATTTCCGTCATTTTCCTTCGACCTAGACCGGATTCAATTTGCCCTTACCATCCGGGTAATTTAAATAAACAGTTTGATCGCCAAAAAGCTCTATTTTTGTTCGGGAAAATAAAATCGCAGCTGCGCTACGCTATTAACTTTCGCTGTATGTTTGGTACCACCCACCCGTAAAAAACAATCGATAAAAGAACGAAAACAAGACAATCGAGAAACATATGCCGTTTCCAATTTACCAATTTGAACTGAGACTAAGTAAAAGCTTGTAGTAGATGAGCTTTAAAACAACATCGTTTCCTTTGCGTGTGTATTAAATGTATTGAAGAAAGCATGCTCGAACAAGAAGAAACTAAAATGAAATAATTTTTGATACCTTTTCTAAAATTTCGCCGAATTTGGGAAAGGGACTCGTTCAATTTCCCATCCTAACCTTTTTTTCAATTATTTAGGACAGCCCCCCAATACACATTTTTTTTCCCTCGAATATGCGAACACACATAAGGAATATCCAATACTTTACGAGAACGTCTGAAATCCCATTTCCTTTTATTCGTTTTATTGGTGTTTTCCAGCTGCATACTTCTGGGCCGGATCCACCAAGACCGTGGGCAACCAGGGCTTCAGGATACGCGACGAGAACGGACGTCCAGACGTCCTTCGCAGATACAGGAAGGAGAGCGTCACCATCACGCTACCGGAAGGAAAGACGCTCAGAGACATCAAGTGGTTCTCGGTGTGGTGCGAGGAATTCGAAGTGAGTTGTCGAGATTTCTGCTTTTAATTAAGTTTAGTTTTAGAAGTTTTTAATGGAAGAGGGCGAACGAGGAATTTGAGGGAGAAGGGAGTAAGAAATAAATGAATTACTTACGCTGTATAAGGTTAATTACGTTATTACTAGCAGCGGTAATTTAATTTACTATGTTCTCTTTTGAAACATCGCAGTTATCTTTTTCAACGTAGCCTCTATTTAATTATTTCTTTGCTAATGCCGCATGGAAAATTTTCGCAGGTAGAATAGACAATAGACAAAGAAAGAAAATATCCGTTGACTCGTCTATTATGAACTATAATAATCTACTGAGGCAAATCAATAATAACTTGAGAAAAACAACGTTAAAAATTCAATTTCGCCACTCTCTCTGATTAAGACTAGAAAATAAATTTTATCCTTCCTATATCTTCGCATATTTGATTGTAAAAAGAAAGAAGTATTGAAAATCGAACTAATCGTCAAATGAATATTTAAGATCCTGAAAATGGACGGGAAATTTCAAATAGCGCCGGCTAATTTGAAATATCAATAGCCGATGGATTTTAGAGCGAGCGAACGGTAACCTAGTTTCCATTTAAGATTGATTTATTTAACATTTAAGCTCTAAACGAGTTTCCGCTTATTCAGTATTAGAGCATTTAAATTTGGCATTGCTCTAGATGCTCTCACACTTCGCCGCGTAAACGTATTTTTAAAGGAGATACAGATACACATACACATGTTCCCGATCGGATTGGTTCGATTTGCATAGAAGAGTCTTGAACTAGATTTCCGAACGAATGCAACAATATCGAGCGCGTGCAAGGTCGCTGACAACGTTTTATTAGGTTTTACGCTTATAGACGGTATTCCTTTTCCTCGGGCCGCATTCGAATCGTCGATATTTGCATTCCATTATTTCCATTAGTTTAACTAACTAGCGACGTTCGTCCTGAGAGACCGCACCATCGTTACATTACGAAGTAGCTCCCCTAAATGCTGCTTCTGCGGTCTTCTTTAATCGCTCGAATTATACGACCTGAATATTAAGTGAAAGTAAATCGTAGATTGTTTGTGCAAAGTTTGCTACTTCGGTAAATTGACGGAATTCGCATTGTTACGTCTTTGTTAGGCTTATTTCCTCAGATTTCTCTCGGGATCTTACTCAGACACGATTTTTCCTTTCATGGATTTGTTAATAATTGTAAACGAAAATTATAAGAGGGCGCCCGACGAATTTATTTTGTGCGTTTTCGCAAACTGTTCATTAACCGAAATTTAAGACTTTTATTAATTTAAAAATCTTAACTAAATCAGATTTCCTTTGATAGAAGTGTAGGTGCTAATCCTACTGACTGCGCCAATTAAGATATCCAATGGTCGCATATCTTTACAGACGACAAAACATTGCCTATAGGGGGCGCTATTGCCCGAAATCAGGGTAGAAATTGTGCATAAAATAACAACAAACTACAAAGTATTGAAACAAGCTTCTTTAATGTAAAATTTAGCAATTATAAAGTTCATAGCGTCAAAAAACAAAAAATTGCATTTAATAGCTGCTTAACATCTTTAAAGGGATGGCAGTTCCAGAGCAAAACAACATTTATCCTCCCAATTTCATTATCCATGATTTACTAAGAGAAAATCACGTAAAACAGTACGAAACGTTTTACATAATGGTTGTAGCATGTCGTTACATAAAAGAGGATGCAACTAATTTTCCGTCTGACTCAATATCGAACAAAGAACTTATTTTGCACTAACACTAGGTGCACGCCTCTATCGGAAACTAGTTGCACCTGGTTCCTTTAAGAAAACGGTAACGGTATTCCGTATTATCAGCGAATTATTTTATAACGCAAGCGCAACAACTAACTACGTATGTACATAACATTTGCGTTTTGCATTAAATTGCTATTCCAACAATAGCAGTTATGTAAATGCTTCTGCCACCGTTACGAAATTAATTAACTGTCGGAAATAAAAGCCAATGTCAGCAACGTTGCGAAGTATCTTATGTTATTTGTTTATGTTTAGTTTTTTCTTTGTTTTCGTTCTGTAAATAGATAATTTCCGTGTTATTTATGGAAAACGTTGCAGATTTTTGCAATTTAAATTGTAAATTAAATATTTTAAATAGTAGGATTACATAAACACGCTCCCAATTATGTTATTCATACGTATTTATTTATAATTACAGGTTAACTTCGGCGACGTGAAAATACCAAGAAATTTCGACTTTCCCAAACCACAAAAGCTAGCACCACTTCAAGGCGTTCATGGAATCTCTTCGGACAACATCGTAGTGGTGGATGCCCAAACACTTCTAATACCTAATCTATCTTATGATGGAGAAGCTCCAGGTTAGTAGGTTATTTTTTCACACAACGCCTAAGAGAATGGTCCTTTGGAGAAAATAGAATTGAGCAAAAATAAAAAATTACTTCGTCTCCTTTAGCTTGCCAAAGTAAGAATTTAATTTTTGAGAACTTCATTAGTATGTTTATATTTTAAATCTACCAAATCTGAAATTTATGAATAAAGTGATTAAACGAATAAAGCATCTAGTGAGCAAGCAAACAATCTATAAATTTTCATATAAAAGAAAACCTTGACTGGCACTAGACCTAAATTAGCGAGATTTTCAATGTTTTTCTTGGCGATCATTGTCCTTTGTTGGCAAAGAATCCTCTCTGAATCGAATTTTCCCTTTAAAATTCTAAAACGTACGCATTAACTCTAAAACTTTCATCGTATCTGGGGAACAATAAGGAACTTCTCCTTTTCTTCGTGAAAGAAAGAAGAAAAGAAAAATTGAATAGTAGAAGTAAAAGTCAACTCGGTCCAATTAATTCACAATAAAAAGGAATGGAAGTAATCCATTTGCCCGGATGCTGTTTATTAAGAAGTGGAGCGAGTAGCAACGACTCCGCGATGAAGAGCAGGATAGATGTACCCCAAGTAGCACGTTTAAAAACGAGAGAAAATACAAAAGGTCGAAGAAATTAGAACGTTGTTTACATTTATCCGATTATCGAATGACGGCCTGTTTATTATTATCATTATATCAAAGTGGAATAGCAATTTTCAACGGCGTTTAGTTTCGCGATTCTTTTATCTAAACGCGCGTTTTCGTTGTTTGATTTACGATGTACTGGAAAGCCGACTCGGTAAATCTGCTTTCCTATCTTGCGTAGTTGCTTTGGCCTAGTTCGGAAACGAATCACTTTTTCTTCTTAAACAACACGATATTGAGCACAATTTTAAGAAGCTTAAGAAACGAAAAGGCTTTACCTTTAAGTTTTACATACAGCCAAAATAGAATATATTTTCCATCTTTATAGCCTGGTTCGCGAAAAATTAATGCAAATACTCTTAATAAAACACGGATGGAAAGAAAAGCAAAATTTAACCAACACGAAAAAGTTGCGGCGCCATCTTCAGTATATAAACCTTCCATCGCGCGACCTTACCTACCACATGTGCTACTACAACAACGTGCGCTCCTTTCTCTCCGCCAGGATCGTAAAACGGTTGATTTACGCTCCGGGTCGATGCTGACGTTTATTTGCACACCGAAAATTCACCTTTCGCACCGGTTTTTTCTCCGCTATACCCGAGAAAAGTTATCTCTATACCGTACAAGCTCCAGATATGTCTTTATGAGAGCTTACTACTTCCTATCGATCTAAATCTCGACCGTTGTATGGTAACAACCGGAGGAAAAGAAAAAACAATGTAGAAAAAAAACACGTACGATCCCAATAGCGAACCGGTTCTTACATTATTATTGCATTGTATTTGAACTGAATCGGTATGGGTTGTACGGCTTAGTAGGCGATCGATGACGTGCTCATCTATTCGAGAACCTTTGATGTAGTACCTTGCCTTTTTTCTGTTATTTCAACAAAGGATAAAAAAATCCAAGTAGTCGCTAATAAAAAAAAAAAAAAAAAACAGACTGTATTGTTTAATAATCAGAGTAGCTTTTGCTTTTTTAGTTGCCAATTGAGAGTACATTTCAGTTAAAGTGAATGTACACTGCCGTTCAGAGAAGTTCGGTCGGTTGGTAAAAAAAAAACATGAAAAGGTTACAGAAACAAACGAAACTAAAAACAAAAT
>LR737043.1:3260-14562 GCA_902654985.2 Oryctes borbonicus | reverse complement strand
GCGCACTACCCGATCACGGCCCGAAGTGGCTGGTCCCTGACAACGCCTCGGTGGTTCCATCGGCAGAGCAAGCTCACAGCAGACCGACCCCAGTGCCGGAAAACGACGGACCAAAACCGGTGGTCGGTCACTCCCAGGTCCCCCCGATTCGCGCCGATCGTGGAAGAAAGGAAAAAAATTGAAAAAGACCCTTAGCCCTCATTACCTAATAGCGTCAGGGTCGTGAAAAAACAAGGGTTGGCTGAGAGTAGCCCATTAGAAAAGAAAAAATAGAAAAGTAAGAAAGGTCCCACTTCAGACAAGTTGAAGTAAAGTGGGGCCTAGGAAGAAGAAGACGCTCCTCCTTTATCCGGGCTTGCGACCGGCACCGCGGGAACTGCGCCAATATAACACAGCGCCCCCAGTGGCGGAGTTAAAGAAAAATATATTAGTTTTACTAAGAAAATTGTGGTTGATAATTATGTGGATAATTATCAATATATTAATACTTTAACGGCAGAAAATATTTCGGAAAGCAATTATCTCCATGCACAAACTGTCTGGAATATGTTTAATTGTCAAAGTCTATTAGAGTATTCCAACTTATATTTGAAAACAGACGTTTTGTTATTAGCAGATATATTTGACAATTTTCGCCATACTTGTTTCAAAACATATAATTTGGATCCTGCTCAATATTACACTAGCCCGGGCTTATTTTGAGATGCTATGCTAAGACTAAAATTGAATTAGAATTGTTAACTGATCCTGAGATGCATCATTTTGTAAAAAGAGGTATTAGGGGAGGGTTTAGTCAGTGTTGTCTTAGGTACACCAAAAGCAAACAATAAATATATGCGCGTCTATGATCAAGATCAGCCTTCTACATTTTAGCATTTAGAAATTAAGAATATAAACATTTTAATGATCGCGGACGATTCAAACATTGGTTACTTTTTAGAGGTGGATGTCAAGTATCCTATGGCCATGCATGATGCGCATGATGACACCTTTTCTTGATACCTCCCACATCTAAATTCAAAAATACAAAATTAATCGCAAATTTACGAAACAAAACCAAATATATTATCCACCATCGAAATTCAAAGCAAACTATTGAAAATGGTCTCAAAATTTCAAAAATTTATCGCGCTTTACAATTTCGGCAATCTTCTTGACTTAAATCATATATCGATTTAAATACGACCCTCCGCTAACAAGCAAAAAATGATTTTGAAAAGATTTTTTTAAGTTGATGAACAATTCCGTATACGGAAAAACGATGGAAAATGTGGATAAGCGCGTTGACGTTAAATTATTAACCCATTGGGAGGATCATGGCGAGAGGCGGGGTGCTCAAAGTTTAATAGCAAAATTAAATTTCAAAAATATTTCGCCGAAAATCTGGTAGCTATTGAGATGGAGCGAATTAAGGTCGTTTACAATAAACCAATATATATTGGATTTTCGGTGTTTTTAAATTTTTAATGTATGATTTTTATTATAATTTGTTGAAACGCAAATATCAGGAAAAGGTATGTCTTTGCTATATGGATACCGACAGTTTCATTTTAGAAATTAATACGGATGATGTTTACTGCGACATGAAGCAAAATGTATCTAAATTTGATACCTCAAACTTTTCGGTCGATAATGTTTACGGCATACCACCACAAAATAAGACTGTATTGGGTCTATTTAAAGACGAAAATAGTGGCAATATTATAAATGAATTTGTCGGTTTACGGTCTAAAGGTTACAGTATACGGGTTGAAGGTAGTGAAACGAAAAAGATGAAAGGTGTAAAAAGGAGTGTCGTCAAAAATGAAATTAATTTCGAAGATTACAAAAATTGTTTATTTAATCGAAATTTAGTTTATAAATGACATCTATTTAAAACGCGGAAACACACAATCTTTTCTGTGGAGCAAATAAACAAACAAAAAAAAAACTGCCTCTATCACCTCGCGACGATAAACGGTGGATTTATGCGGATGGTATACATGCTCTAGCATGGGGTCATCACGACATCGTTGATGCGGATCAGCCTGGTGATTGATGCGCCAGATGTCGCTCTTGTTCAAGTAAATATCAGTACCACTTCATTGTAACGCTTAGAAAATTATTGATGTTGAATCAGTTTTAATTTGTGAAAGGTTCGGTTCAGACGTATATTTAGAGAAATGTCAAATATCGAATATCATAATCTTGATTCACCTTCGCTTCTCGAAGTGGAATCACAAATTGAAAGTAGTTCAAGTAAAACGCTTAGAAAATGATATTGAATCAGTTTTAATTTGTGAAAGGTTCGGTTCAGACGTGTATTTAGAGAAATGGTGAATGTTGAAAAATCGACAAATATTGAAACTGATTCAAGTGAGAATTTTTTTACGAATGCTAAAAAAACATAAGACTAACTGTTTTTCTTCTTCTAGATCCCTACAATGAATTTATTGATAACGCTCTCAAAATCCAAGAAGCCATTATGAAGGAAAAGCAGCTCATAAGCCAATCGAGCTATCTTCTAAGTAACACTGGTTCTAAATGGCTTAACATCGGACTTAGCCTATTAGCAAGTTTCATACCAATAATTCAATTTAGATCAACTTCAACTTGTATATTTTTTACTGCTAATGAATGGGAAGAATTCTGCAGGACCAACGGTTGCAGCCCTAATCACCAATTCGGCACCAAGGTCGGCAATTATAAAGATCATAGATTGAAGAGTCGAAGCCAGCAGCCAGTATTATCCACAGATATATACAACACCCTTTTTAACTTGCAACAGTTAATAAAAGATAAAATTATTTTACTAGACAGCGAAAATTTTATAAAATTCTATAAACTAGTACTAATGCTTTGTTGAAATCTAGAAGGCGACTTATATAATAATAACATGAAATTATTAACTGATCATCCTAAATCTACAAATTCATTTCTTATGTACGAATGTATTCTCTTATCTTCACTTATCATACAGTACTGTGCAATATAATTTTGAAGTAAAATGTCTTTCATTTCTCAACGTTAAGAATTATATAGGAAATAAGTAATGAAAACTTATCTACAGAATTAACGCGTTAAGCTATGTCTTCAGATTCGTAAGTTGAAAGTTAAATACTTATAATTCTTAGAATTTATTATTGTTATACATGGAACGTCATCTTGCTACCTATTAGGCATCTGCCATTCTATTACAGGAATCTATCTTACCAATATCCGCCATCTTGTTACCGACATCTGCTATTCTATTATAGGAATCTGCCTTACCGATATCCGCCATCTTGTTCTTTAGCACCCTAATTCGGTTAGTCATAGTTCGTCTAATGGCCACCAAAGGGCTTTACAACCGCCACTAACTCAGTCTCTCTTGTTATAATGTACAATATTTGAATTTCCCGGGGGGAAAACGAAGAACAGAAAAATACACCAGCGCCCCTATACTTAAGATGACATACTATGGTATGGGGGGGATTATGGGAATGGTATTAATATGTCGAGTACGAATAAAGCGTGTTAAGAATTATTGTGTTGTATTTACTTAATATTCAAATCATAGTCAACTCATAATTCAAGTTCTACAACCTAATCTGGCTCAAGTATAACAACTGGCGACGAGGATTTGAACGATACGAACAAATTTAATAATTAAAGTGAATGGAAATGGAATCGAAGATGGAAAGCGAAGATACGAAGATAGAACGCCTTCCCGCTAATTTCATTGAATTTTTTGATAATTCTAAAACCAAATTCGACCGGTGGCTACTAAGATTAGAAACAGCATTTCAAATATATAATGTAACAAGTGCTGATACAAAGAGAAACTATCTATTGCACTACTTGGGAGCAGAAGGGTTCGACGTATTATGTGACAATCTCTCACCAAATTCACCCGACGAAAAAACCTACAGTGAGTTGAAAAAGTTCTTGCAACAATATTACAACCCAAAGCCTTTAGAAATTGCTGAGTATTACAAATTTCACCATCGCCTACAGCAGGAAGGGGAGAAAATCCGTGATTACTTGACCGAGTTAAGGAAAATGGCCGCGACCTGCAATTTTGGTACATTTCTAGACACAGCACTAAGAAATCAATTGGTATGCGGTCTACGAAATCACAAAATCAGGGATAGGTTACTGGAAATGAAAGATCTAACCTTAGAACGAGCAACTGAAATAGCTTTAAGCATGGAATCATCGCAAAATGATGCACATGAATTGCAAACTAACCGTTCAGTCAATTTAGTGCAAAATGGTAAATTTAAGAAAAAAATTCAATCAAACGTAGAGACATCTCGAAAAGAAATAGTAAGTAGCAAAAATGAAACTTCAACAGTCAAATGTTATCGTTGTGGCGGCCCTCATTATGCCAATAAATGTGTACACAAGAATAGTACGTGCAACTATTGCAAGAAGGAAGGGCACATACAGAAGGTCTGTTCAAAGAAAAAAAATGTCAACAGTATAGAAGAAAGTGTTAGTAATGTGGAAGCGTATGTGAACCACATAAATGAAGCGATACCAACGGATAAAATATGGATTGATGTCGAAATAGACAAGCAACAAGTGAAATTAGAGTTTGATAGTGGTAGCTCAGTGTCTATCATTAGTGAAGAGGAATTCAAGAAAAAGTGGCGATATTTAAAATTACATAAAACAAATGTTAGATTAAGCACGTATTCAAACAATCCTTTAAATGTTTTAGGTTATGCAGTTGTCCGGGTCACTTATGCAGATGAAGTAAAAGAATTAAAATTGTACATTGTCTCGGGCAGCAAGCATGGTCTTTTTGGACGTGAGTGGATGCACGCTTTCAACTCAAAAAATTTCTATACTATTTTCAAATGCCTTCCTCAGGTATGTTCCGTAAATTCTGATTATAATGGTATGCATGAATTGAGCAAAATTATTGATAAATATTCTGTCATTTTTCAAAATGTTGTTGGGGAAATGAAAGTAGAACCAATACGATTGAGTTTTAAAAATGAACCAAAACCAATATGTTTCAAGCCAAGACCCGTACCTTTTGCAATCAGAGAACGGGTAGAGGAAGAACTGAGTAATTTAGAAAAGCAGGGTATATTAAGAAAGATAGAAACAAGTAATTTTGCAACACCAATAGTACCTATCATCAAACCTAACGGAAATATTCGTATATGTGGGGACTATAAGGTTACATTAAACCCTCAATTAAAAATTGATGAATATCCTTTACCTACTACAAATGAACTACTAGATAAATTAGCTGGGGGACAGAAATTTTCAAAAATTGATCTAAAATGCGCTTATTTGCAATGGAAAGTGAATAAAAATGATCAAAAATACCTAACTTTAAATACTCATAGAGGATTATTTCAAGTTACTAGATTAATGTATGGCTTAAATTTTGCACCAACAAAATTTCAAAGATTAATCGAATCTATACTGCAAGGAATATCAGGAGTTCAAGTTTTTATAGATGACATTCGAATAACCGCGCCTGATGACAGCTCACATTTACAAATTTTAGAATTAGTATTAAGCAGATTAGCTAACTATAATATTCAAGTAAACTTAGATAAATGCGAGTGGCTAAAGAATGAAATTGAGTATTGTGGGTACAAAATAGATAAGCACGGTATTCATAAGTCACCCTCAAAAATGGCAGCAGTAAGGGACGCACCAAGGCCTACTAATGTCACCGAATTGCAATCATTTTTAGGGCTAGTTAATTATTACCATAGGTTTTTAGAAAACTTAAGTTCCAAACTAGAGCCTTTGTATAAGCTTTTAAGAAATGATAAAAGATGGAAATGGTCTAAAGACTGCGAAAAGGCATTTGCATTAGTAAAAAAAGAAATGATGTCAGACAAATTTCTTGTGCATTATTCACTCAAACTACCAGTAATTCTAGCCACAGACGCAAGTTCAATGGGCGTAGGAGCTGTTCTATCACACGTGATGCCTGACGGTTCGGAAAAACCTATCCAATTTGTGTCTCAAACCTTAAATGAAAGTCAGAGAAAATGGTCACAAATAGATAAGGAAGCATACTCTATTGTTTTTGGAGTGAAAAAATTTTTTGATTTCCTCTATGGAAGAGAATTCACCTTGTACACAGACCACAAACCTCTGGTTCATATATTTGCTCCTGACAAAGCATTACCAACTTTGTCCGCTACGCGCATGCTACATTACGCTGTTTTCTTGCAAGGGTTTAACTACACCATAAAATATAAGACTAGTAAAGCAAATGCAAACGCGGATGCATTTTCAAGGTTGCCAATCAAGGATACTTCTAAATGTAGTCTCGAAGAGTCGGATATACTCGAAATAAATCAAATCGAAACGTTACCTATATCGTTGACGAAGTTACAACTAGAAACTGAAAACGATGCGGTACTACAAAAGCTGTGGTTAGGTTTGAAGGATCACAAAGAGATGCCAGCACGTGATAGATTTAATATACCACTTGAAGAATTTTCATTGCAAAATAATATTATTATGCGAGGAAATAGAGTGGTAATACCGAAAAGTCTTCGTCAAAGGATATTACAAGACCTACATAAATGCCATTTTGGCACTTCTCGAATGAAAAGCCTAGGCAGAAGCTTTGCCTGGTGGCCAGGTTTCGATAGTGATGTAGAAAATATCACTAAGAATTGCAAAGAATGTTGTAAACATTTGAAAAACCCTCCACTGACGAAGCGTCACTGGCAGGCACCATCGCATCCATTCGAGAGAATCCATGTGGACTTCGCAGGTCCATGTCTAGGGGTGTACTTTCTAATCATGGTCGATGCGCATACAAAATGGCCAGAAGTGCATATTTTGAACAATATCACAACAGATACGACAATAAAAAAATTAGACGAGATTTTTGCTATTTTTGGATTGCCTCGTATACTAGTAAGTGATAATGGACCTCAATTTACCAATTACAAATTTCAAACATTTTTAAAACAAAAGGGAATTACGCATAAACGGTCAGCGCCCTATCATCCAGCCACCAATGGTTTGGCTGAACGTTTCGTGCAAACATTAAAACACAAACTTTACTCATTGAAAGGTGATGCACGAACTTTGCAATCTAAATTGACAGACATTCTCATACACTACAGAATCACACCCCACCCAACCACAAACAAAAGTCCATCGCAGTTAATTTTTCAATATCCGGTGTTAACGACATTCACTCAGATGGTTCCAAAAGGAAAATATTCCACAACTCCTAGAACGTTCGAAATAGGAGAAAAGGTCATTGCTAGAAATTATTTGGGGGGAGAAGAATGGAAGACCGGGCATGTTGAAGATAAATTGGGTACTGCTCATTACAAGATCAAATTAGATGCAAATGGAAACGAGTGGAAACGTCATACAGACCAAATACGGAAGGTGGGAAATGTAATGGACAAGGAAGAACATTTCACTATTCCGGAAATCATCACGGAAACCCCGGAAACCAAGACTATAGAATCACCAAACGAAGGTCGACAAATATGTAATAGTCCATCTGCAGAAGTGATCCCGGTGCAGCCAATAACCAACGATAGTCCAGTCCTGAGACGAAGCACTAGATCTAGAAAACCAGTTGAGCGGTTGAATCTATAACTCTGTAACAGGTTGAATTATTATATATTGTATTGGCAAACTTCTTTGTTAAGTGTAAAAGCTTCCTTAAAGGGGGAGAATCTGTTATAATGTACAATATTTGAATTTCCCGGGGGGGAAAACGAAGAACAGAAAAATACACCAGCGCCCCTATACTTAAGATGACATACTATGGTATGGGGGGGATTATGGGAATGGTATTAATATGTCGAGTACGAATAAAGCGTGTTAAGAATTATTGTGTTGTATTTACTTAATATTCAAATCATAGTCAACTCATAATTCAAGTTCTACAACCTAATCTGGCTCAAGTATAACATCTCTCTTACACATTGAAACCCCCATAAGAAGGTAACCTCTCTCTGTAACACATTGAACTCCCATAAGGAGGATCCAGAACCGGCGAATTATATCTACTGATCTTCATTGTCTAGAGTCATCATTATCATTGTTTCCTTCAACTCCATCTCGTGATGGTCTCAAGTGTTAACTATTTCTTCTCAAAATATTTCCTTTATCACTTAATACTAGGCGCATCTAATTTTTCTATAATTTTTTCTGGAGACCACTTCCTTATGTCAAAATTCCATATTAACACCTCTCCCTTTTTAAATTATTTTCGTTGCTTTGCTGTTTTATTATAATTTGTTTGTGCTTTGTTTTGTTTTTCTATAATTAACTCTCTAGTATGTTATTACATTGGGTTTTAAACATTCTGTTGTACTTGGCGCTATACTTCTAAGATTACGACTCATTAAAATTTGAGCAGGCGTGTAATTAATTCCACAGATTGGTGAATTTCTATAGTTTAATAGTCCTAAGTAAATATCTGTTTTGTCTTCTTCACGTTTCTTAAAAATTGATTTTATTATGCCTACTGCTCGTTCGGCTAAGCCAGTAGATTTAAGATATCTTGTACTAGAAGAAATTAAGTTTATTATCCAGTAAGCAAACTTTTGAAATTCTGCGCCATTAAAAACATGTTGTCTGCGACTATTATTTTAGGTATACAGTGTATTGAGAAAATTTCTTTTAATTTTATAATCTGCAGCCGTTTTATTTTTTAGGTGTCTAATTTCTATCCATTTCGACAAATAATCTTCAATGACCAAATAATCTTGTTCTTTATAATGCAAAATATCCGCTCCTATTTTCAGAAATGGTAAATTTGGAATTGGTAACATTTGCAGTCCAGTATACTACTGATCTAGCTCTCTTACATTTATTAATACCCAAATGACCCGTACATATGGTATTTAGTATGTCCAATCTTAATGGTTTTGGTATTTTAATTTTATCATTCTCAACGTTATACGTTATATATAATACGAATGCGTAGGTATTATACATTCTTTATTAACACTTACTTATTACACTGATCATAACATTCTTAACAACAACCTATCACATATATGTGTATCTCTCCTTGTGTCGTTCCTCACCATTGCCAATCTGACTCTAATCACTAACTACCAACCTCCAACAATAGAACAACTACTTTGACTCACTATTAACAACGAATAACACAACTTTTGTAGAAAAATATTGGACAACTTGATGTTGCAAAAAAGAAGTCTTTGCATTTACCATCATATCTATCTGGTCCCAATAAACTAAATGATTTCTTTGTTGAATTATCAGGACATACTAATTGTAGCGTTAATTTGCTACAGTTGATGAACACAAAATCTTTCCACTACAAACAAAAATTAAATCAAAATATATTGGCGCTGACGGTGTTAGAATTGATGCATTAAAATTATTTATTCCCTTCCTGTTCCCTGTATTTACACATTTAATTAATTTATGTTTAAATCGTTTTGTTTTTTCATCTGCATGGAAAAAGTCAGTCAGTAGTTATGTCAATGCCCCCCGGAAACCAAGGAACCTCCTTACTACCAGTATCCGGACTATCTATACCAGTTTCCTACTTACTGCGTCCCGTGCCCTGCACGAACCCTCTTTCGATATCGTTTCCTACACGAAATACTCGCCTCTGGTCCTCTGTACTGTGTCCTATGTCGTCCTCCCTCCGTAGTAGGTTGGTGGCATGTAAATAATCCCTTGTAGTAGGTTTTTTTTTTATCTAGGTTATTCACCATACAACACCCGCACGCACCTCACCCTGTTAACTGTGCCCGTAATTCCCTCGTTACCATATTCGTTAACCTTATATCTTAATTTGAACACTGTAAATTTACCTGTACATACGTTGCGCACTGTTTTACTGTTTAATAAACTTGTATTTCTGCTTAATCGGACTTATAATTTGAACTGCTCCCGCAAGCCACCCGCTATATCTTATAAGAACTCTATAAGCATAGTGAAGTGCGTTTTTGACAAAATAGCGAACATAAACCGGCCGCCTATACGAACGATTACGATATACCATCATGCGTATCAAGAGCTAGTTTTACCCCTAAGTATTATATATATACCGACCGTACGAGGGTGTAAACTTGAAGGTAAAGTCTCGCGCGGCGTGCCGTCTTTCTTCCCGACAACTACGATGGGGGAATTATATTTGCTATAACTTGGTCGGATGACTCCCGCCGCGAGCAACTGCTCGATTTTGGCGGCGATAATGCGTCTCTTTTCCGGCGAGTATCGGCATATTCCGTGGTGGCCGTCAATTGCACCACGTCGATTTTAAAAAGCGCGGCGAATTCGCTGAGCTTCCACTCGATGTCGCGCCTCCCCGTAGCGCCTAGGAGTTGTAGTGAAAACGTCAGCACGTCGACGATCTTCGTTTCGGTCCGGGTTCGGTGGGGTTGTGTGAAATAAAGTACGTGGCGACGTTCCTTGTCGACGTACAGGCACCCCATCGTCAACCGGACTGGTTTCGCGAGAGGCACCAGCACCCGCGCCGGTCGGGGGAAGCCGACGGGGCCGCTCGACCGCACCAGGGGTCGGAGCGGTCCAGCTCGCGCAAATAAGCGCATCCACAATACCAAAAATCGACATACGGGTGAACGGCCGAACCATACAAGCAATAATCGATACGTATTTTATTTCACACAACCCCGCCGAACCCGGACCGAAACGAAGAACGTCGACGTGCCGAGTTTTCCACTACAACACCTAGGCGCTACGCCGAGGCGCGAAATCCGTAAAAACATGTAATCCGGCTGCGATACACGGCACCCGTACGCCGACCCACATACCGGGTACTCGCCGGAAAAGTGGTGCATCCCGCAAATCCCATATTCGGCCCATAGCCGCCCACAAGTTTTCGACGGGGTTTAGATCTGGGGACCTTGCTGGTCACAGAAGAACTATTTCTTGCCGATGTTCTTCAATCCCTGACTACTCCAGCTGAACTGCAGAATTATCTTGCACCAGTACAATTCGATGAGGTGCAGGATATATCATCCGGACACTGGGAAGAAACACTTTCTCCAAAAACACGTACATATGTATTGAATGGCGTCCATGCGCGTATTGATCCGAGTTAGTTCTCCAGGCTTGGCACTAGACATCCAACCCCAATACGCTTTGGCTACTTCGGCTACTTTGGCAGGATCTAACGAAATGTTCTTCTTCGTACCTGCTGTTATTAGGACGCCATGCCAATTTTTTAGTATCTTGAGAAGTTGAGAATACTTTCTCATCAGAAAATATTACTAAATCCCGGTTGCGGTTCAAATTTGCTTGCGCAAAATTTAGTCGACTTAGGACATGGTGCTTGTTATAGTAAATACATGTTGTAAATATTTTATATTATTTGTATTAT
>LR737003.1:13399-28163 GCA_902654985.2 Oryctes borbonicus | reverse complement strand
TTAATTTAGCGATGCCGCTTCTCTATTTTAATAACATTCAATTCTTAGAGTCTCTAACAATTGAAAAATAACAGCTTTGATTGTCAATTGTTGCGTTGATTAAAACTAACTGTTTAGCATTAATGTTTGTATAATTTTCTGAATTTACGTAAAAATACATGTTAGCCTTGAATTTGCACAGTAAGGCTAGTAGCTTTTATTACAACCACAATTGTTTTACACTCAAAAATGATATGAAAAACAGCATTCTTTCAGCGGCAGGGGTATGGTGTTAGTGGTCCTCCTATTATTGTTAGGATACGTTATTCATTGTATTTTTTTTTTCTCCTCTTACCAATACCAGAGCTGACATCGAATAATCTCGCGCTATTGTCTCAACCGGTATGTCTATCTTCGTGTGACCTACATCAGTTTATGCAGCAAAGTGCAATTAGGTACCTTGTAAGCTAAAATATTTTTCATCCAAGGAGATATTTTTCCCACAAGAAGCCTATTTGTTGTGAATTTATTTATTTATCTTTATTTTATTTCTTAGATTTGATAGTAGAATAAAGGAACTTGTTTCTGCCGGCTTACTTATAACGTTTGTTCCTAGAAGTGTAACAAATCGTTTTTTCTAAGGTTACAATGTTCAAGTTTAAACATATTATGCATAATTTATTAATAATAGCGTAAACTTTCCATTGCTCGCCATTGTACATTCAATAGGTGCAGACGGTATAAAAACTGGTACCAACCAAAGCTAGGTCTAACTGTATTTCAATCGCGATCAAAAAAGGAGATTGTTTCCAATTTTTATTAACATATGGCGAATTATACTGGAACCCGGGCTTAATTTTTTCATCAAGCAACGCATCAACTTGCCTTTCTAAGGTGACAGTACGAACTAAAAGATATAGCGCACTCATCGGGCGCGCATACTTTCCAATAAAATTGTTCTAAATTTTATTAGAATAAATTCTGAAAAGTTGAATTTGTACACTACATGTTAAAACGGTTTTTTTATGCTTAAATGAATCAATTAACTTCTATTCTAAAATTCGCGCGAGCTATATATGCCGGGATTTTTTTCTCGTTATTTTGTTGTTTAGCTTGTCCAGCAGAGACAGTTGCACACATTTATCAATTTCAATTACTATATCAGGGTTTATCTTGAATTTACTTCTACAACAAAGTTCTTCTTTAGTTCTTCATTGAGTTATGTGTATTGTAATCTTAACAAATACAACATTTAAAAAAATCATCATTAGCCCCACGACTAATATCGTTCAGCCTGGAGCAGCGAGATAACATTCGCAACAGCTTACTCCTCTTGCGGCTCTGGTGTTTCTATCCCCCCGTGTTTGTTCGGTAAATATATCTTCAGCTAGCGATAATCTCAGGGAAACGAAAATATATCTTTTCGTCGTAAATTCTTTAAAATTGCATCAATTCTTTAATCAATTTAATGTGACCTATTGAACACATAAGAAGTAGAGCCTAATTAAAGTTCTGGGTTCCCAAAATAATTTTAAATGGTTTGACATATAGGCCTGAAATTTAAAGGGATACAATGAGATTAAAATCTATTATTTAACCAAAAATTACCCAGGAGGACGGGAGGAAGGGGAATCAAAAAATTTTAAATGTGGGGGCGGATGAAGACTTATTGGAAAGGGTTTTCCGAGGTCTCTACGACTTTTTTCCGCAGAGTTTAGATCGTTTCATTACGGCCCTGATTGGAGCCAAGTGCTTAAGTATTTTTCATTTTAATACATTTTTGAAAATGCATTTCACTGATTCGGAAACTATTCCTGCATTGATGATGAAAGGATATGCTACAGAAAAAGGTCCTCTCGAGAAACAGCGATTTATTCAATGCGAATTTCAAAGACAACTTTACTATATTCGACGATGATAGCCAGTCACACGCAGTATCCTCAGAAAGCTAACGTTTGGCCAGGATAATGCTTAGTCGCATTATAGGACATTTTTTTATTGAAAGAAACATAAATTTACAAGATTGTTGTAACTTGCTGAGAGCCGCCGCCTATTCAAGCTATTACTGGAGAAGCTTACATAATGTTTGGCTGTAGCAGGCTAATTTTTCTCTGGAAACTCAAATATTATCAACGATGTTTTTGGTAATCAATGGATTATTAGGCGAGGCACAATAGAAGTCACTGAGGCCACCAGATTTTGTCTAATTATTGACTTCTTTTACCGGGGATATTTGAAAACAAAGATCTATGAGACTGAGCCTGAATATTTAGAAGAGCTACAGGAAAAAATAGCATAATAACATTTCAAATTGGCGAAAGACATCAATTTGAAAAATTGATAAAATAATTATTGTGTTTTTAGTTAGCCAGATACGCTAGCAATCTTGTCTTGATTAGCAGAACACGCACGTACACAGACCTAAGGACGCGGATGCCTGCGTGAAGCCCCATCTTTCTTCTGCTGTCCAACATAATCGAGGCTTTTTAGCTCGAATTATGTTTAGTCGAGTGTTTGAATTTAATTGCAGGTTAATACGCACTAGGTTTAATTCATCATTCGTAGTTATTCTTATCAAGTTATTCTTTTAAATTGTCGAAAGCGTATCTGGCTAATACTTCGAAATCTACGCCAGAAAAATATCGATAAAACCATTACACACTACTTTACATTGCTACACACTATACTCAAGCCATAGTTTTTTTTTACTTGGTACTTCTTGCTTGTTCTAATTTACTACAGGAAGTCAGACCACGTTCAGTGTTTCGAACTTGTTAATAAGCAAGTATCCTTTAAAACCAAATCATTTTCAGCTGCGTGCTGCTTTAAAACCAGATTAAAAAAACAAATAAGAATCTGACAATTCCATATAGAAAATAAATTAAGATATACCGATATTAAACAGTAAATAATAGCTGTTATTCAATTTGCATCCAACACAAAAAAAAAAATAAATCTAACGGCCTGTAACTATTACCAGTAACCCAGCTCCTCTTCGAGCCTCTGATGAAGAAGAAATTCCTCTATTAGTCGCCTCGTATTTACCAGATAGGAATAAAATAAGCAAGCATCGTTTTAACAGTAAACCAGACTCATTCTCAGTAATTATGTTTACATTATTCGTGTCATTATGCGCAAATATTTAAATTACGCACGGCCTATAAAACCTATTTCACACATATCACCGGAAAATTAGCACAACGTCCGCGGATCAAGCCACAACAGTCAGATTAAATTAAGTACAATTTGTTCAAGATTAGCGGATCATTGAAAAAGAGAGAACAGTTTACTACATGTTAAACACAACGTAAATTGAAACTGACTAACCACAACGCTCCCATTTAATAGATTAACAATCTCTAAATAAATTGAAAATTATGTACAGAAAAAAATTGATTCTGCTCTCCATATGTCATGTGGAAATTCAAGCGATCTAGGTGAATAATGTTAAGGAGATAAGTATCTGCTGTAATGTTATACATGTTAGAGAAAACAGTTTCTCTAAACGAATTAATTAATTTCTAAAGCGTATAATTAATTTAGATAGAAATAAATGGCAATAGTGCCATTTTACGAGAATTAAGAATTTATCTAGTTGAAGTAAAATTTGCACACTAAACATTTGGATTCGTTTGGAAAATACTTAGCCAAATAAGTGTTTTTTGCCTTTTTCCTTCACACCTTTCTGCCCGATAGTATTTGTCAAATCACGACCAATTAGGATACACATATCAATTAATTTTTTTTTCTCTTAAAATATTATATAACAGCCTGACATAAGAATCGACAATCTTTGAATATGACTCAACACTACCTGTAGAACGACACTTCACACAGCGCTAATGGCGGCAGACTTTAATGTTATAATTTTTAATACTGTCCTGTACCTATTCCATTATGTAAACTCCCATGTACAACAATAGCATCAAAGAATACATTTCCGCAATTTTTAAAACATATACAGCCTACATCTTAGGCACCCTTACATGAATAATTCAAAAAGCACATAAAGGATGCTACATAATATGCGATAGAAACATCAATAATAGCATCAATATCCTGAACACCGATGGATCCTTTCTTGTTCATCATTTACAAAATATAATGAATTATGGAGCAAAATGCCATTAGCATCATATACGCCTTCCTTTTTTCTTTCTGAGATTAATAATGCAAATATTGAGCTTCTTCAGCGTACCTAAAACATGTAGTACGTGAAGTACTGTAGCACATATTACAATTTATAAAAGTGCAAATCAAAGTAAAAAAAATGTTTTTAGAAAATGTTTGAGTCGTTCAGCACTCTCATTTAGGTGGAAGGGTAGCTTGTTTAATAAAACATGTTCTTGTTTTTGTAATCGTTGAAATTAAAAATTTCGTGATCATTAACGTACTGGTTTGATGGTCTAAGCTTATAACATTTTGGAAAATCTGTGCAACCAAATAGTACTTAATCTACAGCAGCTATTCGAAATAGTAGAATGGAATTTTCTATTTTCAAAAGAGGGCAGCGAAAATTGCCATTACGAATCAAATGCTTCGGAGCGCTAACTGACAATTATTAGTAACTGTGCTTCTCTATTAAATTGATCAATGATTAGCACTAGACAACCTCTTAAGCTTAATTAAACTTAATTTAAGAATGTCTAAAAGCCACTAGCACAGCTTCCTTTTTCAAGAGCTGCAGTAAAAAAATTCTTTTAGCTCAGTGCTTTAGTGCAATGAAAATTGCTTTAAATCAAATAACTATTCTGTGGAAGTTTAAAAAGTTTCGAAATAAGGGTAAAGGTCATTTTTATATTATGAATTTAATTATAAACTTGAACATATTAAATAATCTTTTTTGTACCAAGTATAGTAATACTTATTAACATTGATTTTATTAATTCGCAAGTATTCTCCCTTGCCATTAAACAATTGTTCTTAAATGGGTAAATAACATCCCCCTCTGTTAACGTAACGTTATGACGCAAGCTACGAAGGTAAATTGTTAATAAAAAAAGACGCATATTCAAATTATCCAGTGATAGAGGTCAAGTGTGTATGTTCCGAGTACCGAGGTCATTGGGTTAATAGAAAGGTCCATTAGTTCAATAACAATAACCGTTGCATATTTACTGCTCTAGTTTTATGTTGCTCTTCCCGTCCGCTCACTAACTCGCAACGCTTCATTTTTAATCTTCTTTATTGCTTTTTTACAATGTGAGTCAACATTGCTACCTATCTAAGCAAGGTTTCAGCTTGTCCACCACTGTAAGCAATGAAATAGATAAAATAGTAATTGGATTAATAGGTGATCGTAAATTTTTAGTAGCGATTGTTACACCGTTGAAACGTCACCATTCCGTTCATTTCTGACATTTTAGGGCGACGATTCTAGGAAAATATTTTTTGCAAATATGCATTACTAGTAGAAAGTGCCAACTATCTATGTAATTCAAGGTTTCATACAAAACATTTGTTTGAGGTATTGCTAAGCAGAGAGATAATTTATTATTGCATAGTTTTAGCAAGTTTACTGGTAAAACTATCGTATTTCCCGTCCATCTGGAAACACGCCTTGGTGGTGGCGATACCTGAGCCCGGAGAAGGATCATTTGTTTCCGCAAAATTACTGTCCCCTAAGTCTTTTGTCCTCCCTGTTCAAACTAGACGCAGTTATTTTAAACCGACTAAGAGAAGCCATTATCATAGAGCTACTTCTGAGCGAGTAATTTTGTTTTCGGACTGGCCTGTCCGCAGGCTTCGCTTCAATTGCTTCGTTTGTTATTGCTGCCTTCGTTATTATTGATCTTACGAAATTGGATAAATATACAAATTTGCTCCTTATTAATATACAGTTAATAGGAAAACTGATTTGAATAATGTATTTTTGCATCAAAAATCAAAATTACACGGAATAGTGCATTTTTCAAAATTTGATTCTCAAATCAATGACAAGATAGTTGCAATGGATGAATCTATTAAAAACACACCTTATTGTCGAGTGCATATACTCAACTTTGCCAACTCCGCCTTTTAAAATTATTATTTGTATCTTAAAAAGAAAATTTTGTGGTTTAATATTAACGGAGCTATAACGCTTTTTTCCCCTTTGCTTAGGACATGCCAGCCTTGGTACCTCCACTATCATTTTATATTCATTACATGCCGTTTGGTGCCGCGAAAAGATAATTTTGTCCTTCAGCATTAACTGAGTTAAAAAACTGTTTCCTCTTCTGAAAACACATCTAGCATTTCAAAATTTTGGAATTTCAGGTACGTTCACATTTTGTGTTCATTTTGTACCGCAAAATCGTGAAAAATATGAAGGGCACTCTATTTAAAAATATGATTTTATTTATTTTACAATAATGCATCGTACAATCATTTTCTTTATTAAATACACGGTAACTAGCAGCAAACGTACTACTGGCCTGCCTTTAGCTGATTTCGTAGGATTAAAACGGAGATAGCAATAGTGGCCCGTTAATTTGAATCTCTCTGTATAATCTCATCTACTTCCCGAATGCCTAAGATGAATATACTTACTTTCTTCTTATAATTTTCATAAATTCTCTGATATTTTTCAATTAGGGTTATCATATAGTTGCTGTTGTAGTGTCCAACGTTGATATTTAAGCTACATTGAGTTAAGTAGCTAAGATATAAAATATTACCTGTATTTCCTGTTTACGCGAAAAT
Source organism: Oryctes borbonicus (assembly GCA_902654985.2). Taxonomy (NCBI): domain Eukaryota; kingdom Metazoa; phylum Arthropoda; class Insecta; order Coleoptera; family Scarabaeidae; genus Oryctes; species Oryctes borbonicus. The sequence goes on along the minus strand of LR737003.1, from coordinate 21,500 downwards.
ACAATATAGTCATGATTTATGATACTAGTAGCTAATAGTAGCTACATTACATCGATTTCGATACGAAAAAAATCCATATTCTGCCGTTGTCTGCACGGAACTGCAGTAGTCTTTCGGTAAATAGGGCCTTCCGTGACAATACTACTTGGCAAACGTCGCTATTTACTTTATTTACGGATTTACGGAAAGACGTTAACCGTTCAATAACCCCCACGTTGGAAGTGAAAAACTGGAAACTTTGTTACTTGTAAATATAAATTTACAAGTAACGCAAAAACGTGATTCTATACTATAACCGTTTCAAATGAATGAAATGCATTTATAAAGATTCAGATATTTAATTTATAACGTTTGGCAACAAAGTTTGGCATATTTTGGAAGAGCTTAATTCATGAATTAATGGATAAAATTAAGTTAATTTAAATAATAATAAACAAACCGGCTGGAGCTGACTTAACCGTTGATAAATATTTCTTTGCCATCTTTGTATTCACAACTATGATTAAATAACGAACAATAAAGAACTGTGTATTAGTACTATTACTACAAACTGATTAATCGTGCTTTTATTGACCAACACAGGAGACAAATCTCAATAAATTGCTTTTCAGGAAATGAATGTAACTATCCAGAAAAATACGAACTATACATTGAATTAATGAGATTTAAATGGTAGAAATTGTCCAACAGGCTATATACAAACCGTGTCTGTACGTGTTTTATTTATTAACAACCATTATACCAGCAATGTTTGTGAATTGCAAAATTGTCAGACCGAAACAAATTAATTCATAAATTTTAAATTGAAAGAGTTTTACAAATACTTCGTATTGATTGTCTTTTGAGCATATATTCATTTCTAATAGCCTTTCGTAATATTCGATTTCAATTTATACGGTTTCGTTGCAAAATATAGGAAGTAATTTACTGCAAATATCTTTAGATCGTTGTAGTGTTGCAATACATAGAGGAACTGACAACAAGCAGCGATGGTGGCCTTTTTTCTCATTTTTCTTTAACGCTAAAAATAAACTGTGCTATTTGGCAACAGCAAGCTAATAAAGAAAAACTTCATATGTTAGAAAAATCACGAAAACGTATATTAACTCTTAGTTAATGATCCATTGATATGATGCGACGCATCGATGATAGGTCGAAACGTGAGTTATTTCATTAGGACTGTGGCGGACAACGGTGACCGGTAAAAATTGGCAATAATGCCAGTAGCGTTGGCATACATCTTTAAAGCAAAAGAAAATCAAAAAAAATTAGAAATATCATACATATTGACGTTAGCGAATGCACAATAGCATGTACGCACAATCTACGTCCGTGCGTAACAATAGTACACACAACAAAGTAACATTTATCCTGCCCAGCAGATAACATACACTGCCGTTCAGTGAAGTTCGGTCATACAATAAAAATCTATTATATCACACTGTATACAATTATTAATACATAAAATTAGAAAAATATTAAGCATACATTCTTTTCTAAGGGATTTAAAGCCATAAATTATTATGTAAAGTAGAAATATTGCGACAACCACAATAAAGTCCCTTTTATTATCATTCCAAGAATTTCTCGGAAGTACCGATCTTTTGAAACGGGTCGTTTGAGGATTATTAACGAACAATACATTTAGGAAATATACCGCAGTATCATTCTTGTTTATTTATCACAGGCGTAAAGATATAAATTTGCTTCATTTTACTGTTAAACGTGTGTTGGTGTGCATCTGTCGTTTTTGCGCGAAAGTTTTAAGAAAATTTTCTTCAAAATGGCACGTGGCAAGCCTACCAGTGTAGAAAAACGTTCACGCATTATTACGCTGTTTGAAGAAGGATATTCGGGGCGACAAGTTGTTGAAAAAATAAATATGAGAAGTTCAACAGTAAATGACATCATAAAGCGATATCGGCCAACTGGAACCATAGAAAATCGTGTTCGCCCTAGAGCATCTAGGAAAACAACAAAAGCTGAAAAGATTTCAGAATTGTATTATTAAGCAAACGCAATAGAAAATTAACAGCGCCACAAATAGCAGCCGAAGTCAATCGCGGCCGTGAAGAACAAGTTTCGGCGAGTACGGTAAAACGTCGACTTCAACAAGCGGACCTTCATGGACGCATTGCCATTCGAAAACCCTTATTACTTCGGGGCAACAGAGCAAAACGGATACAGTGGACCCGTTCTCAACTAGATTGGTCGTTAGATGATTGGAAACACGTGCTTTGGAGTGACGAGTCAAAGTTTGAGGTTTTTGGGCAAAATCGACGAGTTTACGTCCGAAGATCTAAAATCGAAAAAATGATCCCGGACTGCATTGTGCCAACGGTGAAGCAAGGGCATAGTTCTGTGTTAGTGTGGGGATGTTTCTCCGTTGCTGGGACGGGAGATTTATGCAGAGTGCAGGGTGTAATGAGGAAGGAGAATTATTTTGCAATACTCCAGAATCATGCAGTGCAATCAGGATTGCGTATAATAGGCCGTAACTTTACATTCTTGCATGACAATGACCCAAAACACACTGCGTTTAGTGTGTAAGAACTGTCTAAAGGAGCAAGAACAGCAGACCCTGAAAGTAACAACATGGCCCCCACAAAGCCCAGATTTGAACCCTACAGAGTTGTTGTGGGATGAACTGGACAGGAGGATCCGAAAAATATATGCCCAACTTCACAAGAACATTTACGGAATATTCTGCAACATGAATGGATTAATATTCCACAATCCGTTTTAACAAAACTTATCGAAAGAGTGCCTAGAATAGTTCGAGCAGTGATTAACAGAAAAGGAGGTTTTTTCGATGAAAAAAAAATATAATGTTCAGTATGTTATATTATGCCAGAATAACTTTTTATTTGTTTATTTTTGTCTTTTTTACCTCTACGTACAATAAAATTGCATTTTGTTTTTAGTTTCGTTTGTTTCTGTAACCTTTTCATGTTTTTTACTAACCGACCGAACTTCTCTGAACGGCAGTGTACATCCAATTACAGGACAGGAAGATTATTAAAAAGGTACAAATACACAACAGAACATAATACTGTAATGCAAAACCAAAAATCGAAACTGAAAACACATAAAACAATGTAAATTAGACAAATAAGTAACAATTTTACTTATGCATTAGTTGAATTCAGTGGAGAGGAATTTAACGGGGAAACGGAAATATCGAAACTACAGCTGTAATTATTGTTACAATCACAGCAAATTCTACGTAAAGACGAATTGAACATCTAGTTCTAGCAAAAAAAATTAGGACGGCAACATATGGATTACTGGTAACCCATAGTACAATAATATTATTTATTAGATTATAGCTTTGTTCCAACGGAAGTCACAAGCTAGTCAAAACCAATCACATACTGTAAAACAGAGATCTTTTTAGCCAATTGAATAGCGCCTAACTGCCTTACAATTTCTATAGGAACACGCCTAATATAGATATTTCATATTGGTTACTATTCATCGTTGTTCAAAGGAATGAAATCCAAAAAGATTTAACAGAATGATATGATGGAAATAAGTAAACGTCTTTGAACCTTTTCAATTGAATTAGAATGAATTTTATACAACAGTGACCAGATTAAAGAAACATATACTCAAATTTAGAGCAACCATAGCAAAAATTAAAAATGATAGCGAGAAATGTTTTATATTGCCTATAATGAAACCCAATGAATTTAAAGCTGACGAAATAATGTTTCCGGTCTCCTCATTGAAGGCAATTTTCTAATTGAATCTTACTCACAAATCCTTTGTGGTACCACGAAGATGCAATGCAATATCATTAATTAGATATTGGTAAAAACGAGGCAATGTTACACTTCGATATATTGAGATTGAAATCGTTGCCAATGCATCACAGGTTAAGCAACCTAGATGATTTTAAAGATGGCGGCGGTCTGTGGAAGTAGTAAAAAATAATTTCAAATCTGTGAATAACAGACTAAGTTATCTCCTCATCTATAACATCTGAAAAAATAAATGCTTACGGCATACTTTATATATGTAGCTCAATTCAATATGGAGATTGATATTATAACATAAGCAGCCCTAGCGATTTTGTTCAGCTATAAAGTTTTTTTTCTATCAAATTACAAGCATGAAGGGTTGGATCCAACCTATGTTTTGCTTTGTATAATAACCTCTGAATTAGAAAAAAAACCACCTATATAAGCGTTATATTAAAGCAATGGAAAGATATTGATCCACGATGCAGCTCGTTACTATCGCGTGAGAAATAGTACTTTCCAGGAACGAAGTTTTTATAAGTTAAGCAAGAAATACGTTCCCTACCTGACTTCACAGCGGCAAATATCTAATTGTAAGTAAACAATTTATGGCTTTATAAATTCACTTTACTACTTTAATCATCGGTAAAAATTCACCGTGCAACGGATGAATACTACAATCTTTCAAGTTATGTCAGTTGTGTCAGACGGGCCTATTTCAGCGGAAAATTTATACCGGTTTATAATACATCAAGATGATAGCTATAAAGCTACTACATAAGCATCCGGAATGCAGTATATCACCGCATTTCAAAATAGAGTCGTTAAAACGGACACAAATTGACCATTAGTAATATCAAAATGTAATTGATACGGTATTTTCTGATGGTCTGCTCCTAAATAAAATAATAAATTACAGAACCGCAGCAGCCACATCAAACACCCAAGTTATAAATAAGAACGTGTGCAACTGAATTCGCGTACCAAAATATTTTAATTAAATTAGAATGCGTAAATAAATTCCAGTTAAATATATTCGGTATGTAACATATTCCAGCAGAAGCTAGTAAACATGCGTAAGATAATAACAGAGAGATATATTTAATTTAGCACATTAAAGCTCGCCATGAGTTAGTGTTATATTTGGTGTTAAAAGGTTAAAAAGAAGCACGACAAAAGACGAAAATCGGAAGTCTGCCAGTAGTAAAAGTAATCGTTTTGAAATAAGAGAAAACACAGGCAGCGATTAAACTCAAACTTTCCTCATGGTCTTAAGTAATAAGAACCAGAATTATGGAAGGTACGCGTATAGCCAATTGTAATGTTTTATTTTATTCGTTGAGTATTCGCAAGCCTAAAAAACACTTATTTCGCAATCAACACTCCGGAAGAAATAGAGATAAAAATCTTGAAGGATGGGGGAGTAAGCGGATCCCTTAAACAGAATGGTGCAAATATGTAACTTATAATACAATATTCTTCGTATTTTTACTTATTCGTCTTTTGTAAGTTTCATTATAATTTTGTTTTATCTCTTATTTCAGGATTTTTCAAGGTGTGGCGCTCTAATACGAATGTGCTTCAAATTAATGTTATTCTTTTTTCAATTGTTCAACATCTCAAAAGTTAAGGGCAAACTAAACTCAGACTCAAAAGGCAAAAGTAGCATTTATTTAATTTTTTTGTAATAAACAGTTTTTCTTTGCTTCGTTTTCGTTTATTTGACGCTTCAAAACCTTGTAATAGGATATGAAATAAAGTCCTTTCCGGCTTCGAAACCCACCTGGCAACGCACTACCTAAAGAAGGTGCTGAAGGTATAGTTTTAGAGGTCCTTTCCACCAGGAATCCTTACAATTGCTTATATGTTCCTGATTAACCTGATACGGTCACTACACAGAGGCAGTAATCGATGTAATTCTACCAGAAACTACGAAGGATAGACGAGGTTTTTGGTTTATTTAGGATAACCTTCCAAAAAGAAGTCTTCAAGATCTATTTTATGTTAAAGCTTTAATACATTTCGCCTTCTGTTAAATGTTTAAGATATTTGTCTTCATAACTTAATAATCCCACAGTTTGCATGCGAGCCGCATAATTTAGTGAATACTGTTGTTATATAGAAATATATTGTCTTCCTAAGTTGTCTTATCAGAAGGAGTAAGTCCGGACGCCGGCAACAAAATAAAAAAAAAACTTATTCCAAAACAATGCTGAAGCCAATGAATTTTCTAGCAGCGAAATTTGAAACAAGAGACATTTAAGGCCCAGTATTCGTTATTTTATGTCTACTAATATTATTATTTGTTATGTAGACCGACGATTGATATCGCAGACCTTGATGCGACCTTACCTCGACTTACTCTTATTTAAGAAGATCAAATAAATTTACACTTTCTTCTGGAAAGGCGCTACAATTTATTAATGTATAAATATTGGGGATATGACGCATAGCAACAGTCAAATAAATAAATAAGCTATGGCAACTTAGCTTAATCCTTGTATGTTAGGGCTATTGAGAATTCTCCACCTTCTAAATGTATGTAAATCTGCATACATGCAACAAATAGCAGCATAAATTCCATAACTCACGATCATACATTCTACAACAATAATATTATGGTAGTATGTGAAGTTCAAAATGTCAATGTTTCATAAATATTCACACTCTCTTTCGAGAAAATAACACCTATCCAGTTATGGGCTTGCGAAGGCCGTATTTAAAGTATATGGCGCTATAGGTGATGGTCTTACGTATGTACATTTCTGCAATAAAGCATAAAGATAAAGGTTCTGGTTTAGATTCCATAAATAGCTCAGTAAACGGTTTAATTATAGGAGTAACATTACCATTAAAGGCATTATTAGCATTATTTTATACGCTGAGATAAACTCTTAGGAAATGAATATAACAATAAGATTTTGCTATGAAAAAATTAGGACTGAAATATTGTTTCAATTTCGTACAAATGCTAAGCAACTACAAATTTATAAACCATGTACACTGCCGTTCAGAGATGTTCGGTCGGTTAGTAAAAAAACATGAAAAGGTTACAGAAACAAACGAAACTAAAAACAAAATGCAATTTTATTGTATGTACAGGTAAAAAAGACAAAAATAAATAAATAAAAAGTTATTCTGGCCTAATATTAATTATATTTTTTTTTCATCGAAAAAACCTCCTTTGCTGTTAATCACCGCTCGAACTATTCTAGGCATTCTTTCGATAAGTTTTGTTAAAACAGATTGTGGAATATTAATCCATTCATGTTGCAGAATATTCCGTAAATGTTCTTGTGAAGTTGGGCATATTTTTCGGATCCTCCTGTCCAGTTCATCCCACAACAACTCTGTAGGGTTCAAATATGAGCTTTGTGGCGGCCATGTTATTACTTTCAGAGTGTGCTGTTCTTCTTGCTCCTTTAGATAGTTCTTACACACTAACGCAGTGTGTTTTGGGTCGTTGTCACGCATGAATGTAAAGTAACGGCCTATTATACGCAATCCTGATGGCACTGCATGATTTTGGAGTATTGCAAAATAATTTTTCTTCCTCATTACACTCTGCACTCTGCATAAATCTCCCGTCCCAGCAAAGGAGAAACATCACCACACTAACACAGAACTACGCCCTTGCTTCACTGTTGGCACAATGCAGTTCGGGATCACTTTTCGGTTTTAGATCTTCGGACATAAACTCGTCGATTTTGCCCAAAAACCTCAAACTTTGACTAGTCACTCCAAAGCACGTGTTTCCAATCATCTAACGACCAATCTAGATGAGAACGGGCCCACTGTAGCCGTTTTGCTCTGTTGCCCCGGCGTAATAAGGGTTTTCACAGCCGCGATTGACTTCGGCTTGCTTAATGATACAATTCTCAAATCTTCAGCTTTTGTTGTTTTCCTAGGTGCTCCAGGACGAACAGGATTTTCTATAGTTCCAGTTGTCCGATATTGCTTTATGATGTCATTTACTGCTGAACTTCTCATATTTATTTTTTCAGCAATTTGTCGCCCCGAATATCCTTCTTCAAACAGCGTAATAATGCGTGAACGTTTTTCTACACTGGTAGGCTTGCCACGTGCCATTTTGAAGTAAATTTTCTTAAAACTTTCGCGCAAAAACGACAGATGCACACCAACACACGTTTAACAGTAAAATGAAGCAAATTTATATCTTTACGCCTGTGATAAATAAACAAGAATGATACTGCGGTATATTTCCTAAATGTATTGTTCGCTAATAATCCCCAAACGACCCGTTTCAAAAGATCGGTACTTCCGAGAAATTCTTGGAATAATAATAAAAGAGACTTTATTGTGGTTGTCGCAATATTTCTACTTTACATAATAATTTA
>LR737003.1:0-13299 GCA_902654985.2 Oryctes borbonicus | reverse complement strand
ATGTGATATAATAGATTTTTATTGTATGACCGAACTTCACTGAACGGCAGTGTACATGGTTCTCTAGTGCCAAAGGTTCTTTATAGCAGTATTTACAAGGATGCCCATTTTTTATTTCACCCAATCAGCGTGGTTTCCTTGCTGATCGCACCACAGTCACCAATTACAATTTCAGAGTATATATGCGAAATGTTAGACAAACGAGGAGATTTCTTGGCAACAAAGGCGTGTGGAGGCGGCCTAACTGGATATACGGGCTATTAAGCTTATCATAACCAAAGTAAACCTGATTCGAGATTATACCAAAATCTGTCACCAACTCTAGTAGGACGTCACTCTTTTAGCATTGAATAACCAGGCCGTGTCATTATAAAAGCGCTACATGTAATAATTTAATAAACATTGAATTTAAAATGGCGTGAATAGTGGCGTGACCATCTAAGGAAAACCCATATTGCATCACCATTGCTTACAAAATATAAATAATTGGTCATATGTTGTTCGAAAATACATTCTTTCTACTGAAATTCCAAAACACTCCTACGTTCAACATAAAATTTCAATGCTTTTATCCAACGTATTTATATTTGTAACTAACCAGTTGTTAATAATATGAATATTGATTTATGCAATCATCCGTAGACGAATAAACAGTAATCAATCGTTGTTGATTATGATAATAATAAAGTTTATTTTCGATTCCCACTCATTATGAGTCAGTCGTACGGAATAGGGCTACCGTTTAATTATAGAAGATGATACATACATGCATGCAATTTAACATGTACCAGTGGGATTGTAGAGCACGCATAAACACTTATACAGCGCGTACACGAGCACACATACATGCATAACCTACACTAAATCTAAATGTATGTAAATGCGTTTCGTACGTCAACTATACCCACAGCGACCTACTGCTAGCTGCACATACGTAATCAATTGCTTCCAAATGCTAAAAACGGACAAAGCTGGCATTTTGCGGGAAAATTCTAATTTGAATTTGTAATGAAACAGATCTTATGGTTTCCTTTGTGCATCGATAATGCGTCGAACTACAGTTAGGATTGATATGAGGAAGGCATTTAGATGCATCGTTTCCTTCGTCGGAAATTGTTAAGCAAACGTCTGGCATAAACATAAAGACATTGGTAACAGTAACGTGAGATTACCTAAAAGATAACGTGTCTTATTAATGAGTACCTGCAGTAGAGGAAGTGTGTCGAGTAGTATGCAATTAATTCTATGAAAACCTTACATTAGTTGTGGGATAATGAGCCATGTAGCAGAACTAAATTTCAACGTATTAATTAAAATAAAACTGAAATCAAAATTACTCTACCTTCAAGAACTATAACTAAAACAAATATTTAATAGAGAGAGAGAGGTAATGAAAAACAGAATAAGACTTCTATCCAACGCAAAGTATTGATGTTTGAGTGCTAACATACAGAAAAGCTATTTAGGTTATATAATATTTTGACTGAATTGTGCCTTAAATTAAACAGAATTGGCATTAGCCAAGTCTCCTGCCTAATATTTTAAATAAGGAGAAACTTTGCCTGAAAAAAATTATTTTGCCGACATAGGATAGTCCTGGAATAGGATGTCGAAATTTAAAATAATTTTAACTTACCAGGAAAATTTATCAACAATACATCTCTATTGCTCTTTGCGGACTATGAAGAAACATATACTTATTTCTACAGTTTATACAATTTATTATTTGCGAAGAATTACGCAGAGAAAAGTGTCAGGACAGCAGGCCTTATTTAATAAAATTAATAAATATTTAATAAAAACAAATTACACTAAGATTACACGTTTGTTGAATCTAACGAAACATGTAGTTGCTCTAACAATAATTGTAGTTAGATTTAAGATAAAGTGTAGCTCACATAGTTTTCTCGATGCACCTAAGGCATAACTACACAACCTCTGGAAAGTACTTAATGAGCCTTCCGCGAAACTTAGTAACAAATCAAAGGAAAACGGCGAAAAATGACACTAGATTTCGAATAACGTACACAAACAAACCCGCTATCGATAATTTCAGATCGTACGTTCAAAAGTTTCAGACAAGCTACTCGATTCTTTACAATATTATGGGCGCCATAAACTCTACTAATGAGATGCTCTCCATTCCACTCTAGTACAAATAAAATCTGAAGCGTTGCTGATGGCGGTAATTAGTAGCGTTAATGAAGAACTCAATTCGAACAGCTGTTCATAAACACCGCTACCTATAAATACCAAGTAATTTCTTCAACCTGGCCGCGCTTTTACCGTGTAGGTGAACATATTACAATTAGTTTTATAACCTAGAACTCCAATTTGTTTAAACGTATTAGCATGTGATTTATGGGATGGGATACACGAGAGTAAACAGAATTATACTGACAGCTCCAATCTATCTTCACATACGTATATTTTACAGTTAACGAACCGTAATCTGTGACATGTGTTATTAAGAAAGTTCGCCACCTTCCGTGCGCTTCACAGGCGTTGGTATGGGAGTGTTCGTTCGGGTTATATATATGCGTAAACTTATGCTTCGTATATTAGACTATGCGATGGAGTAGGGCCGCGAGACGACCTTGTTACCGATGCTGATGATAGTATAGAAGTACACAGAGAAAAAAACACTTACCTTTGCACTTCCTACGTGGTATTGGCAATGTGCTTTTAACTAACACATCAGAGATATATCGCAAACTAAACATTTTATTTTTGCGCCATCTCTAATCTTTAATAAACTCATTCACTTTATCTGACAATGGTCGTTTACTTGATCCGCTTGTCGACGACATTTTATTACGTATAGTGTATATACGGCACTTCACTACGCTCGGGTGCCGCCAAACACATACTGGATGCGTTACTACTGCAATAAGATCGTTTGCGCATATATTACGAATCACATACTTGAACGACTCCTCCCATGCCAACGCCTGTGAAATGCACGGAAAGTAGCGGACTTTAGTTATTAAATGTGGTGGAATGGATTAGGAGGTCAATTGTAATGTAGAATTGCATAGAGAGATTCAATAGTAATTCGTAATACCCATCACAGACATTGAAACACTTCGCTAGAGCTCACTTACCGCAACACCTTACTAACACCAGGCGTTTAAATAACTAAGCTATCATCTTCAGGAATAAAATTAATCGTTTTTATTTACGAAACAAAGTTTATAGACATTATATAAAATGTAAATGAGGGTTATTAATACTTGTTATGTAAATAGTCCATTTATAGATATTTCTGGGTATTTATTGCTTTATGAGGGGTAATTAAGATTTTCCCAGATCAAAATAGGAATTTTAAATGCGACAAAAATTTAGACCCTGTGCATTTATTACATTAATATAAGCAAAAATGTTTTAATTTGATACTTCTCTTTATATGCAGCGGTTGTGCTGGTAAAGTGTACACATTTCACCACAAGAAATTATATTTTATAAAGTGTTTGCAATATGGGTGAAAAAAAACAATTATCCTTAACAGAAAGGGGTAAAGTTCTACCAGGATGGTGTTAGTAAGAAGGAAATTGCTCATCGGTTACGAATAAGCGATCATTCCGTTAGAAATTTCCTAAAAGATCCGGAAAATTACAGCAAACCAAAAGGCCAGGGGCGACCGAAAGCTGTAAGTGAGCGGGATAAACGCATGATATTTCGGTGTGCATCCAATTTTTCTGCGTCGGCGAGAGTTATTGCAGAATAGGCGGGGGTACAAACGCACGTGCGTAATGTTCAAAGGATTTTAAAGGCGGCACCGGTAATATCACGGAAGAAAATGTTGAGAAAAGCGCCACTTTCGGCGAAAAACAAAGAAGCGAGGTTGAGATTTGCTGAAGAACACGTATCCTGGAAGAAACAATGGGAAAAAGTTATATTTTCCGATGAGAAACGTTTTAATTTGGACGGACCGGATGGGTACTCGCATTATTATCATGATCTGAGAAAGGAACCAAAAGTGAAAATGACCAGACAATTAGGGGGTGGATTTGTGATGATATGGGCCTCGATTGGATTCCGCGATAAAAGTGAGATAGTGTTTTGCACAAACAAAATGACATCTGTGACTAAAAAGACTTATTGCGTGACAATCTTCTACGTTTTGGAAACCGATGGGCCGGGCGCAATTTTGTTTTTCAGCAAGATAACGCGCCATTACTGAATGGTTTAAAGAGAAAAACATTAAAAAAAGTGGCCGGCACGGTCACCAGACTTAAACATTATTGAAAACATGTGGGGTGAATTGGCACGTCGCGTTTATGGCGGAGGCCGTCAATATTTCACGATACAGGAACTGAAAACTTCAATAGTGACTGAATGGCAGAATATTCCTCAAAATTATGTGTTAAATTTATATAAATCTATTAATAACAGACTATTGGAAGTGATTAAGAACAATGAAGGATCCACGCATTACTGATCGCTCATTTGTTGATTTTTGTTTTACATTTGCAACAGAGCGTCTAAATTTTTGTCGCAGAAATTGTTTAAACATTGGAGTAATAATTTACTATTTAGTTCATATATTACTGGAGGAGATATTTTTAAGTTTATTTTACTTTTATGAATAAAAACTTAATTAGATATCTTGCTAGTTTCGCAAAGAAATGTTGTAACCCTTAAAACCAGTAAAACATCTTACCGCGTCTAAGTTTTTGTCGGGGAGTGTATAGCAGATTCGATTTCTTTGAAATTTTCCCCATAAGAAGTACTTTCTACCATTCTTTACACGCGAAAATATCCGATAAAACCATACTCGTTTAGACCGACATGTGCCACTTTTTAGTGTTAATTTTAACTCTCGACTTTTTTTACTGTAATGATAAGATCAATTTTACATTCGTCTGCTTTACAGGTATATTTCACGCCTTTTACTTTTCATTTAATTCCATGCAAGATATTTATACAAACCGAAGTCGTAGTATGTTACAAATTCTGCCCAGGGTGGTCTATATATCTTACACTTTTTCTTCACAGATCGATACACAATAAATCTTCTGAACGTAATCTAATACGTACACACCGTAATTTATAGCAATGTTACAGGTTTAAAACGTTTAACTTCAATTAAAGTACCCCATTTATAATTTAAATTGCAGCGGCTATGTCACTTCACTTGCAAGTTACCATATTTGCAGGCGACAGCAGTGAACGAAACGTTGTGATCGTGATATATTGGTTCGCAAAATGTTCCCCGGAGAGAACATAGTCGCATAATGAAAAAGGTCAAGGTTTGCCGGGATAAATATTTACTTTGAAAATATGTAGAAAGAAGTCGTATAAACATCAGATCCTGATGCATTTCGTTATTCGTATCTTTCAGTGACTGTAAATCATTACCGAAATGACCTCGTTGCGATCTCACGCTGCTGTTTACAGCACATCATATTCTTAGTTTTGTTTTTTTTTCTGCTTATACTTAAGATTCGAATGCCGCAATGTTAACATTTTTATGATTCCTAAATATTCAACTAATGTATACAGTGAATATGGAATCTCTATAAATGCCGATGAAATAAATTAATTGTGTAAACCTGAAATTAAATAGGAACAATAATTTTGTCATCCAGGGATTGATATGAGAGTAGCATCTTAACCCTTTACACAATACCAATAGATGGAACTATTCAAACTTGACATAAATAACTATTTTCTTAAAATTTGGGATTTGTTATTGTTGAACCAGTGGTAGTAACCAGTAAAGGTTTCCTTTGGATGATTTTTTACGATTGTATTAAGAGCCTAAAAACAATGCCTCGCATCACTTCAATCAACTTTTGGTAAACCAGCACCATCAAAAGAACTGTTTGCAGCATTTCACCGTGGTCGAGCTTTCGTCAGTGATGAATTTTGTGAAGGTCGACAAAATCGACTATTGTGCCAAAAAATATCGGCTCTGTACGCAACAGATTGAGGAGAACCGCCGCTTGACTTGCTGTGATATAGAGGCATATCGAAGACTGGAGTACTTTCGATTTTGCATGAACAATTAGGTGTGAAAAAGATGGATTCTGCACATTTACATTTATTCGTGTGAGTTGGAAACTAAACAACAACTAACAGAACTGTCAACTGTTTGGGCGTGTTCCCAGAACAAAATTATTCATTCACGCACCACTTCTAAAAAAATGATTGCTTGTTTCTTTCGTTGAACTAGACACGCAGCAAGCATTGCTTTGTTTGCGGCTCAACGGCACAGCTTCGCGAGCGCTGGTAGATGATTGCAGGAAAGTCACGTATATTTACTTATGTTCTACTTTGCAGAGGTCGATATAGTGTTCATTTCGGCAGTTTTAATTGTTTTATTAATTATACATTAATACTTGTTACATGTCATTTCGTATACATACAACTTTTCTAGGATCGACTACCAGCGTTCATAAAGCTGTGCCGATGAGCCGTAAAGGGCGGTGCTGGTAGCTCAGAAAAAATAGACATGGTATTCCATTTAAAAAAGCTGAAATAGCATGAATCAAACATAGCACGATTTTGTATCATCTTGTAAACTATAGATGCTATATGAGAATAGTCTGATAAGTTTTAAGCCTCAACAAAAATATTCTGGTAATATTACTTGAAAATTTCAACCACTTTTAGATGCTCTGTTGTTGTTTAACAGTCGTTTGTGTTAATCGATGTTCATGCTTCTGAAAAATTGAGAAAATGGACCGTTGCTACTGAAAAATTGAGAAAATGGACTGCAACCGCTACCGATAATATCAAAGGTTCACCAAACGGTGCTAAATAACCATCGAAATTAAATTTGGAGAGATAGCAGACGCCGCCGGCGTTTAAAAAGAACGTGCTTGTCGTATATCGACTGAAGATTTAGACATGAAATAGCCAACCGCGCGTTGGGTGTTGCGCTTACTCACTCAGGCCCAAAAACGCATTGGAATGAATATTTCCAAAGCCCTGTTCAAGCAGTTTAACCGAAATAAATCAGAGTTTTGACGTTAGTTACTAATTGAAGATGAAACTTGGATACACCAGTGCACTCCTGAAGCCAAAACATAGTCGAAATAGGTCTCCGAAGGCTAAATTGGAACATGGCGGGGAAAGTGATGGCTAACTAGTTTTCGAATAGTCACGGAGCTATGTATGTCTTAAAAAAGGAAGAACACTAACGAGCACATACTACGCGTAATTGCTTGACAAGCCGAAAGCAGAAATTGCGAAAGAACGACTACATTTGAAGAAAAGTTGAAAAAATTTTAACTCGAAAGAAGGCTTCTTGCCCCATAAGTACAGTTAATTATCGCATATTAAATTTGCTTTTAATTCGTTCGTTCTCGTATTTGAAATACATCCTGTATCATCAAATCCGTACAATGGCATTCCTTAAGTTTCCCGTTCCAAACGTCTCCCGACGTGCCTCGTACTCGTTTTTTTTTCCGGCTAGAATTAAATTTTTTTCGAATAAACAACGCGCATTTCTGGGAACGCTGTTTATTTTTCCTGTACGAAGTTTCATGACATTTGTTCGCATAGTCCGCTGCTCCACATCACGTTCGGACCTTTTTTTCTCCGACGTTTGTAACAAAAGGCGACTGTGCTGTGTCTAGAAAATCCGTGTTTATACCTGCCAGTGTGTTTGTATACGTCTTTCATAAATGCTAATTATACATTTACGGCCATTTTTCCAATCCACAAAATTTATTAGCTGCGCTAGTTCTGAAACGTGAGCTCTGCTGATAAATAGGTCAATGCAATTAATATATGTACATGTTTACATATATATCCGTACATATATCATACATATAATGTGCGCAAACATTACATATGCTTTTTTTGGTTACAAATAAATATGAAGCAAGCTTCTAAAGAGTACAGCGTAGTGCTATATAATAATCTATATAACTTCTATTAATTTTCTTTAAATTGAATCACTATTTGGTAATTATCGTTATCTCTTCATTCACGGCGTTTTCTTCTTGGTATTATTAAGTATGTTCAGTTTTTATTTGGCTTGCTAAGACGCAGTAGTATACCGAAAACCAAGTACTTGAATCATTGTTGAAAATGCCCTATTTAACACAATGGCGGCTCCTTATAGGGAGTCAAGGGGCCATGGTCCTATCGTTACAGACAACGAATTGATCATTAAACAGGTTTTATCTTCTTTAAAAACACAAATAAATACAAACATACATATACACATGTACGGAACGAGCCATGATTTAATGCGACGAAACACGGTTGGTATTTATTTATACAGGCCAGCGGTGAGCCAGGTCGAAATCGACCGCGGTGTCAGACGGTTTGGGGGGTTCTACGGAGAGTTGCTGGTAGAGTGGGTGATCGGACTATGCCCAAGAATTGTTGTATCTTGGCCCAACTGCTCGTTAATTTCGCTTGGGTTGGGTTTTCATGTTGTAAGCAACATCGAAGCAAAATATATCGATAGTGCCCAACACTAACTGTTTTGTGTTACTACCAGAAGTGTGTAAATATACAAACGATTGAGTATAAAAAGAAACCGAAAGTCGATAACAAAGTTGCCAGAATTAGCAGGGAATTCTGAAAAATAGGCATGCTTCAGGGAACTGTTCAAACTGTTCAGGTAGCTGTTCAAGGATCTGTTCGAACTGTTTTTTGGAGCGCGTCTCCTTTCTTTGGGAGTTAGCTGCAAAAAACTGGCAAGGTTAAGAAAACTAGATTTTGTATTTGTAAAACTAAATTGAGGAAAGGAGTTATTTTTACCAACCTACTCGATCTTATGATTCTAGGGTCCCTTGCTTCTTCCCCCTCTCGCCCCCCTCCACTCCCTCCTACATCACGAAAACTTTTGCAAGAATAAAATTGCAGCAGTGTAAAAGCATCTCAAGCATACTCATTTCGATAATTACGCGAAATAACCGAATAATAGCTTTTCCTGTTTACAAGTTGTACCAGCTATTGCCTTCCTCCACTGGTATAGTTATGGCCGTATTAGGTCAATTTTGTTTGATATAACTAACAGTTTTAGCAATTCTTATTTTGCATAATATAGTATTAACATAATAAATCTCGATCTGCTTACTAGCAAAATAAATAAAGTATTTATTTTTATTTTTATTATTTATACAACAAAAAAAAACATTGCGAAACACAATAATTAAAACGCAATAAAAATGTTAACCAAGTAAACAATATAAATACATTCTTGTATTTATAGGGTTTCTTAATAGCATTACGTTACACAACATTTCTTTTTATTACCCGTTCCGGAGAACGTGCGCTGACATAAAATGCATTCTCTCTATTTGTCAGCAGGCAGTGTATGGGAAATGGAAACGTGGAAAAAAAAACCGCATGCATATGCATTATGTATGTAACTAATAAAAGCAGAAAACAAACGATAAATTTTGTCATAAACAATATGATTAAGTCCGTCAAGTTCTGTAAGTACGTTAATATAAAGTGTATATGTTAGATGTATTTTTCTTATTAGTTCAGTTCCCGAATAATATCGAATACAAGTGGAATCCATCAGAAATACACTTTTGTCATTGCCATGTGATATTAATAGCTCAACTCAGCTTTATTTACCTAACTATATTATTATTTTCATTTAATACATTGATTTGTAACTAGTGCCTAAGCAGCTTCCCCGAGTAAACTTTTGAAATAAGAATTATTCAAAGAAAAACTATGCAAAACTATATTTAAGTATACAAATTATTGAAAGTATGCGTTAACTTCAGTGATTACCTCCTCATTCGACCTAAATTTCTTTCTATCAAGCAAAGCTTTCAGGTCGGGAAAAAAGAAAAAGTCGGAGAGAAACCAACTCTGGCGAATACAAGAGATGTAGAAGCAACTCGAAATGTTCATTCATTTTTGCCATTGAAACAACCGAAGTGTGAACACGCGCATTATCCTGGAGAAAAAGCACTCGTTTCTTCTATAAGTGCAACCTTTTGTGATGCATTACGTCTAAAAGAGATACATAGTATCCTTCTGTTACAGTTTTATCACGAAAGCAATCGATAAGAAGAATGTCACTGTATTCCCAAAAGACAGTGGCCATAACCTTTCCGGCCAAATATACGGTCTTCGCCTTCTTCGTAACGCTTACACCAGCCTCAGTCAATGTCCATTGGCTCGATTGTAGCTTCATTTCGGGTGCATAGTGCTGCGCATCCAGATTTTATCAGCCGTTATTATTCGACGCAGAAACACCTTCAGATAATGTCTTATTTTCGTCAAATTGAGATATGTTATGTTATGTTATGTGCGAGTTATGAGTTACGTTATGAGATAAAATGAGATATGTCAAATTGAGATGTTCACGTTTGTAATCAACCATCGAATGCGGCACACATAATTTTAGCATACTCAATTCGTTACGTGAAATCGAAACCATCGATGCAAACGAGATGCGTAGAGCCTCTATTTAGTCCACTTTGGGCCGAAGGGACGTGCAATATTATATCGCGGAGTTTGCTAATTATTTCTGGAGTCCTCCACTGCGTTATCCATTAAAATACATTAATGTCGTCACGTTTCAATTCAACTGTCCATCGTTTAATGATTACAATTGATGGAAATTGGTACCCGAAAACCGACTCCAGCTCATCGTTTGTTTTACTCTGTAAGAAGAAGCTTTTTGCAAGCTTCAAAGTAGGCTAAAAACGTTTCTTTCTACTCAAATAATAAACATCGTTGCAGTCAGAACGAACACAAATTTTGATCGTTTTAAAGGTTTGTCAACGTGAAGAACAAATAACAACCTTTATCATCCTTTGCCCTCATTTGTTTAGGCTGGCTAATTACTAAACCAGCCTAGTATTTCAATTTTTTTTAATGAATAACCTGTATATTTCTCTAGAATATGATAGAGAAACTTTTACTCTACAGACAACTATACAGAGAGGCTCCCAAACACGTAATAATATACGAGGTGTTCCATTTAAAAAACCAGACTTATATAATTTGTAGCGGAAATTGAACAGCCCTTATACTTAGGTATAGTTTTATGTTGTGCAGAACTCGTCTCCGAATAGTTTTTATTTGAATTGCTCAGGAACTATCTTCCCCCTAGGCACAAGGTGCACACACTGTATAAATGAAAAAAGCAAAGCAGGTACTTAACACACAGCATTAAAGTATTTGCAGACTCCACACCACATAAGTTTAATTAATTAGTCCGGAACAACAGTTTCGAGGATGCGTTAATCGCCATTATCAACCGGACGACCGAATGAAAAGAACTCTAAGTCTAACATCCATCTATTTTTGCCACCTATGCATCCTAAAACTATGACAAAAATAGACGAATTATAGGAGGTAGAAAACTTACCTCGTATTTTCAGGATAATTTTCACCCATTTTGCTTTAGGGTTTAAGCATTACATCGTTTCATTTACAATTACAATTATTACATGTATTGCAATATGTCCATATACAACGCGTTGAAACATTACAATTTTGATTACAGCAGAAATTTATTGCATACTCCCCGATTCCTTTTACTTTTATTACCGTGTACAGCTCAACCACTTATACGTACTGCACTTATATCGACCATTAATTTTACTCTCGACGTAAAATTTATTATTAATTACACCGACAGGCGTACCAACCAACATGCTCTGGTAAATCGGGGTAAAAAAGCGCCGGTGAAGCGAAGCTTAAAGTAGGAAAAACGTTTAGTAAAATAAGTAATAACGATCCGCATAAATCAAGCCTTTAATTTACACACCGTCAATTATTCCATTGCGAAGACGATAATGGGATACCTTGCCGTTATTTTAATAGCGAACTTCCTCTATTGTTCCATACGATGTACGTCGTTATATTGTTGTTGGTATGTTCTATATGTATGTTTATGATATTGTCGGTGTGCACCGGCGGAAGCAGCCCGAATATAGAAGACTTGGTGGTATAAATTCTACTATATCACGATGATCGTGTAGAATGATGTACAGAGTCGGCTTAGCTTCTTTGAATTTCGACATGTACGGAGTTGCCAAATCATACCTGAGCAATGAATTACTCAAAGTACTGCTGATGATGCATACACCTAAGCCTATATCCTAGAATCCAAGGTAATCTAAGGGGTTCTTTCTCAAAATTGCAAATTTACTTGGCTAATTTATTAGGATTATCAGTGATCACTAACTGATCTGTTAGTCAGTTATTCGCAAAAGTATATTTATAAGGCGCTTTTCAACACTACAACAGATGTTTGTTACCGGAGCCTCATAATCCATTATCTGCATCAACTATCGATAGAACATGAACATTTCACTCAATAATTTTTCAACTTAAATTTGGACTCCAGATCTGGTATGACAAACGAGATACGTTAACGATACAGATCTCCTTTTTTATGAACAATAAACAATATTTTCTTTAGTAGAAATGTCTTTCGGGTGATGTTGCGTAGTTAATATTTTACTTGACGTTTCGCTGACCATGCTGTCAGCTTCTTCAGAAGATTTCTAAAGACTGGCGTTGTTGTCTCTTGCTCCTCGTTATATATCCTATTTCTATCCTATTTCGCTTTGCTGATCCATGACCGTTCCGCTTTGCTGATCCATAACCGTTCCGTTCCGCTCAATCGCGTCGTTCGTTGTATGACGACTCCGTAGTGGTAACTTACACGTGTTGCTGATCTTGTATCCGTCTTCACGATTGAAGTTGTTGGTGTTCTTCATTATTTCTATGGATTCGCGTATTATCCTCGGGTAGTAATGGCTGGTCCTGGCTAATACCTTGACGTCGCTGTAGGTTATGCGGTGGTCTCCTTGTTGATGCAGGCGTTCTGCTACTGCAGATTTTTCAATATGCCTAAGGCGTGCGTCCCTCTCGTGTTCTTTCACTCTGCACTGAATACTCCGTCCTGTTTGACCGATGTAGCTTTTTCTACATTGGCATTTCAGTTCGTATATGCCTTTTGCTCGTAGTTTCGGTAACACGTCCTTGTTAGGAGGGAGTAGCTGGTCGATTTTGGTCACCGTGTTGAAACGTGTGGTGATGTTTTTTTTCCCTAGGGTCTTTTTTAGCCTGTCGGTGACTCCAGCTATGTACGGAAGGTATGCGTATCCTGCTGGTTGTTGTTGGTCTTCGTCTTTTTTCTGCTCTCGTGGCTTCCTTATATCTTTTGTGCTGTAGCCGTTCTTCTGCAAGGCGTTTTTGACGGGTTGTATTTCACTATTCCTGTGACGTTTGTCCGCTGATTTTCTCCGCTCTTCTTAACAATGTGTTGATGAGGGATCTCTTCTGCTGAGGTGTATACATTGTCAACGTATCGCCAACATTGATAGATAAAGAATAA
Source organism: Oryctes borbonicus (assembly GCA_902654985.2). NCBI lineage: Eukaryota > Metazoa > Arthropoda > Insecta > Coleoptera > Scarabaeidae > Oryctes > Oryctes borbonicus. The sequence goes on along the minus strand of LR737003.1, from coordinate 14 downwards.
AAAAAATCAAATCA
>LR736892.1:3693798-3814930 GCA_902654985.2 Oryctes borbonicus | reverse complement strand
ATGGCTTTTGGGAAAATGTGAAGAAAATCATAATTTTGCTCTAAACTATGAATGTAACGTGTCGCGTGAAAATCCCCATGTTACAGTTGAGAGGAGAAACCAAGGACGATATGGTTTCGATGTGTGGGTAGGAACTTTCCGTGGCAGAATGATTGGGCCCTACATATATAACGGAATTATTAACTCTGAAAGATACTTGCAAATTTTGCGACAATTTATTGAACCTTTCGTGGACGAAATACCTTTAAATCAATTGGAATTCGTTTACTTCCAGCATGACGGAGCACCTCCTCACAATGCTGGCCAGATTAATGAGTTTTTAAACCAACAATTCGGTAACAATTGGATCGGGAATCAAGGACCGATACATTGGCCGGCAAGGTCGCCTGATCTAACCCCATTGGATTTTTTCCTTTGGGGAAGAATTAAAAATCTTACGTTTAAGCATTCTCAAAGTTCAAGACGGGAATCAGAAGCTGCAGTTTTGCAAGCGTTCGACTCTCTATCTCCGCTCGAGTTGGTGAACTCAGCTCAGAGTGTAAGAAAACGGTGTCGATTATGTTTACAACAGAACGGCGGACAATTCGAACACTTGCTATAATTTATTATATTTACGCGTTTTTTAGTGACAAAGGTATATTCTGTAAATATTTCGTTTAAATATGCCGATAAGAATTTTAGAAACTAACTTATTTTAGTTCTAGCCATGATTAATGCTATTAATGGTTTCCTTAGTTTAGTTTGTTTGAATTGTTATTTGTAACGTTTAATATTAAAACAATTTTTTTCTGCCTTGTTGAAATCTTTTATTTGCTTATTTACCACCCTCCATAGCCATCTTGAAATAATGTGAAATGAAGAAAAACAAATAATTTAAAAATTGTTTAAATAAAATATCAAGTGTGTTATATCATTCTAAAGGTAATTTTATATGCTTTTCAATAGTGTAAAAATATATAGGGTGTTCCATATAAAAAAACACAAGTCTTGATAATATCTCAAAAAATAGTAGTTTAAAAAAAGAAAAAAATAGAGCATAGGATTCTGCGTCAAAAAGCGCCCTAATATAGTTTTTATATAAATCAAGCATTTTCGCAAATAAAAAAGTTACGAGGGTTTTTAAAAATTGCACATTTTAAGAGAACGCTCTGTATCTCTTATATTAAGGAAGATATAAAAATACGGACTTCACCAATCGATTTCTCTTTAAAATCGAGCTCCAGAAGCTTAGGTCAGTTTTTGTCTAATTCCTTTAGAAATATAAGTTCCCTATTAAAAGTATCGAATTTGGCCCACCTTGTACACAGGCCCGTTTAAATTATCTTAAAAAAAATGTGGTTCTCCAATATACTCGACGGTTATGCCTCATTAAACGTTAACGTTCCAAGTAATTTATCATTGGCCCAGTTACAAAACTGAAGGCTAAATCCTCTTCAGTAAGCTTCTGATCTAACTGAATATGATGAGGACGCAAAAGATTTTTCTTTAATATTCGTAGAACAGATCGTTTACTTGTACCTGTGCTCTTGTTTTCATTTCTTTGGCTTATAATGGGATCTTCAGACAATAGAACGTTTAACTCCTTTTTTTGGTATTTAGGAACTCTATGTATTAGGTAAACTTTCATCTTTCAACCGATTACTTACTTTGTATAGTCCACATTTTCAGCATTAAATGGAAATATCCCGCAAACCTTGGATAGTTTCCTTCTTGCATGTTATTGAAAATGCTTCACCAAATACTGGAGCAAATATCGCTTTTGCAAAAAAAAAATTTGGCGTTTGCTGCTTATATTTTCAACATTGACTATTCCATGCTACTTTCAAGGGCCGTCACAGGGTTGCCATATGTGCGTTGCGTTGGGTAACAAATAATACAGAAAAAATTGTCCTTCTCTACAGAAGCCAGCTAATTCATGATTTATATGTAATAGAACTCTCATTTTTTTTGGTATTTGTTTAATTTTTTTATCAGTAGAATGTACCAGAATGTAATTCTGCGTCCCTTCGAATTATAATATACAGGATGTTCCATTTAACAAAATCGAGAAAATCCATTTTAAAATGAGTAGTGATTATCTTGTACATCCGGTGATAAAAACCATCTACTGACATCGTCACCTAATTTCAACCTACAATTAATAATAATAATTTCTACGCAACAAATTTTATGGTTGAATTTAGACATGTGAGAGATGTACAATTAACATTAAATTGCATTTGAAAAATATGAAATTACTATCTAGCATACAGCCGGAATATTACTCGAAAAAAAAAGTTCCCTATTAAAAGTAGTGAATTTGGCCCACGTTGTACAGGGCGGGGAGGAGAAGAGGGGTTAGTGTTTTGAAGCAGACTCCCCCAGCGTAACTCGCGTTTCGTACCTGGAAGCACCTTTCGGTTGCGAAAAGAAATTATACAAATTTTCTTTCCGTACCAATGTACCTCTCAAATTGTTATTTACCCTTAACCATTTAAAAGATCATATAAAGCTTTTCTTATAATCATGTTCATTGTTATCACTTACATCACAAAAATATGATAATGGCCGGATGTTGTGATTTACATTTGATGTTATACTGCTAAATTGCAGGTCATCCGGTTACCGCGCAGCTAGAATTAACTGTATAAAATTATATGAGTGAGGTAATTAACTGTACTAGTGATGTAATGTACCAGCCGCTAAAAGGAAAATAAGAGATTTGAATTTACCTTCGAAAACATTACCTATTTTGAATAACGTCTCTGAACATCGCGATGTATTGAAGGAAAAAGTGCATTTGATCAATATCAAATTCAAAAAATGAAACTTCATTAATACAAGTCCCCATTTTGGTTGGCTGCCACTGATACCATCTCTTAAAGACTAGAGGTGTGCTGTACTATCGCGATCTTCATGGAAAAAATTGTGGTCTGATGTGGGTGAGATGCTCAGAATAAACGACGATAATAAAGATTCTATTCCGTTTGCTTATTTACCATATAGGTTATTAGGTGCTCTGGATCCTCAAAATACTGACTTCCAGATTATCAATAAATTTTTCAAACAAATTTCATCATTTACAATGGATTAAACAACCAATAAGGAAGAAAGGACTCCACATGAGAAAGCTGTGTCCCGCATGTTAAACATTCTATATTTATAAATAAAGAAATTAAATAAAAGTGAACTTGGAATTAATCCATGACTTACGCTGGTGGAAGCAATGAGGCAGATGTAATAAACATACCAAGATCAATTATAGAGATACGGTTGAAAGACTTTTGCAACCTTAAAAACAAATTCAAACGAAAATACTTTCTTTTAAAGAATTTGGGTTTCCGGGTTGAAACCGGATGAGGATGCCGACGTTTTGTTCTTAATTGTATGGAGCTTCTTCCAGGCTGCTGTATGTACACAGAATATTATATATTTATCTAAAACACAAAAAATATATAAAAATGCATAGATATACATTATGATTAGCCGAAAAAGAGAAAGGGGAGAAAGAGAAATCTATTAATAGAAGAAGGAAAAGGTAGGTATGCGAAAACAGATGTTTAACATTTTAAAAGCACAATTATGCGGTAGTTCTCCGGGAAACATGTCATGGAATCTTTATGCAGACATAAAGATTCCAAAGCAAAATTTCAAGAAGCAATAAAATTAACGCACACTGCTTGTGCAAGTACAAATTCATAATCTTTCGCAAAACAAATGGTAAGTTATATATAAGAAATAATACAGTTAATAATTAAATTAAAATATTGTAAAATTTATATTGGAAACAGTTTGTAAATAAAGTATGTTGAAGAATGGATAAAACAAGATTCTGAAACATTATTTAAAGAAGTAAAAATGAACCCGCATGCCCAAATAATAAATTAAACAAAACCGGTTAAAGAAAAAAACAGAAGAGAAACTCTCAGATCAAATCAGAGGAAAAGATATCAGTATCCAATGCATACGAATTGCCAGGCTTGCCAAAAGTGCGTGTAACCCGGAATGCGGGAGATTCCACCCCTAGAGACAAAGCGTTGCCAGAATGATTTAAAATGAATGTTTATGGTTTTCGGGATAGTGGTTTGGTATTCTTTGAAAACAAAACGTGTTTCAGATTTGACCAAGGATCGAAGTTTATACGGCCAGTTTTCTTCCATTTGATAAAATAATACGCTTTAAGCTTTAGAATTTGTCTATACCACACATGAAAGCTGCTTTTACAATGTATGTATAGAAAGAGACGGATTCCTGAATAACCGAATATAATTGTTTGTAGAACGCAAAGTCTGCAGTATTTGCGCGTAAGATGGTCCCAATCGATTGTAAGCATATCATTGTAACGGTTGATAAAGTTTGCTTTTAAGTGAAAAAAATCGTTCTATTTGCTAATCTGAACAAATCGGTTATCCGACTATTTCCTCTCCCCCTATTATTTTGAATTAGCGCAATTGTACTGTACTATGAATAATGGAATAAGCAGCTCGTATATTGATGTTAAACATTTGAACAACTAATCGAAATTTGTTGTTAGTTGTCATTTAACGGCTACCGTCGGATAGAATAATTACAGACATTATACCCAATGCTTGCATTGTCGTACAAATTTCAATTACAAAAAAATTAGAACAAAATTATTGTTACTATTATTTTTAAAGGGATATCAGCAAGCTGCAGAGGCTATGATATAAGAATTACGCGTTTTTTTAGGAGGGTTAATCCCCCAATTTCAGGTTACAATTTTAGGTTTTTGTAAATATCTTGGAAACTATAACAGATATTTTTTTATTTATAGATAATTTGAAGTATGACATAGTCAAGGATAACGCAACTTATTCTTGGAAAAAATAAATACTGGGGGCTCTAGGTACCCTATTTCCTCCATATTTTTTTATTGTTTTTTTATTTAAATAATTTTTAAGTATATTAAAGTAAACAACAGGGGACTGGGGCACCCCACACCCTCGTATTTTTCATAATATTTTTTTATTTATAAAAAAAATGTAGTTTAGTACAATGGTAGTAATTAATATAACTTACAACAATTATACATTTTTGGAAAACAAGAGGGCAGAGTTGCCACTTTATGTTTTAGAAATAACAAAAATTCTAAAAAATATGGGAGGTGTAGCGTATCTTGGGCCCCGTTGTTCATTTTTTCCGAATTAATAATTAATTCTTATGCCATATAATAAGTCATGCGACTATGTAATATATTTCAAATTATTTAATATAAAAGGAAATTAAAAAATATGGGTGGGATAGGGTACGGGGCCCCATTATTTATTTTTTCCGAGAATAACTATTTAATATAATTCAAGTCTATTTTCTAAACCAAAAATTTGATCTGTTATAATTTCCGAGATACTTACAAAAATCTAAAATTCGTGTACATTTATGCAAGCGGTGTACCCCAAAATGGGGGGATTTAGCCCCTAAAAAGGGTCACTTTTATAGCCTCTACAGCTTCATCAATATCTGAATTTGCGCATTGCCGGTTCTTCCTTGTTAAATATATTATTTAGGAATGTTTACTGTTCTATAAAATTACAATTTGAAATAAAAAATGTTCTTATAAACCTTTCTAACTATTAAGCCTAACGTCACCGATACGTACATTAAACAAGAGGTAACCTGAGCATTTCCTAAAATGACTTTAAGTTTCGTAACATTCTATTAAGGAACGTGATTTAGCTCATGAACAATAATATAGACAGATTGATCAAATATTTCTTGGAAATTACATCCGCAGGCATCGGACAGATCCAACCGAAGGCGGTCCTTCCTTCGAGAACGACGCTGGTCAACTCTATTAATAAGCATATCAAACTTTCCGAAACACTTTTTTATTGCCGGTAAACAATTGGCAAGGATATTACGTTAAGCTTTCGCAATATGACGTAAATGAAAAGAAATAAAAGTACCATTTAGTATTCACGACAAAAGAATTCCTAAGTCTCAGTTGCGCACATGACCATATGATCCGTGTCGGACGGCGATGTCATTGCCGATTTACGAGAGGAGGAAATCCCTGGAAGAGACTTTATGCGGAATGCGAGATAGTAGTTAAAACATTAAACGCATGTAAAAAGGCGGGCAGGTAGGAGGCGCAATAAAAAGTAATACGTTTGACGCTTAGAACAAACAAGATGCTTAAATATATCGCATTGTTTATCGTGTTTGTTTGAACGTATGTACCAAGTAAGGCAGTTTATTTTACGAAATTTCTCTGTTTTGAAAATATCACAAAAAATCTGCTTAACAATTACGCAACGTTAACCATGTTGGTCTTTAAAGAAATTTATTGGCAAATTTATTTAGCCTAATTCATTGTTATAGAGCAAATTAATATTATTTGCTTATTATTGTGGCTGCGAGACATTGCATATTTTACGCAAGGTACTCCTTTCCCTTTAACAGCCGGCTAGTGGAATTTTGTTTTTGTGATACTCATTCAAAATCAACAACACTAAAGAATTAAATATCACTTCCGTTTGAATCAAACTGAAAATTGTTCTTTTCTCTTAAATATTTCACAGAATTAGATATAATGCGAACCATCCTTTCGTATAAAACATTTGTGAAAGAAACTTCAATCAGCCAATGCTCTGGACCAAATTACATCAATCATCGATCATTTTATTTACAGTTTTAGAAATGTATGCTCGTCTTCATTCCATGTTTGTTTTCGCTATTTAAATATATTATTTCAAATATTCCGATTACCAATTTTAAATTTATTTAACGGGGAAAAATAAAAAAAGGTATTTTTCCACATTTTAATACGATCAGCTAACGCAGAGTCACCATAAGCTATTTAAATTCATTAAATTTAATTTTACAAAAATTTGTAACCCTTTTTCTTAATATTGCGTTTGCGTAGGACAACTTTTTAATGTACTTTAGAAATATTTTCCAAGCAAATTAATTTAACGTATTGTTAAAATATACTCGTACTTGCTATCTAAAAAAATTATTTTCATACCGAGAACAAGTAATGAAAATATAATGTAAGGATATAATAATAAATAGCAAGAATGATTTTCAAATAATAACGTGGGCTTCCACGGCTAGGGTCAGTTAAAACTAAACCTATTCCGGATTTGGACAGTGTCATGTTAAATGAAAACTCGACGTTTCGCCCGCAATCGTATGGCGCTTCTTCAAGAGAGGGAACGGTAGTAGGCAACAGTTAGCACGGTAACTCGACGTGTAAACCACGACAGAGGTGAAACTAACTGAGCGGGAAGCAGTTGATAACGATAACTCAGCATGTGAACTACGCCAAAGGCAGTTGATTTTCGCCTCCGACATGTTGAGTTAAGATTCGACAGTTTGGCAATTATTATGATTATGTTGGCTAGCAATGAGGTCACCAACCCAACGTCACAGAAGACAATTTTTGCTACCCAACTTTTTATAACAAAAAAAATAGGTTTTCAAAGCCTTTATTGCTACATCTTGTAATATTTCTTCACCGGCGACTTCTCAAAGTTCATTCGAGCAAGTGTTCATTGATATAATACTCTTGAGACGATTTGTTAATCACGGGTAAAAATTATGTTAAAGACTTCGAATTATTGGGATTGGTTTTTAAACATTTAAGGAAATGCGGTTTAAAAATTGAAAAATCAAGATTCTTATTTCTTTCGAGATTCGGTAACGTATTCAGGGCGTTATTAGCAAAAGAGGTCTGCATACTTGTGGCAGTAAGCAATAGAAAGTGTTCCGTACCAGATTCAATATCAAAGTTAAAAATCTTTTTTTGGTATGGTGAATTTTTACTGCAAATTTATATTAAATGCATCAATAGTTCTGGAGCCAATACATACATTATTAAAAAAAATATACAAAATTGTACTGAACTGATGAATGTCCAACTACCTTCCAACGCGTAACGGAATTGTTCAGCTTCTTCCTCGATTTTCGTACATTTTGGCCCAGGTCGCGAAATTAAGTTAATAATTAACGCATCAAATTACGATTTAGGATCAGTAATTAGTCATACATTTGGAGACAGTTCTTATCGACCAGTACCTTTTGCTTCTCGGTTGTTAAGTTCCTCAGAAGTGAAATATTCCCGAATCAAAAAAGAAGCTGCGGCCATAATTTTTGGTAACAGGTCACAAATCGTTGCTTTCTATCTTTAATCCTATAGACGGTATAGCTATATTTGCAACCAGTAGACTTCAAAAATGGGCTCATAGATTATCAAGTTTGAACTCAATTAAATTAAATTTGTAAAATCAAATAAAAACGTGGCAAATTGTTTATCCAGAGTAATTTTTCATCGATTTTCAGCAGAATACTTTTCTTTAAATGGTCGACAAAAAAAAATAATTTACTCGCACGTAAGCCATATTACGTAAGGAGAAATGAAATTACCATCGAACAAAATTACGCACTATTAATTGTGCAAAAAAAAATTAAATCTAGCATATTAGAGGAACTTCATGCTACTCATGTAGATATGGTTAAAATGAAATCTTTTACCAGATCGTATATGTGGGGGCCATCTCTGGATAAGCAAATTGAAGAAATGTCGGCTAATTCTTAAAATTGCAATTATTTTTCTAATAACCCGCCTAAATACATGGATTGGCCCTCTGAACCTCGTATAAGACTTCATATTGATTTCGTTGACCCTTGTTTGAATAATTTTTATTTTAATTCTAGAAGATTCAATGTCGAAATGGATTGAATGTTTTCAAGTTAATAGCGTTTTGCTTAAAAATTTGTTATAATAACGCTACAGCATTTGTGTAAGAATAATTTAAAGTATTTTGAGTTAAAATTGACGCCAATAAATGTCTGGTTCGTTGTTACGAAGGGAACTGTGAGGCAAATAGCGGTGTTAGGTGGAGAAAAACACACTCGGAGCCACGCTGATGACTCTGAGAAGGCAGAAACATGTCCGTCGAATTACTTCCATATTAAAAGCTTTCAGGAATATTTTCAAATACGTAGGACAGCGCGTATTTAAATGCCCGTAATTGTTTTAATCGTCTATGCACTGGTAATTTTTTCTCTTCTTAAAATGCTTAACTAAATAATAGAATTATACGTAAGTGTCAGATCGGTACTAAACACCACATTCATTACGTAATATTGCATGTAGCCTATTAATTGACCTACTACTCGCTACAATACGCAAGTTACAATTGTACCCGTATCTATTTCGAATCTAACAGTACGTTCATCCTCAATTAACATTTACATGGCAATTAAGCGAAACGTCATATCTTACATAGAAGTGTTAATCGTCTTCAATGTCCGTTTCTTCGCATGCAGAGAATGCTCGAAGAACTGTAATATGAAAAATTAATGCTATAAACGCTCTCTTTTTTGTTTAATCTAACGCAAGACGATTTAATTTTTGCCTATGGCTCTGCAAGATCAAGCTTACGTAGTAATAAATGGAAGTAAACTATGAAAAAAAAGTAAGAATTAAATGATGGCATTAAGCCATTGACGCCAATTTATTATAAACATATGGTGCATAGTTGTATGTGTATGTTTAAATAAGAGTTCACGGAATTATGAAGATGCATCATAGTTTATGATGTTTTTTTATAACTTCCTTATACAAAGAATTTTTCCAATTTTTTTCTGTCGTATGTGTTAAATCAACGTATTCGTTGACATACGTGTTTTAAAATAAATATTATATTACATTGGGACAAAGGATATATTTGTAAATTAAATAAATTATTTAAGAGCAATAGCAGCACAATAAATACAAAGTTAGTAAGGCATGACTCAATCTAAGAGATTCGATAGTTAAAGGCTTAATGGCACGTAGTAAATCGAGCGTGTCATGGTGATTATATATGTGCACGTCACTGAATTTAAAAAGAATTATGAAGAACCGTATTACGGTGAAACGGACGTCTGCTCAGGGTGGATGTTGGTAGTCTGTATCTTCATTATTAACTATCCCTGGTGTGATTCCACTAATTTCAACCTGCTACCCTAGCACTTACTAAACGTAAGATTCGAAAGCAGCGTTTTACAATACTTGCTAGGTCCTACAAATCTGCCAAGCTCCATTCCGATCGGTGAGTGATACTTCAGGCTGTTCATTTGTAGGGTAGGTGGGTGTAGCGAATAGGTGGAGAAGTTTGGATAAATTGAAAAGCGGAAACTGATTATGTATACTTGGAATATTTTTGTCTGAAAACTTCTTCCTATTTTTTGAGATATTATCAAAACTGGGGTTTTTTTATATAGAACATCCTATATATTTTTAGACTATTGAAAAGCATATAAAATTATTATTACTATTATTTAAACAATTTTTAAATTATTTGTTTTTGGTGGTAAATAAGCAAATAAAAGATTTCAACAAGGCAGAAAAAAATTGTTTTAATATCAAATGTTACAAATAACAATTCAAACAAACTAAACTAAGGGAACCATTAATAGCATTAATGATATTATAGCTATAAGGAATTAAGAGGGTTTATTCGGTAAAAATTCATAACGTATTGAAAATTTGTTTAATAAAATAATAAAATAAGTTGGTTTCTAAAATTCTTACCGACATATTTAAACGAAATATTTACAGAATATACCTTTGTTACTAAAAAAATGCGTAAACATGATAAATTATAGCGAGTGTTCGAATTGTCCGCTGTTCTGTTGTAAACACAATCGACACCGTTTTCTTACACTGTGAGCTGAGTTCACCAACTCGAGCGGAGATAGAGAGTCGAACGCTTGCAAAACTGCAGCTTCTAATTCCCGTCTTGAATTGGGAGAATGCTTAAACGTAAAATTTTTAATTCTTTCCCAAAGGAGAAAATCCAATGGGGTTAGAGCAGGCGACCTTGCCGGCCAATGTATCGATCCTTGATTTCCGATCCAATTGTTACCGAATTGTTGGTTTGGAAACTCATTAATCTGGCCAGCATTGTGAGGAAGTGCTCCGTCATGCTGGAAGTAAACGAATTCCAATTGATTTAAAGGTATTTCGTCTACGAAAGGTTCAATAAATTGTTGTAAAATCTTTCCGAGTTAAGAATTCTGTTATATATGTAGGGCCCAATTATCCTGCCACGGAAAATTCCTACCCACGCATTGAAACTGTATCGTCCTTGGTTTCTCCTCTCAACAGTAAGATGGGGATTTTCACGCGACCAAGTATAAGAATTAATCTTTTTAAAAGTTCCCGCACTGCTCACGCTACATTCATCCGTCCATACACAGTTTAGAGCAAAATTATGATTTTCTTCACATTTTCCCAAAAGCCATTGACAATATACCGTACGACGCTCCAAATCCACGGCAAAAAGGTAGTGCACTTTCCTTGTCCGATAGGGTTTCATTTTATGCTTTTTCAAAATGCGCCTTGCCGATGTTCTTGCTAAATCTGTTGTTTGTGCCATCTGGCGAGTAGAATGTGTCGGGTTATTTACAGTTTCCCCTAAAACAGCAATTTTCTCTAATTCTTTGTCTCTATTTTGAGCCACATCATTTTTAGGTCTCGGCTTTTGAAAGTATCCAAAATTTATCAAATTTTTCTTTAACCTTGAGAAAATGTCTCTGAACGGTTGTTGTCTTTCAGCATATCGCTCGTAGTAAATGTTACATGCAGCTTCCTCATTTTCACCTGCTTCTATAAATCTCTTTATCATGTCGTATTTTTCATAGTTTTCATACATTTTTGAATTCTTAGATAATGAAAACACCAGCAATATTAATGTGAAATGAAGAAAAACAAATAATTTAAAAATTGTTTAAATAAAATATCAAGTGTGTTATATCATTCTAAAGGTAATTTTATATGCTTTTCAATAGTGTAAAGGATGTTCCATATAAAGAAACACAAGTCTTGATAATATCTCAAAAAATAGGAGTTAAAAAAAAGAAAAAATTAGAGCATAGGATTCTGAGTAAAAAAGCGCCCTAATATAGTTTTTATATAAATCAAGCATTTTCACAAATAAAAAAGTTAGAAGGGTTTTTAAAAATTGCACATTTTAAGAGAACGCTCTGTATCATTTATATTAAGGAAGATATAAAAATAGGGATTTCACCAATCGATTTCTCTTTAAAATCGAGCTCCAGAAGCTTAGGTCAGTTTTCGTCTAAGTCCTTTAGCAATATAAGTTCCCTATTAAAAGTATCGAATTTGTCCTACCTTGTACAATGGACTTTTAGGGTCAAGTTATTTCGAGAATTTATAAATTTGTAAAAATTACCAGAGGTTGAAAGAATTAAAGTGTTATTTACTTAAATGATCATTACGTATTACGTTACTAATACAACCTCTGAACCCAAACAAACGTACAATTAACGATTAATTACATTATTCCATGTATGTATTGTTCATAGTACTGCGGTTATAGGTTCAAAAATCCATTGGTTTTTCTAAACAGTTTTTTCCTATTCCTATTTTGCTTGGCAAATAATTTTTAAGTTCAACATTGTCAAGCAAATATTGGCATAGGTTAAATCATCATCTAAAGTACGATAAAAATGCTAAAGTGCTGTGCTCTTTGCATTTCCGTCTATCCATCAAAACAAATGACATAATACTATCTAAATCAAATTAAAAATTTCCATGATTAGGTGCAAATCGTTTGAATACACAGCATTAACATTCCAGCGATATTATCCTTCTGTATTTGATGATTCTATTTGGTTTTATTGTAACTTAGCATCCTTATAAATAGTAACAATCTAGACAATAAGATATTAGTGATACAAATTGATATACGAGGGTATTCTGAAAAGTTTTAGTTCTCAACATAAAGATGGCTATACTCGATGTTAGTGTTTCTGTAAAAATGAAAAAAATCGAACATTAAATTCTTGCAAAAAAAAATATAATGCTAAGATAGCTTAGCTTCCTCATGTATTGATGGAATCATTTACGGCAAACGCAACAAAAGGAGAGAAAAAAATACACTAACACACGGACATGTATCTGCCTACCCGGCGTCATCAGCGTAGTTTCGAGAGTATTTTTTTCTCTGCCTTCTATCGCTGTTGCCTCACGGTTAATGCTCTCTCCTTTTGTTGCGTTTGCCGTGAATGATTCCATCAAGCATTAACTGTGTGTGTGTGTGTAAAAGTTACAACATTGAACATTTAAACACTCTTACACGCAGTGGAAAAGGATTCCATTGTCTGTTTGTTGTCGTCGATGCATTCAGCAAATTTGCATGGATTTTTCTACGAAGAGCACCAGTATCAAGGAGGTCCTGGATAAACTTGTGTTTCAGAAGAGGAAATTAAAAAATTGCAAAGAAGAAATGATCAACCACATTAAAGTTACAACAAGCGTTCCCAGAGGAAACAGCCAAGTGAAAAGAATAAACCGCGTTATTACCGGAAGATTACAAGAGGTGCTAAATAGCCGCACCAGCGCACCATCGCTACTAGATCATTTGATTACTTTTCGATGTAAAGATGTTAAGACCTGAGGATATAAAGCTGAAAGAAACTATAGAAGAGGAATATTCGAAAATATTTATGAAAGAAAGAGAGGAACTGTGAAAAATTTTCCTCAGCTGAGGAGGCCAAGACATTCGTAAACACCAATTTTGTAGAACAAGGTGTCAACTGTTATTTAAACGGATTAAAGAGAAGGGACCCTCGCTATAGGCTCACGTTGGGAAATAAAACTGAATTTGACACAAAATTACTAGTTTCTGTGTTAGGCCGGAAACTTTTCAAACTCCCTTCGTGCAGTTCGATTATGAATAAATACATCAACTTACAAATAGTACATCATGTCTATTTCATTTGAAAGTTAATAGCCGTGTAAAAAATTAGATTTATAAACGTGACATGAGAAATTGTCAAAAGGTAATGATAAATGCTTTTGATTTTATTTTTGACTTCCAAGTATTTCTTTTATGGTTTTGTTAATTCTGGATTTAGAGAGCAAGTGTCAAGAAAGAAGATATCAACCTTTTCTCTAATATTTCACTACTGCTACGTTTCGTTGGATGCTTTTTCCAACTTTTTTTTTCAAGCAATCTATACGAGATAAAATAAAATAAAATAAAATTATATTATTCACTATTGATGCAAGATATGCTTATTACTTTAAATTAAACATAATATTTAGTAAGTTAGTTTATGTACTTTTTATTTTGTTGATTACCTGCATGTTTTCTCTGTGACATCTATTTAATTTGTCGTTAAATTAAAACAATAAAAAAAAAAAACTAAAAAGAAAATAGAATAGAAATAGATAACACAGAGAAACAGAAACAAAGAAAAATAAATTAAAAATTAAGTTATTAAGTTAGTAAAATTTATATTATATTGCTCTCAATATGTACATTAATCCTTTCTATAATTATTTGAAATATTTCTAACAGATTAGAAGAAAAGGCTGTGATAATTTGACAACATAAAATTAAGAATGTAAACAAAATTGGAGATATTATCGCGTAGAAATGCTTAAGTGTGCAGTGCATTAAAATTAGTCGGTTTATTGAAAAGATGTTTGAAATTAAAACATTAAACAAATCTCTGAAAAAGAACAGTTGGTTGACTAACTGAAGTACCTACCCCAGTTTGAAAGATTTATTGCAGGAGACGAGGGACTGGTTATATCTGTGGTAGGTACATGATTTAGATATGCCACTTCTTCGTTCCAAGAATTACGCCGACCTTCCTAAGTGGAGAATAACTACTAAATAGCAAGTTCTATAAACACGGACATATTTATACAGGGGTAAGTAGTAAAACTATCCTTTTTGGAAAAACATTCATATTGAATATTAAAAAGGAATTTATTATAATAATGATTCAAATTGAATGATTTTTGATTTTTAATAATCATTGGATTAATTAATCACGACTTTTTAATAATGAATTCATTCAATTTGAACACAGAAACAAGTATTTCTGTTGTCAAATTCAGCTTTATTTCTCAACATAATCTCCTCGCGCTTTCTCAGCTCTAAGGTTTTATCTGTCCAAATAGTAGTTGACATCTTGTTCTGCGAAATAGACATTTGCAAATGTGATGATCTGCTCATTCGGTGAAAATCTCCTGGAGCGAGACTTTCAACCTAAGAAATAGAGAAATAATAGGGTGGGTGGTCTATCAATTCGAAATTCCATTCATGAATTTGCCATGCTGACCACTGAAGACTTTCTGTGAGTCTTTCTTTTCGTTACAATGTATATGTTTGTTGGGATATTGTAATATATCTGCGGGTATACGTAAAACCTAATATTAAAAAGTGATTCGATCTTAGATGTAGTGGCTATGCTGTCTGGAGAACGGGATATGTTGGGGTCGAGCCCTTACCGGGGTTAAAATCTTAAAAATTTAATTACGTCGAGAAAACCGTGAAAAATTGCAAACCGTATTCTTCACGCCTAACAACCATTATTTAGGTAACAGGTAATGATTATAAATGTTGTTAAAATTGTTCTCCTCCTACTCTAATTGACATTGGTCTCATGTCTCCTGATCAATTCTCTTGTACAAGAGAACTCTCGATTATCTTATGTTTTAAATCATCAAGGTTCCTGGGCAGAACGACATAAACATCTTTCGCATAACTCCAAAAGGAAAAAATCGTTTTAAAGAACCTTTACTGCCAACCTGAGAATCTTAAAAGGTACGATTTAAGAAAGTTGTGATTGCTGCACTGTTATGTGATGGAGCACCGTCAAGCTACCACCATATTGTTGCCCTTTCTTCATGTGAAAATCCTGGCAAGCCTTGAGTTAAAAAAATTAAGATATCTTTCGCTCGTAATAGTAGCACTGTGAAGATATTGGTCCAATTATACGGCCATCCACACTAAACACTTGTACCCAATATTGTTTGAAAATTTGTTTACCTACCCTTGTTTGTATTTTCAAGAGACGAATAATGAAAGTTGTGTGGATTAACACCGTCATTATTGCGAAAACGAGATTCACAAAATTGCACATCATTTGCTAGAATTAAATTTTGGGTAGATGAATTTAAACGTGGTCGTACCAGCTTGATTGGTGATGAACGTTCAGGACGACCAAAAAGTGCAACCACTACCATCGAATATCACCGAAAAAGTTCACTAAATTTGTTTGTCGAATTAGCGTTTTCAAAAAACTGCTGCAGTAGTTTAAATGAAGTAAGTCGGAGGTTCTTTTCGGCCGAAAGGGAAAAACAATAATGAATGCATACTACTCCAATTGTGGGAAAATGGCATAAGTTGAAGAAACATTTTTGACAAAAGAGGACACCGATCGAAAGATTGTTGACAAAAACAAAGGAGTGAAAGGTTTCAATCGTAACCACTATGGGTATATCACAAAAATATATGCAATGCTGACGATAAGTGAAAAACCGCGAGAAAGAGAAGCTTATGTTTTTCAAAAGCAGGGAGAAGAACCGCCGAGACGTAGAAATCTGTTGCTCAATGGTAGACCAGTCTCCGGTTTTGTTGACGTTGGAAGCGACTTAAATTTGGTATGCTCTAGCGGCTGCTTACAAAATGGATGCCCAACATTCCAAGATATGTTACTAACTGGTAAGGGTATTGGAAACAACCCCATCAAATTGTTAGGGGAATTGCGAAAACGAGATTTAGAAAAATTCTAAGAAATCAAGTCTCAAAAATTCCGGTCTCCTATGAAAATCGGCAGGGCGAAGCCCGTATATTAAATGCACTTCGAATTGATGATATTTATTCTGTTTCAAAGTTACGTGTATTGAAATTCGTTCGTTCGTACAACATTCTTTTCATTTCTTATATATGCATGACGCATATGTTTCTACTGCGAAAGAAAATGTACCAGTTCTCATTTTTGCTTCAATGTCGAGTACCTTCCTTCAGGACAAAGTACTCGACGTCTTGGAAATTTTGCTCTTTGCAGAATTTCCACTAAGCTACCATATCTTTTCACATTTTCCATAAACCGTAAGCATATCAACATATTTATTAGTATTGAAAGTAGCCGGAATTTTTAGAAAAAAAAAAGTGAAAAACACTTAAGTGAGTGATACAGTTGTTTGGCAATGGTAGCCATAGCTACTTGTTCAGAATACAAATGTTCAGCTGAGGTGTGTTCTTTTCTAATTGCATAATATTCAATATTTAGAAGAAACGTAAATAAATAAACATGCTTGTAAAAACAAGTAGAAAAAAATATGCCATGCTATTTAAAAAAATATATTTTTGGACCACCATGTATTAATATCAGAAGATGCACTTGAAAGCGCATTTTCTACCCTAGAATTCCGTTCTACAAAATAATCTTTTATCTATACAAATAACCACTATATTCGCTATGTAACAAAGTCGGTATATTAACGTGATAATGAATTTGCACGATAAAGATTGGAAGATTGCTTCCAACGCCAGTTTTCGTTAATCGTTTGTGGGTGATTGGTCAATCGGACCGCCGGTTTTACCACGAAACTTGCAGCTAAGCTATGTCGAGCATACCCTTCCTGGGTTGCCAATGGCAAGTGTTCCATCTCAAGATTAACGAATTGGTGGAAATGGACCCTATCTGTGGACTGCTTGACCTTCGGGCATATATTTATTCCAATGGGGCTATTTGAAAACATGAAATGGAAACTGATAGATGCGTGCGTGTAATGCAAGGCTCTTTTTGAAGAAGCCCATCACTCAACGAGGGGAAGCCTGCATTCATGAGGAGATGGTGATAGTTATTTTCAGAGATTCTTGCAGAACAATAAACTCTTACAGAACTTGTACCAACATCCCTATTTTGTACAATTTTAAGAAAATATGCGTTAACAATAATAAAAAATAATGATTTAAAATATTTCGGAACGTACTCAATGTTTATATAAAATCAGTTATGATTCAACGCAAGAATATAGAAAGTTAATTAACTAAAAATTATGTAGCAGCTTATAACAAATGACTAGGTATGTGTTTAACTTTCGAACAAGCATGCTACACACCATGACACAAATAGGCACGCGGAGTCAAATTTACCCCCAATTTTACTTACAAGGGTCGTTCAAGAAGTTCCTAGACAAATAAAGCATTTTCTGCAGATTTTTATTTATTTTCTAACATAATCTCCATTTAATTCTATACACTTTTCCAAGAGTTTCTCCAGCGTTTTTTAACCCTCCAAAAAGTAGGATTTCAGAAGGTCCTCAAAATAGCCACTTGTTTAGGCGGAATGTAGTAATATATCCATGTTTCATCCATAGTTTTGTACCGACGGGGAAACTCGTCATGATTGTGGTGGAAAAGCGTAAAAATAGGCTCAGAGTCAATTTATTCTCCACTGATAGTAAACGCGGCACCCATTTTGCCGAGATTTTTTTCACACTCAATTTTTCGTGCAAAATTGAAAGCACTGTACCTCGCGATATGCCCGTGGCCTCAATTATTTTGCGCACTTTGATTCGTCGATCATTCAAAACCATATCATGGATTTTGTCAATCATTTCGGAGGTGACTCCACTGGACATCCAGAACGATGTTCATCTTTTGTCGACGTTTAAACTCATTTACCTAATTGTAACATAGAAGAGGATGTGCCATAAACTTCATCCAATTCAGTTTGTTCTCTTTCGGTGTTAAGCCTTTCAAATATGAGTGTTTAATGTCTGCTCTTTTTTCCATATTTTTTCATAAATAAAACAGAAGCATAAAAGAAGAAGAGACATATAAGAACAGATCTAAGGATTCCGGTTATTTTCGGAGTTTTAAACGTTATTGAAACAAAAACCGCTATTGGGGCCGCTTTGATCTCACTGCGCTTGTTGGAAGGTTAATATACAAATTCAAGATTCTAATAATATAATAAATATTTTAGCGGGCTTGATAAGCGAGTATTACAGAGGAAGAAGGTCAAGGTTAGAACACTAATTTATCGAACAAATTAGGTACTATGAAGGAAAAACTAACTAGGCTAAAGATTAGAAGCAACTATTGACCTTATCAGCTTAAATGATATGGAAACCATAATAAATGCTAGATCGACTGTAATTGTGCATTGCAGTCTAATCTAATAAAAACATTTACAATTTTTATCCCGAAAAAAATTAAAACAAATAAGTAATAACTACGGGAGTAATAATGGTAGTGTATTAATCCCCAATCTCCAATTACACCTCCTGTTAAACAAAAACAAACGATTGGAGTTCGTGCACATACCAGTTGTAAATGAAAATAATTTACCTCTCGTCCGGAAAATGCTGTAAATATGTAATTTCCTGCATGCTTACCGAGCCAGATTCTGGTAATAGAAGAGCTATCGGTTGATCGAACGGTGTGTAGGACTCCACGCGGCGATATTTTTTAATTAAATTCCTTGCGGGATTACGATTTGTTTGCCCAATAGTCCGGTCTGCGTATTCGCGCAATATGCATCGGCATCGACATGTTTATTCGCAATATTATCCTTCAAAAAGCTAGAAATGTTGGTGGATGAACTTTATTAAGTTTACTTTACTAAACTAATCATATAATATGCAATTTTGCTAGTTTATTTTTAATCATTTTTCGCTCGTTTCAGTGGATTACAAAATTATATTTGTAAAATATAGATCAGAAGTAATCTCCGATTTAGAGCAGATTTTTTTTTTCTTTGTACAATACTAAGCAAGCGCTTTGTCAAACAGGAAAGAAAGAAAGAATGGAGCTAGCAGCTTCCTTTTAAACTTTTGTTTGGATCTACTGTTTTGTGTTTTCAATTAATATTGTTCTGGTTGGAAGAATATAGGTGAACAATCATTAAATTAAAGAAATATGTAAAGTACCGCCGTGTTCAAATTGATGGCATTACTCTTGGATACACTTTTCCAAACTTGGTGTTAATGATTGATGGCATCTTCGATGTACGCCCGGAGTATTACGGAATCTCTCAGCAGACTCTACAATTCGGTTCCATAATTGCTCTTCTTTACTTCGTTCTATGGCATACGCTCCATTTTTCATAAACCCTCAAAATGAAAAATCGAGAGGATTATGGTCGGCACTTCGACCTGACCATGGTGTATAAGTAATTCACTTGTTTCCAAAACGTTTTTGCGAAAATTCCCTTCCTCTTCGAAAAAAGTGAGTTGGCACTCCGTCATGCATGCAATACCATCTCTGAATAATATTCAACGAGACATTTCGTCTGGGAAACCCAAATGGATCGATTAGGTAATTGTCAATTACCTGCCTACAGCGGTGCATAATGTGTTACAATTTGATGAGGGGTTTCATCTCTTCCATGATACATAATGTGCAGGTTCAAAATAATTCATCGGTGAACAAGATTAACGACGGAAAAAGTTGCTCCTGATTTTACAACGAGGAATGAAACGGGCGAAGAAGCTAGTAACGGAAACTCTGTTTTCTCTTCCATCTTAAAAAAAATAGGATTCCAGAGCGACACAGTTAACTTTTGAGAATACTGTGGTGAAATTTTTAGCAGACCAATATCACAAATTCTGCTTGTTCCTTTCGCCGTGGAGTTGGAAATGGGACTCGTCGCTCATAACCATGTTGTTAATTAAGTTCCAACGTCCTTTCAAAATCCAACGCCAAAACTGTGGGCATTTAGGAGGAGCTTTTGAGCTTTTTGCCATTTGCAAGAATGATAGCGCAAGTCTTTTTTAATACTACTCGTATAGACTCATGAGAAATTCCTACTTGTCGCAATTACAATTTAATATGCAAAACATGTTCTTCCGTTTTTGCTGGTTTTACACCCTCCTGTGGCTTAAAATCATCGATCCCCTCTGGCGGTAATTTGTGCCCCTTCTTTTAATTATTTTGCCAGACGGGTCGATATGAGCAATCGACCAAAGCAGATTATTGTAAATAAAGATTAAATAAAACTCGTTACTCCTAATTTGACGCACCTTATGTACTGTTTTTGTCATCTTAATAGTCTACAAATTAGTTTTATTTAAAGCTAATTTTTCAATTAGCGAGAATCCCCTCAGCTTATATATATGGTAAACTAGAGATTCGATTATTGAATTGAAACTGGTCTAAGTGTCGACGAATGCTTCGTAATAAACAATGCTGCGTAAATCAGCGCATTGCTTAATAGGTGGAAAAATAAATCGGCTTCTATCTTAGTTATCCTCAAGAAAGATTACTTCCTAATGGAATTATGGCTTCGCGTCGCTATCTTTTCAGCAACAGGCACATGTTGTTTCTTTATTTCATATGTTTCCTATAACTAATGCAGTCGAATAAGGTTGCTATGGAAAGAGAAGTCAATTTCAAGCCATGAAGAAGTTGCTGGGAAATGTATAGCCATATAAATATGCATACATACATATGTGTAATGTATATTTCAAGTTTATTCAAATTATATATAACGACGATCAACGTTCGGCATAGTTAAATAATTTCGGACTTCTAGAGAAAGTTTGTGATAAGTATCGCTATTTTCTTGAAAGAAATACATACATGTAGGGCGATGTAACCAATGTAAGGAATAAAAAAAAACTCTATAATGCAATTAACTATTTTTAAGCGGTGATGAAATCTTTTTTACCACTTAAGATCGACACAATCGACCACTAGATGATGCCATTGAGATTTTACATCACTAAATTTATCAAATTTGACATTTCTTACTATTGAAGCAGTTTGTTTGTAGTGAGCGTTTAAGAAAATGCGATTTTGTGAAAAAATGCAAATTTCACTTCAATGGAGGTCTCCGTTGGATGACCTTTACGATTTTAGTAGAGATCTAACATAACAACAATGCTTCAAATTGTAACTTTTGTTAAAGACTTTACAACTGATTTATAGAATTTCGTCGTGGTAGTGCTTCCGTCAATGGTGAATTTGGTGAAGGTTCATCAAAATCGGTTGTTATTCCGTTAGACATGGGTGCTCTCTCTGAAAGTGGCTTTGAAGGCTTCAATGGACACACCATTGAAGCCTTCAAAGCCACTTTCAGAGAATATAAACCGTAATGGCAAGTACTGTGAAAAACAATAAAATGATTTGTACTAAAAATTTTCTGCTTTCATTGTTTTTGTAAAAACTTAAAAGAGATCCTTCGCATTGCTGAGCCACTAATTGAAGCTATAAATAATTATTTTCAAAGGAGCATTTCATTCATTGACCATTGACCTTTCAAAGACCTTTGATAGCGTAAGACATGATCCACTGCTTGACAAACTATCGGTGACTAAGTAAGTTCGTACGGCTTCACATTACCATGAAAATTTTTTAAGCTATTGATCGATAGCACAAGTTTGTTATCTGCCATCTACTTTAGTATTAATCCTTTTTCCATTACATACATAAACTTTTGATGACAATTGTTGAATTGCCAAATTCGAGAGTGTTCACTCTATGCAGTACAAATTCGACATCAAAGCTGCGGTTGAAGAAATTTTCCTCGCGAGCTTTCAGCTTGTTCAATGAAGCATGCTCTGAAAGACCGCAAATCATTAACGGGTTGTGGAGGCAAGTTCTAGTACAACGTGCTTAGAGATTACACAAATGTGCAATGTGAGCGATGAAACCGTTCGTTTGTACCTTCACCAGCTAGGAAGGACGTGAGAGTTAAGCAGATAACTCCCACGTGAATTGTCAGATGATGAATTGCAAATTAAGTGCAACGCTAATGAGCCCTTTCGTAATGACAAAGTGCGGATTTTGCATTCAAATTCCAAGCTTTCGTATCGTTGGTTGTCACCAACTGATCCAATACCACACACTCCCAAGGCTTTTTTGCACCCAAAAAAGAATTTGTTGTGAGTTTAGTGGACAGCAGCCGAATTTGGCCATGCTATTCTTGCAGGGCAATGCCTTTTATCATATTTTTTTCGTCCCTTGGTAACTGTTCCGTAGAATTTTATAATATCGGCATGCGAAAAATAGTATCACGTTGGCGTTTACAATCAAAATTCGTACAAAACTTATTTGGTTATTTGATACATTCCATTGTTAGCAGAGGCAAATATTTGGAACTGATAACGTCGTACCTACACCAAAGGAAGCAATACATGTAGATACGAAAGAGAATGGAGAAGTATGTTTCGATTGGGCTGTGGTTAAGAAAAGTGCTCTGCAAGCAACCATTTTGGGGACTTTCTTATTCCTCGTGTACTTCGTTGTTCACTGCCGACTGAAATTTCTAACATTAGAGCGATCTACTGATCATATTCCAATGACTTTAAATGCGATAGACGAATGGTTTCGTCATCACATTCTAAGGTGAACATCGATGAGATGTTCCCCCGGAAACCCATACTCCGTATACGTCACACCCCCGAAAACCAATACTCCGAATATGCACAGAATTTATTTCTTCGCAGGGTGGTATATACTTTGCATATAACACAAGAAAAAGACGCAATTCTGTGCATATAGCGATATTTGTTGAACTAAAGATCGGCTCTTTACTTGACTGGAATGCTCGCGTTGATGAAATTGTTAAAAAACAGCCTCCATTTAGTTATGTGTTCAGGATCACAGCGACTTCTGTTAGTGAGGATGTTGTATTGGTTGCAGCATTCGTCCTTCTAAAAAAGTTCCCTCCTCTGAATATTCCGCCTAAACTATGATGCAACAATATATTTAAAGAATTTAGAATTCGCTCAGTAACTAATCTAAGTTAAGCGATTCGTAGAGGAAGATGGAAGAAAGATGAAGAATAGCATAGAAAAATAAGCACATTGTAGCTAATACTTTACAACTTCCCATAAAATACGCAATGGAAATATATGTAAACAATATTGAATGGAAATCCAATAAAACCTGTTTAACATGTCGAAAGCGATTGATTCCTTTCAATGTTAGTTCTAAAACTCCAAGCCGAGTAACAGAAGGCACTTTAATAAAGCTAATACTGTCTTTTAAAACAACGCCCTTTTATTTTATAACAGGACAAGAACTGAAAGAATTGAAATTTTTCTCTGGCATAGCGACGTTTGTCTAAGATGAAACCAGAAGAGAGGAAATGACTTGGCAGATATTTAAGTGGAAACAACATTTTTAATTATCCCTCCGGGGGCGGTAGGGGTTGAAGAATGCGACGGCTTAAAGAGAAAAATTACACAGGAAGTGTAATGTAAAGTACCGGGAAATGACGTCGGGGTGCGATTAAAGCTTTTTTTTATTTTTATGTTTTCCGGTTGTATTGCGATGTTTCAATAGGAAAATGTAAGAATACTTCTGCAGCCGATTCAGAAATTTAGATTAGATTCAACAACTTCAAATTGCTTTCCTTTATATTAGACCATTTTATATATGAGTTTTTGAAAATAGTTACTATAAAAGTAAAATTTAAAATAAAAATTAAAATTTCGATCGTTTTCAAACAAAAACAAATTGTGATTATTTCGTTATTTTCCTGTCCATTTGCTATTTCCATTTTGTTCAGAGACAAACGAAATGTAAATTACAATAAGTGAAGCTATACCTATATTAAATTATCAATTTTATGACCGAACTTCACTGAACGGCAGTGTACCTATTTTTAATAGTTTTCAAGGTATTAAAGATTCTTCCTTTAATTGCAAAAATGGACGATGTTTTACAATAGCACCGTTAAATTAGGTAACATTATAACATCTGAAAATCTAGCATCCATAAGTAAAGATTGCAAAATGAATGGTTATAATGAAAAAAAAATGAATGTGAATTATCGATATTTTGGATTTGTTTGACATCCATGGCGAACGCTACAGAATTACGGGAAGAACTTCCCACGTTTCCAATGAAAAATACCCTCATTTGCCATGAAGGAAGGTAGGAAATTTGGAAAGATAAAATCGAACTCTGTTGACATCTCAAGCTTAGTTACTAGCGCAATATTAAATAAAGTAAATGTAAAGATTTATTTGGTCTATCTACAATTTTTAACGTACTAAAGCTTGATGTCTGGCATATATAGATTGGTTTCACATGCTTTCAAAACTTAATTTAATATTACGTTAGGTTTTATAGTATCCCTATATTGCTGACTGTTTGTTTACGTCATGCAGGACTTTGATAACATTTCTGCAGATCTAATGTCTGCTCTTAATCTGTTACGGGATAAGAGCTAACTTTTGCTTTTTCGACGACTTAATTAATTTCAATATTGCTTTTCTTGGCAAAATTACAATTACTTTCAATGTTCAGTATTGATCAATACAAGTACAAGGTGGACCAAATTCGATACTTTTAAAAATGATGAAAACAAATAATTTAAAAATTGTTTAAATAAAATATCAAGTGTGTTATATCATTCTAAAGGTAATTGTATATGCTTTTCAATAGTGTAAAAATATATAGGGTGTTCCATATAAAAAAAACACAAGTCTTGATAATATCTCAAAAAATAGGAGTTTAAAAAAAGAAAAAATTAAAGCATAGAATTCTGCGGCAAAAAGCACCCTAATATAGTTTTTATATAAATCGAGCATTTTCACAAATAAAAAAGTTACAAGGGTCTTTAAAAATTGCACATTTTAAAAGAAGGCTCTGTATCTCTTATATTAAGGAAGATATAAAAATAGGGACACACACCGTGTTGCTATTTACCACCGAGAATTTCTACCAGCAAAGGAGCAGAATCGAATAAAAGAGCTGCTAAACTCGTAACATGGGTGTTGTTAAACAGAGAAAAGCTCTGACAAGCACAAAGCATTGCTTATATAGTTCAATTAGATACCTGGAATATTGTATCGAAATAGTGGCGTGCGAGTATAGGTTACTGAGTCAGGAATGCCAACGATTCCCGATAACGCGAGCAAAAATAAAGAACAAACATCCATCGCCTCCGGGTCGCGCGACGTTATGCGTGATTCCCCTGAAGATCAAAGGGTGGCGTTACCAACCTTAATAAAGAAGGATTCACTTCTCGGCGAGGCGCTCTTTGTTATACGTACACTTACCTATGCTTTTATTTAATACCGGATAAGCGGTGGGTTGTCGTACGTTGAGCTTATTCTGTTTATGGCTCTGTTTACTACATACGTTGTCAAGCCCGCGTAATATTCGGTAGAAGGAAGCGTTAGATCTGGATTAAGGGATGATTGATGTTGTCGTTAGGGAGTTGACTTGTGCGTTAGCATAAAGTATATGCGTATTAAGGTCTTTTTTTTTTGTTATTTGCCCATATGTAAAGAATGTCCCAAATAAAAAGTAAATGTAAACACCAAGTTTGACCAAGGATATTTCTGCATTGTGTTCTTTTTAATCCCATAAAAAAGGTTTTATTTTAATTCTTGAATAAGAAGTTGGTAAGTTCTGGTCCCAGAAGTGTCGCTATCTTTTTTTTAATCACGAGGCTGTACTCGATTTTACGACAATGTGTTTCATTTTGGACTTTAATTTGAAAGATGCTGTACTGGCAGATGTAATTTTAAGAGCCAGATGAAAGTTAAATTTTTGTCAATTGAAATAATACGTTTAAAGAACAAAATTGATGCTACCGCAACGAATCCCGTTTATTAAATATTTAACATTAACAAAGGGGTACTGTATGCTCTAGAAACGAGAATTACCTTTATTAAAGAAAAAATAGACAGCGCTTAAAAAAGACTCCTACAAATTGGATAAAAGAAAACGTGATCATTTAAAAGATACCCATAAAAATCAGAAGCAATTATTAAGAGATGGCCTAACGACTCACGATAGAGTAAGAGCTCATCGTGCAAGAAGAAAGGAATTAACTTTGTTAAATTTAAGAACGAACCAGCGTTACTTCAACATGGAACGTGCAAAGTTTTAGAAAGGAAAATCCGCTTTCCCCAACAAACCTGAAAATGCAGCTGCTGTAATAAAAAAATTGTTTGCAGATACTTTTGGTACAGATTTTCGGCAAATTAACAAATGCACTCACAATACAAAAAGCTTCCATGTTATGAGCAAATGGAAACTGTTAAAAATTTCTTCTATAGACATGATGTCAATCGTATGCAATCTAGTCGTAGATCAGAACGTATTATGTTGTCATCGGTCAAAGAAACTTATAACAGTGAATAGACACAAACATTTTCAAAACAACATTTTATTCCCCAAGACCATCTAACATTTTGTTATTTTCCCTGACGCCATACGTCTGTGTCTGTAAATATCATTTCAACCTTACCTAGCTTCTTGAAGCTGTTTCAAAGGTGTTAGCAGAAATTCCAATTTCTTACCAGGAAATATTACCCAAATTTGTATGCAATACTTCCATGCAAGATTCTATGTATAATGTATGCAATGAGTGTTCAAACAATAGATGTTGGTAATCAATTCCTTTTGAGTAAAACAATTTATTACGAACGTTGGGAAGATGTGGAAAATCGACTTTATTTACATCGGAATAAAACTTTTGGAAAAACTGATGCAGACATTCATGAAACATAAAGCTTCAATCGGATCATTTTGAAGATTTTTGTAAAAAAATTAGTGCTCAAGTCGCCATGCAAATCGACTTTGCAGAGAATTAACCATTAGTAGCGCAGGACGAGATACAAACTGCCCACTGGAGCCACAGTCAAGTAAGGGTATTTACTGGCTGCATTTGACTAAATAATTTCGTTGTAGAATTATTTAAGTTAAGTTAAGGAAAGGAAAGTAGTTAATTTAAGTTAGGTTAAGAAAAAAAAAACGCAGAGTACTCGTGCTGTAATAAATAGCACGACTAGTACGCTGTGTTTTTTTTTTTTCAATATATAATATCAGAGTTAAAACAAGAACATCCGGTCCTTGAGAAAATTTATATTATTAGTAATAATTGTGTTGCCAAATTTGAGAGCAAGTATATTAATAATAATGAACCAGCTACCAACAACCACTATCTAGAGACGGGCGTTTGTCTATACATAGCTAATCAGTACACCTAGGAAGGTGGAAACTAATTGCAAATTACTATTAAGCCCATGGTAAAAAAATCTATTTCACAATTGCATTTTAAAATAAACAAGTATAGATGTTAAATTTGTAGAAAAGAAGGAGATGCATCTAATAAAATATGTTTATGCTGGCTCGGCGATGGCAAAAATCTACGCCCAATCAAATGCTTCGAAATCAAATTAACAGATAATTACGTTTTTCGAGAAAATAAACTGCTATCTTTGATATTTCACTTACTTTAAAATTAACATTAATTAAATTTCTACTCAAATTGGCATTCTTTTAAGTGTAATGTATTTCAATAAGTAATAACTTTGTGTTGTTTGTTTCAACATCATTTTAGAGCTGGCCATGCTAACATTACAACGTAAATTATAAAGAGTAATAAAGCAGAACGTTAGCAGAATATCTATGTAATTTAGTAAACCTTAATCAGATAAAATGTGGCAAAAATAAAAAAGCGCACTTTTTTTCATTTTCTTGGTTTTAAGCACCTACTTGCTAAACATATTCATTGAAATATAATAAAACAAAAAAAAATGAGAAACGTTGAGAAAGTATATCAATATAAAGATACCCGTCGCGATTGGACAATCATGCATCTGACGAAGGTGGTTAAATGTGTAGTTGTTTTCTCGCTCATCTAAAAATGTATTGTAATGTTCTTATATTAAATGGAACATTTAGATTCTAAATTTAACCATGTAAAATTATCTAAAAAAAATTGTCTATAACTCGTCTTGGCATGTCAACCTATCGGGTCCATCTGTTGGGAGGAAGCTCGATCCTTAGAGAAATGTTTAGCCGAATATTTCTGGGGTGTAAAAATAAGAAAATTAATGTAAGTCCAGCCAACGACAATCGTTAGGAAGACTACGTCTTAACACGTCTCTTTTCATCCGCCGAAAGAGTGTCTAGGGACATTCCCGGATTCGCGACCCGCAATTTTTGAAGAAAATTTAGAATTTCGAAAAATTTCAAAAATTTCATATTGTCAAAACATTACAGTATGTTTAGACTAATTTAAAAAGAACTGCATGCTTTTCCATTAAATTGCTGTATTAGTTAGTCCAACTCATTTTCAAGATTCCTTTGACACGCATACGAGTTAGGGAGCTGGTTGCAATTTCGGTATGATTTCATCGTCGTTGATAGTAATGTGTAATTTAGTTCACATCTATGTAGTTTAGAAAATAGGAGTTGAATTGAGATTGCGCTGGTTTATTTTTAAATGAATTTTGAAATTGCAAAAATTTGTCGTAATTATATCATCGTATCCGCCTTTGATATGTTGTATTAAAGGCACTGTGTACAGATCAGTATGACAAATGTGTGGATGGTTTGTTTAAAAGCCTCGTAATTCTTTAATTTAGAAAGAGGGAATTCGGTACTTAAGCTTCTTGTTAGAAGCAAAGAAATACTATTGAATTTCGGAACTTGCTCATACAAAATTGTCCACCCCCCATTTACCCTCTTAAGGAAGTTTCCCAAAAATGCATACAATTTTTCGGGTTACTGATTTTAAGTATTTTTAGAATCCCGATACAAAATTCCCTAGTTCTCCAAAAGCATTAAAATAATATTTTTTTATTTGTAACCGAAAGCCTAAATAACAATTTCCATGTTTCTAACTTGAAAAATCGACAGAACTTCTAGAATACCTTTCGAAGATTTTAAAATATTTACTGCATTTTAGACATACTAAAGATGCAATGCTACGAAGGTAATTTAGTTTTTTAAAAGTTTATGGCAGAAATTTTAATTAGAGGTCCATCCTGAACCTCTTGAATATTGCTGATGAAGATAACATCCTTTAATCCATAGGTATATTGCTAATGAATCGCAAATAATCTGCTTTCCAAACGTCAGTATTAAAATCGTCCCACTTTTCTATTTTTAAGCTTTTTATAATTATTAAAACCATCAGGCTTAAAGGCAGGTACGATGAGAAAATTTCATATTTATTTTCTTTAACAAATTTAAAATATCGGTAGTACTATCTAAGCATCCTAAGTAATAAATAACGTAATCTGCATGACAATGAAATGATTTTTTTATACCATAATAATGATTGGGAAAAAAATTAATCATTCTTAAGCGCACCAGGAACAACGTCTGAGACTTCCATCTGCTTATTTTTGGAATTAGGCGAGAATTCAATACAACCTTTTGGCAGACGCGGATGAATTGTTCACTGCACTATTTTTTCTTAACATCTATCACGAGCTTTCATTATTCAGCAATACAGTGCAGTCTCGATAACGTGAACTAATTATAGACGACCGTGTTCATATATTCGAGAAGTTCATGTTACTGGATAAAGTCAATCACAAACAAAGGTGGCATTAAAACTAACTTAAATGTGTGTTTCGCTTAAAACATACTTTATTTAAAAAAGGAACACATCAAATAAACAAGTCTAATTTATTCTTCTTTAGAAAGTAATCTAATTTTGTTTGACGCAAACGTTGTCTAGTTGAAAGTATAGTAGCATGTTCACGTAATTTTTGTAGGGACTGGATATCTTCGATGTCGGCATTATTTTGCTCAGCCCATTCCAAACCTCTGTTAAATATACGAATTGCTTCTACGTGGCTGATTTTGTATATATCCTTAGACAATCCTTCATTCTGATCTGTGACACATTCGATTACAGAATCATCAGAATGATCTATTGTAGTACAATTTTCATCACGTTCGTCGATGTTGTCTTTATTCCATTCTTCGATATCCGCAGAGTGGAAGTCGTGCATTGAATCAATTTCCTTTAGCAAATTAAGGTTAGTCTCTACAACGCTATTCAGATTTAACAATTCTTGACGAAGTGTTGCCAGGGGTATGTTATCTTCGGGATCGTCCTCGTGCTGGCTTTCCAAAATATTTTTCCAACACATTTTAATTATTGGCGGTTCTAGTTTATTCCATGCTCGTGATAAGTTTAAAATTGCATCCCGAAGGTTGTACTGCTTGATAACGACATTAATATCATTTGATTTATTAGCTACAACCATTGCCAAAAACATAGAACGATAATGTAGTTTGGCCAACCTTATTACGTTTTGGTCCATAGGTTGAATTAAAGGTGTGACATTGGGAGGCATATACATAACATGAATTAGACCATCATCAGATAAAAGTTGCTCTTCCGGGGGATGACTAGGGGCATTATCCAACAAAAGAAGTGCTTTCTCTGGTAGACCTTGCTTTCTAAGAAACTTTCTCACCTAAAATTATTACAATTCAAAGTTTTAGTTTTTAAAACTTATGGCACGCATAATGTAATAAACTCACCTCAGGAGCAAACATTTCATTGAACCATTCCTTAAAAATTCCGGCTGTCATCCATGCAGACTGTGAGTGTTTGTAATGTACAGGAATGTAAGAATTCTTAAAACTTCGCGGATTTTTAGCTTTTCCTATTACCAAAGGAGTCAATTTATGCAAACCAGTCGCATTTGTATATGCTAGAAACGTAATTCTTTCTTTGGCTGTTTTTCTTCCCGGGGCAGTTTTTTCTGCAGCGGATACGTAGGTCTTTCCTGGCAAAAGTTTCCAGTACAAGCCAGTTTCATCAGCGTTGTAGACCTGATTGTAGTCTAAGTTTAAGTCCTTAATTTTTGCTGCAAGTTTTTGTAAAAATGGCGAAACCAGCTCTGGTTGAGAAGATAGTTTTTCGCCAGTTATTGTCAAAAATCGTATGCCAAATCTTTTCTTAAATTTTTGTAGCCACCCTGAGCTAGCAGAAAAAGTAGACTGATCTCCATACAATTCTCTATGAAAATATTTGGCTTTCTCTTTCAAAATTGTACCACTTATTGGGGCATTCCTCTCTCGTTGTCGTAAAAACCATCTGTATAAGGCCTTTTTCATTTTCGGGTACTCTGAGGGTCTAAGAGATTTTCGTTTAGACGCTCCAGAAAATGTCATGGCAACTGTTGAAGTAATCTGGGCCTTTTTGTTCTTAATCGCACACACTGTAGATTTCTCTATTCCATACTTTTTTGATAAACAGGTAACTCCGAAACCTTTACTAACATCGGATAAGAGTTGGGCTTTTTTCTCTAATGTTAAATAGTTCACCTTCTTAGTAGCCATCATGCTTGCGTATCGGTTGGCGCATAAACACCGACTAACGCTGAATATATACACAATATTTCTTCCGATGTAATGGCGGGCTAATACATACAAAGGTAATTTACCGACAAAAGGATCGCCGCATAGTTGGCGGCCTAATACAAAAAGCTAAAGTTACCGACACAAAAACACGACGAAATTTCATTTATGTTCACGTTATAGAGGCAAAGTGTTCTTGACATTCACGTTTTGGAATACGCATATCAATTTGGCTGTTCACGTTTAGGGATGTTCACGTTATGGGACGTTCACGTTATCGAGACTGCACTGTATATTAAAAGCAGAAACCCAATTCTTTACATTCATCAACCTTTGCCAGTCGATGAAGTCATTTATAAATTACTGCTTTCAGCCCCCGCACTAAACTATTTGATCAAATAAAAAGAATTTTGCTCAGATCGACTCAATTAAATACTTTTGCAATGTTCAGCGGATACATCACAAGTATTTAATATAACTAAAAATCACTTCGTTCAATTATAAACGCTTTGACGTCCATCAGATAATTGATTCAAGAATATCATTTTACTTACTGTAAATGTCAAGGGTAAAATCGTAAAATTATTCTGAACTTACCCATTTTTTTATCAGACGTTGGAATCTCAAATGCAAAAATCGTATAACTTATGTAACCAAAAATTGAAAACTCAAACATCTTTTTGCATTATTTAACTAAAAGAAAATTGCATTGATGTATTTACGGCTGATTCTATGGATGATGCTTTTAAAGAGTTTATTACTACTTTACAATATTTTATAGACCTGTGCTTTCCTCTTAAAACGATAGATCTGGCAGCAACCAGCGGTATTCGGATATAATCTGCCAATTTTAAACGTTTGTATCAATTTGCTGTATATTATGGCAAAGCATTTGGTGAATCTAAAAAATCGAGACTACTTTTACTCCAGTGACTGAATATTGTACATATAACCCTATTTTAAATTTAAAAAATTCCTAATCTACTGGAATTTCTGGAATTAGCACAGATGTACTGAAGATGTGTTTTTACGTGTTTGCAGCTTCGTCGCTTTTTATTTAGTAATGCGATCCAAACATGCTTTTTCCTTGAGATACTTAAAATTGCAAGAGTGATCCCTTTCTACTTCCACTTTCCGCTATTTCAAAGGTATTCGAAAAAATTATGATGGAAAAGATTGTTGCCCGGTTTCCAAAAATACAAATCCATCTTAACAGGTGTTTTGCAATTTATAAATGAATTATATTGGAATTTAGATCAATGCCACAGATGTGTAAGCTTGCTCATGGATTTGAGTAAAGCTTTTGACTTAGTAAATCACACGCTTTTATTAAGAAAATTGGAGACAACTAGTTGCAGAAGTTGATGGTGTCCAATCAAAAGAACATCCTGTTAATTGCGGCATGGCCCAAGGTTCTACATTGGATCCGCTTATGTTCTTGCTTTTTGTGAATGATTTACTGCGTATCGTGGGACATGGGACACTTACAATGTATGCGGGTAATAAGCTTATCTGTGATCTGGAAGGAGTAACAGCACTAACACAACATATGCTGGGTACCTTTACTACCTGATTTCCTTAAAATCGCCTGATGTTAAATAAGAATAAGACAATTTTCGTTAATTTCCACACACAGCCATGGGCAGCTAAAGCATCTTTGTTGCTTATAGTCGAAAGCAAGTCTATACAGCAAGTAGCATGCGCTACATTTTTAGGGCTCCATATTGATGGTGGTTTGACTGACGAGTGCATGTTGTGCTCTTTTTAGTCTACGATATTTGATGTTATGGATTTATTTTTTGGGGGGGCTTTGGATTATGAACCTCCGGAATCCTGGAAAACGTGGTTTAGATCTCTTAAGATTGCGCCTCCGCCGTGCCTATTCATTGCCGAAACCTTAATAGTAATTTATCAGAATTTGCATTCGCTGCGAAGAAATAATGAATTCCATTCCTATTACATGTGGCAGAAATGAGCTTGCAATACCTGTACATAATTTAGCCATAACCCAACGAAGTCCCTTACTAGTAGAAATTAAGTTATTTAATAGATTACTCATGCATATAAAAGATGCAGCAACTGTTAATTACTTTAAAATATAATTTTAGCACACTGCGTTTATAGCATAAAAATATGCCGCGAATGCGATACTTTGTTAACAAATGCAGTCTAAAATTAGTTAGTAAGTTAAATATTAAGATTTAATTATTTTTGTTCTGCTAATCTTGTTTTTGTTTTGGTAGCCTGTCACGTTGCTCTTGCTACGTTGTATTATGACTTATCTCGTCTTTGTACGTTAATACAAGTATATCATTATTGTTATTATTATTAGACAGTTTCTCTGTAATTTATTCAAATTCGGCTAACAAAATAGGTAACGTATTAAATCACAATCTCGCAATGCGAAACGATTATTAAAATAGGACGAACAAGCACACCAGCTGTCTACGTCGCCCTTTTCGCTGATATTCCCGTTTTATCGACAATCACCTTCAAATTTTTAAAATACCTTTTTACGATAAGTACAATACAATTGAATGCGGGAAATGTACCGCTCCGTAAGTAAATATTTACTACACAAAAGCGAAAGATATTGTAATATTGCGTCAGATCGCAGATACACACAACGGTAAATACGACTTCATAAAAGTGAAACTGAAAGAAATGCTTGAGCCGAAAGTGGGTAAATAGTTTGCGTCGTCGGCGAAAGAATTCGTTCTTGTTGCATCAGCTTCGTTTAGCGGTAATATAAAGCGATAGGTGTATCAGAAAAAAGAACTAAGTATGTAGGAGCTTGTTTCTTAATATTCATAGACGGATCTTAACTGCTAATTAGCAACCGCTTTTAAAGTAAGCTTCTATGTAATTAAGGTAATTGTACCACTTGCGGTAATTGCGGCCGCTGCTATTTCTTTTTTTTTTTTAGGGCATAATTTTGTTGAATATAATTTAGTTTAAATACGTAATTTTCCTTATTGAAATTAACAATTGCGTCATTTATAGAAAGGATATATAAATAATAAAAAGTTGTTTTCTATTATTCGATTTTAATATATCAGGAAGCAAATGAAACAATGTTATAAGAAATATAAACAAAACCTATTATTATTAACTTTTTCCATCGACTATAATTCTTTTCTTAAGTAGGCGATATATCTTACCTTATCTAAAAAAATTGCTATTATAATACGGTTTAACATAATAGTAGCAGCACTTCAAGTATAGTGTACAGTTAACAAAATAACTTATGTCTCCCCTCTTAAACTTGGGAATACGAATATCGTCTTTTGTATAGTGATCTGTGATCTGGTAAATATGTTAATAGATCCACCAATTTCGTGAATTTTTGCCATGACGACCACTGAAGGGTCTTGACGAAACAAAACTTTTTTTCTCTTCAAATGCGGACATTTTCCCCCAATTTCTGCTTGTCAAGTAATGATACGTACGGCTCTGTTATCGGTTTTCCTTTTTCGAAATAGTTGATTATCACACATTTCATGACTATACCAGTCTTCACCTTTTCCTAAGCCCATTTACCTTGGGCGGTGAACTGTTTTGTTTGTTTGTCCAACTTATTTATCTTAAACTACTTCAGCAGGTAGGTAGATCAAGTGTTCATTCGAATGCGTTTTTGCTCTTCAGTGAACAGACGCGGCACCCAAATCTATGACAAACACGTTCTTCTGAGAAGCTCACAGCCTCTGCTATTTCTTTAACATTAATTCAATGGTCGACTAGCACCGTTGAGTAAAGTTTTGCGATCGATAGTGATTGCAGTTGTTAACCGTCCCGAATATTCATCGTCAACCGAGCTAGTACGACCACATTTAAATTCAGCTGCCCGAAATTTTATTCTGGCAAATGATTCTGGCATTGATCACGGCTTTAATTTGTGTATCAAATACAAGAATTTAATGATAGCTAGATATTCGATTTTTTCAATTTTTACAGAAATACTAACATCGACTGACATAAGTAACCTGTTAAACATGGCTGAAATTTTCAAAAAATATCTTTCTACGCGTGCGCATCTTCACGTTGAGGCTTGAAACTGCTCAGACCACCCTCGTAATACGGGTGAAATATGGAATATTATACTTAAAAGCAAGTTAGAATCTATATTGTAATTTTACAATTAACGTCCTCAGAGGTTATCTATCATCAGCGCCACGCACACATCTCGTTTCGTGGTTTCAGTTTATACATTTACCCGAAGTAAAGGTCCTCCTTGGAGCGTGGGCAGAAAGGTATCTTCTGTAATGTATTTTCCCATTTTCCATTTTCCAAAACGTCGAAATTAAAGTTAAATATTTCAACAACAAAACTCGTCCATTAACAATCGTTCATTTGGTCTTTATCAAAATTCCCACCGCGATAAAACAAATGTAGGGCAAATTACGTTATTGCATATTCTGCAAGGTAATGATCGCTTCGACTTTAATTCCATAGAAAATTATACTACCCGAATAACTATAAATAAAAAGCAATAAACTAAACGCTTACTCTACGTACGTAAAAGCAAATATTAAGGTCGCTGAAATTTATTTTCAATTTGCTAGTTCTAGAGCATACAACGTTGTTAACAATAAAGTTCGTTACGTTTGAGAAATGCAACTTCCGAAATGGAAACTTAAATTGCGTTTGCTTAAGTTATATGGAAGTGTGTGTATATATATATACAGGTAACTGCGATATAGGTATATAGAGAAACTTCAGGGAATACTGCGTCAGAAGTTTTTAGAGTATTACCTAGCTACAAAATATCACGCTTAAAGTAGTTAAAAGAAGTCATATTGTAGTAAGATAAATTCATAACAATTAGGCATCTTGTTCTTTATTTAATTACTTCGACGTAAAACTTTAAAACTTTCGAATAAATGAAACAAAGTTACGGATATAAAGTTATACGGCCTTAATCCTTAAAGCACATCTCAAAGCACCTTGGAGATCCCAATTTAACTTATTTAATTTACAATTTTGATCACCTTTATAAAATTTTTATCAAATTTTAACATGGTACAAACGACGGTTCACGAAAAGGTGAGTAATATGGAAACAGTCGAAAGTTTGTTCAATGAGTGAAGTTTTCCTAACCGAATTGGCATAAATTCAGATAAGCAATTCTTGGTGTTAAGGTTTATATAAGTATAAGTATAAGTATAACCCATTGTTGTTAATTCGAAGGCCAAAAAAAAGTACGTACAGCTCTCGCAATGTCTATCAAAACATGCATCGATAGTAAGCTTGCAGAAGCGAGTACACTTTCCGTGCGCTTCACGAAATTAGCAGAGACTTGACAGACTCGTGTTTTGTCGACTCTCGGAAAAACCAGTAGACAACCTCATGAGACGAATAAACACGAGTCTGTCTAGTCTCTGCTAATTTCGTGAGAAGCAACTCGTTTCCGCATGCTTAAACGGTAGGTATAAAAGGCCTGACAACGCTTTAGCTCACATATAATCCAGGTACAGACTCAAAACTGGTTACCAGACTGCGGATCGACGACCGCTTCTGTCATTTAGCTTAGACGCTCGTACAGAATCTGCGCTCCAGACGAGTCAGTCGTTAATGTGTAATCAGAAAGCACGGTTGTGCTTGTTTCAACTTTGTTCTCTATATTTTTAATTCGTTTTCTGAGGCTACAGTTTTTAATACCTGTTCTATATAGTATTAGTTGTATAGTTTCTTTTCACAGCAAAACAATAGAACGGGTAAATTCTGATACAATAACGGAAGTAGTTCTCAGCAGTAAAGACAAAATTTTCGAAGATGTGAGGAAATGAGAGAAAGCTTTCCTCTTTGTGAGTGAGGCTGCAGCTTATATGTTTAAAGCTGGAAAATTGCTTAAAGACATGCTACATATTACATGCGCTGCTCACCCCCTTTATAGAGTTGCGAAATTTATTAGAGAGAAATTTCCGAATGTTAATGAATTAATTAATCACATCAAAAAAGTTTTCTTGAAAGCATCTACAAGAGTTGCTTTATACAAAGACAAATAGCCACCACTTGCATTATCTCCATCTCTAGTTGTACCAGGACGCCTCTTCATTTTATGCAGACAAGTTGGAGAAAGTTGCTGATGTAATAAACAATCTAAATGAGGAGGTACAAAGCATAAGCAAATGTAAAACTGTGTTACAGGATCCATTCTTACAAACTAATTTGCATTTCATTAACGAACATTTTCAACAAATGAAATATTTTAAATCACAAACAATACAACTAAAAGATTGAATTGAAATATTGGATGTCACAATAAACAAATTATGCAATTTTTACCCGCAATCCGGATTTTTCAAAATTGAAACTATGATCCTCTCACAGGTTGTGATCTGGAAAGAAGCTTTTTTATATTTAAAGATGTTCTTCTAACAAGTAAGTGGACACCTTTCACATCTGATATTTTACATTTAAGTTAAGCGTCTCCAGTCGGACAAACAGGCAGAACTAGTACCGTCTGACTGTGTACCGCTTCCTTTATCCTACGGGTCGTCAAGAGAGGCGGCCATCGATCCGCAGTATGATCCTTTCCTGTCCAATAAATGTTTAAATTTGCACATTCGTTTGATTTGTTTATTATCTACTATGTACATTTGCATACGTAAAATTTTAATTTTGTCTTTTTCGAGAGAATAAACCGGCGTTGTCAAACCGTCAAGTCATCCTGTATTTGTATATAGAAAATTGGTTAGAATTGGTTGAGGAATTAAATGTTTTTTTTAGAAAACCAAATAGATGAACAGCCATTGCAGAAATTGGACGATGCAGCTGGAAAAGCTGAAAGTTTAGAAAATGATGGGATTTATATACAAAGGATATTATAACTCTATTTGCTGAAATTTCCTCACCCATACTTATTCTTATTTGTTTATGTGAGGAAAAGTAACTCAAATTACATTTTAGAGTAGCTCATCAACAGCTTCGGCCTTAAATGGTAATCAGTACTAGTCTTGCGATCTCTATGAACGTTTTGAAGGAGGTACTGCGAGAACCTTTTGCAGGGAAAGACATTTTGTCGCATTACTACAGGCGCAGTATCCTCAACAAAACAAGGAAAACCAATTTAGTGAATCTGATGTCTTTGCGGTGAGTATCTATGAAATAAACGCTTGAAGTTTAGCAAACAGTTTCGTTTAGTAAGTACAGTTACGGTATAATCACGTATATTATTTTATTAGAATTACTACGTAGCGGCGAAGATGACGCAGAAGAAACCAGCGTCAGTTAATTCGAATGGAGGCCAGTTTATTCAGGCTACAGCAATTTTGTAGCTAATGATTGGCATAAGAGTTGCATATTTTGTATGTTAAAATAAAGTTTGATATTCGTTTATTTCAGTTTATTTTGATTAAGATTCTAGATGCTACTAAACTAAATGCTAGCCAATATTTAAAATGTTAATTACAAAGTATTTGTATCAGTCTATCAGTGTTTAGTGAGGTTTGACATGTGTTAATTGCATTAAGATGAGCAAATAAAATTTATTGTCATTATTCTTGTTGCGGCGTGTAAAAATTCGTCTTTCACATGTATGGCAGACAAAGGTTAAATGTAACATTTTAGATGTTGTTGACGTATACGTAGGCATCATATATCGGGGTCAGGCAATAAATACAAAAATAGGGTGGTCCGTGTACAAGGTGGGCCAAATTCGATACTTTTAATAGGGAACTTATATTTCTAAAGGAATTAGATAAAAACTGACCTAAGCTTCTGGAGATCGATTTTAAGGAGAAATCGATCGGTGAAATCCCTATTTTTATATCTTCCTTAATATAAGAGATACAGAGCGTTTTCTTAAAATGTGCAATTTTTAAAAACCCTTGTAACTTTTTTATTTGCGAAAATGCTTGATTTATATAAAAACTGTATTGGGGCGTTTTTTGATGCAGAATCCTATCCTCTAATTTTTTCTTTTTTTGAGATATTAAGACTTGTGTTTTTTTTTTATATGGAACACCCTATATATTTTTACACTATT
This sequence comes from Oryctes borbonicus, assembly GCA_902654985.2. NCBI lineage: Eukaryota > Metazoa > Arthropoda > Insecta > Coleoptera > Scarabaeidae > Oryctes > Oryctes borbonicus. The sequence goes on along the minus strand of LR736892.1, from coordinate 3,775,102 downwards.
AAAAAGCATATAAAATTACCTTTAGAATGATACAACACACTTGATATTTTATTTAAATAATTTTTAAATTATATCAGCCCACCTTGTATGACCCCTCAACAAGAAAATGTTTGCTCTTCACTAATTTTTTTATTTTAAAAACTTTGTGTTTTTCGTGGATATGTCCATAATTAGATAGCATATAAAATTACCTTTAGAATGATACAACACACTTGATATTTTATTTTTGACGCAGAATCCTATGCTCTAATTTTTTTCTTTTTTTAAACTCCTATTTTTTGAGATATTATTAAGACTTGTTTTTTTATACGGAACACCCTATATATTTTTACACCATTGAAAAGCATATGAAATTACCTTTAGAATGATACAACACATTTGATATTTTATTTAAACAATTTTTAAATTATTTGTTTTTCTTCATTTCACATTATTTTAAGAACAGAAGTATAAGTTCCGTATTAAAAGTATCGAATTTGGCCCACCTTGTGCCATCAACCTACAGCGGACATTTTCCCCTTATGCCGATGAACTTTCTCAAAAAGATTCTGAGTTGTAGATTTACGATTATATTCTCCTATCAGATAAATCAGAAGAAATATGTTTTATTCTATAAAAAAGGAACAAATTTTATTTTTATTTTATTTTATTTATGGATTTACCACTGTAATGGTTTTTCCAATAATAATCACCAACAGTAAATAACGAATTTTGAATTCTTTATAAAACCCATATCCGCCGATAAGTAATAACCATACGATTCACTCCTTGCATTTATTTTACATTAACAATAGACGCCTTGCACTATTTCTGCAACAACTTGCAAAAGATAAGTGATATCTAAGTAACCATTCTTACCATTTATATAAGGTGAAGGAAATAATGTTAGCTTTTAGTATTAACTAATCCATGAAACTGTGTTAGTTGTGCCCAGTATATTTTGTAAACATCTGCCTATCCCGAACCTCCAATTTGTTTTTACGAATGTCAACCGCCGTCCGTTAACTTGTATGTAACTTTAACATCCCATACTATCCATTTAATCAGCTTAAGTGAAATAAAAAATGATCCTAGCATTAGATAAAAATGAAAAAGAAGTAAGAACAAACCCTGTTTTTAATTTAATTATAATCATGTTTGTACGAATTATGCTGCACTCTGACGCAAAAACCTAAGAATTTGTTGTAACAACCTTCTCGTATCGTATAAAATTTGTACTTAAATATGGACCTATTCTAAAAGGACAACATTCACTAATCTCCCTCAAGAAATGAAGAACTATAATAGCGTTAAACACATCAACGTTAATTAGGCCGAAATTATCAAATAGCTCTTTAACGAGGATTTACGTGATCGTGGCACGATTGGCTACGAACACAAGGAGATCGTACAGCAGGTGTATCACCTATTGAACCAGAAATACCCTTTCCATCGCAACCTCAAACAGGGCAATCTCGGGAACCACCACCATTAGCTAGTGAAACAAGTGACTTAGAAGGCGTTGAGAAAATGCTTGACGATTCCAGGCACGTCGAGGAAACCGGCCATCAGGAGGCATACCGGATAACCGGTGGTGGTTATTTAATTCTACTATAAGAAATGTTATTATTGAACTTTAATTACAAAAAGCACAGAGCATAAGTATCGGAAGTAAATGTCCAAAAAAAAAAAAACATTTTTGTAGAAATTTCCTTCGAAACGAGATAACATTTTAATTGAATTTGGGCGATGTAATTTTTATTCAAGTGACATATTCATTAAAAAGAATAGAAAAAGGAAAACCTTCCAACTTATCTCTCCCCCATCGACTTTTTTCCACTTTATTTCAACTAAGCGACACCGATTGTTACGTCGCTCTATTAATTGGTTGCAGTAATTAATGGAGAGGAACGCCAACGAGTGGTGAATGTGTTTGCTGTCCACACGCGCGTTGATATCATTGTCGACAGTCTAGAGGGTCGTGACTGCATCGCGTTCCGTCGGCCCTTCTCCATTATCTTATCGGTAAATATTGACGGCCGGCGTCATATCCTACTTGTTGAATTTTATTATACATTATTAAGACCTGCGCAAATATTTGATGCGGTATGATTTCGCGGAGTTTGTCCGCTATGCATGTATGAACGTGTACTATGAAATGTAGGTACTTATGTACGTCATATACATACCTACATATATACCACCTACTTTATGTACATACGTGTGCACATATACGAGCAGCAGATAGATTCGTGTGTTTTGCGATTAGTAATTGTCACAAACAACAGCGCGACTTGATAGACGTCGAAATTATAAACACACTTGTCAGCAGATTAGGTACGAATCAATAAACAAGACAATTTTGATCAGGCAAATTGCCCTTTCCGTGCGCATAGAGCGTTAAAATTGTATTGTCGAAATTAACGTTCGCAGAAAACCAGACGGGACAATTGCTTTGTTGATTTCAAACTAGAAAACTGAATGCGCTACACCCTAAAACATTGGGTGGAAATTCACATAAAAATAGGAGGCGGCTTTGCTACCTCCTATAATACGGGTAATTCTACCCTTGTGGGTGAATTTTTGGCTCGTGAGGGTAAAGTAGTTGTTTTTGTTTTTATCGAAGTGCTTCTATGACACTCTTTTCTCAGGAACAAAAACAAAATAATACTCAAACAAACGAATCAAAATCTTGTCAAAGAGGGTCATTTTTAACGTGTTTATTCGTCCTCCGATCGTGCCCGAAATCGGTCGCCGCTTAATTTTCAAAAATAAAAGATATTTGCGAGAAACAGACCATTCTACCAATTTCATTATTATGAGCTTACTCCAAGTCAACGACGTTGATTTAATCATATTTTTTGGGGGTCATTAAATTAAACCTAGTATATGATATGTAATTATGCACCGCGCTTAACGCACGAAAAAAACAATTGTCATAAGAAATTCAAATGTAGGGGGTTTTCACGTAATTACAAATAATCAAAAGTTTCGTACATACAAAAATAGCATGGTAAGGCACAATCCAATGTTGCAAGCGATGTAGCGCCATCGTGAGTGTCTTGGTTGAGCTTTTGTGTAATTTGCACACCGTGCCTTTGACCCATGACTAGATATATATAAAATATCTAAACTATATAACCTTACTTTGGTGGTAATAATTTTTGCTACAGACACTTTTTGACCAGAAGAACCGCTTTTCAAATTTTCCTTTAGCGATAACATTTGTCTCTTGAGATCGGCCAATTGTAATAGAATTTGTTCTTGTCTCGCAACAAGTGCAGCCATCTCTGGCATTGTTTGATTTTTCTAAAAGGAATATATTTTATAAGGTGCTCATTATTTAAAACATGCTTGTAGAAAAAAATAGCCCAATAAACATGAAATCAATGCATGAAAGCTGCCTAAACCACTACAAAAAAGAAATAACAAAAAATAATGACAAATGAATATCAGGAAGAAGGCATGAGTTTCTTCCTAAGTACATATTTAGTAACTTGATAGTTGTTAACAAAAATTGATAGCTGTTGTGTCATGCAGGCAAATTTGGATAATATAATGGTAAGTTTGCATGGTCTGCAGAGCTTAATACAATAAGAATGTGTTAGTTAAAATAGTGTATAATTAAGTGGTCTTTTAAACCTTTAAAAACTGAATAACTTGGTCGAATGTATCCAAATTTTCCTTCGTCGTCGAATCTAGTCGTCGTAGATAGGTAAGTCGCTTGGTCCGTTCTTCCGTCTAACGATATGTTTGCGCTGAACCCGTCGAACGCTTTTCCTTCGGATTATTTTCCTCTTGGTGTCGTTGTTGGTATTACTCCCTTGATAACAACTAAACTGAATTCCTTGAATTCCAGTGGCGCGAGATGAATGCATTTACGACAGTAACATCGACAAACTGGAAAGCTAACTGTGGCATCACCTCTTAGATTTTCGATCTATTTCGTATAGAGACTTGGGCATATCGTATTTATCCACAAATACCATATTTCGACAATAATCTTTTATTATTTTCGAGCCACTAATTTTCCTCAGCTGGACCATCTTTTCTTTTTTGTATCATTTCGTCTTCTAGTGAGTTATGAAAGTTACTCTTAATTATCTATCCAATTCACTGCCATGATGTCTTCATTGCGAATTCTCCAATCGTCATTGAAACATGTGGAGCGAACTGTTGACAACAATGCTAAAAATGGCAACAAAAGCTTTAGTTTTAGAGAAAATCAATGTAGCTCTATATATAATTTACTATGCACCGTGTTCCTGATTTTTGAACAAGATGTACAAATTCCTGCAAAGTGGTTCCAGATGGACCACAATAAAAAAGCGAAACTGTAGCGTGCATTAAGACAAACGTTATTGAGCACCGGTCGCAATCATAACGATATCTAATTATATAAAACCATTTGCGGATACTGCAAGAGACAAACAAAGTATCCAGAAGCAATACCACGTACAGAAAAAAAACGTTTAGACAATTGTTTTCGCGATAATTGCGAGTCAGAGACACGACAGGTCATAACATACGCTTTCCAAAGCAGAATCATCACGGCGGTTCCCGCATTCACTTACTAGGCAATTAAAAAATAATTGCGAATGCAAGTATATTTTGCCCACTGCGGCAATAACATTACCAATAGCGGCAAGACACAACAACATGGTTCTTTTAATTGATGGCAGCGTAGGACACTTGCTCTACTGTGTCGTCTTCAGCTAAGCAGCCCCTGTATGACAGATCTTCGGTTAATTCCATTCTAAATAGCTACTTCAGTCCATCTCTAATCCCATGTGAAGATCACTTTTGAATAGTCTCAGATATCTTAGTGTTGTTCGCCTATTCGGATACGCCATAGTCATCTTAGTGGTGCGGCAGAATCTAATTGAACCCATCTGTTCAAGAAGTTTTCGCAGGTGATAGTTATGATCCTTTCATAAAGCGCAGACATAGACTGTTGTTTATTTCAGAGTGTAAGGATAAAGCTACGTGGCAGTTCTAGCAACATGTCTGTTCTTGCCCGCTGAAATTTCCATCTTGAAAACGATGGCCTCCGTCCCTAGTGGCTGGATTCTTTTGAATGAAGCTCTTATTATTATATTATATTACTCTTCCTTCAGTCCCTTTGCTGGTTTTTGATCCATCTACGAAGAAACAGAAGCTGTACTCATCGCTGCCGGTAGGTTGCCGTGTCAAGGATTCGCAAGGTTTTTGATCAGGTCTTACAACTTCGTCCTATTTTATATCGTTGCACAACAGCCGAATCTAGGTAGTCAACGCTTCTTGCATAAGTAAGACAAGAGGCAGCTGATAAAGCAACACCCTCGTTGCCACCGTTGGTGCCTATCTGTATTAGTTTTTTAACTGCAACCATGTTTCTTAAGCTAGACTACCAAACGATCGCGCTGTAAGTTAAGTAAAGACATTTCGGAAGAGTTACATAGCCACGCGGAAGATTATGTTAAAAATTTTAGAATTTGTGTAACCTGGATTGGATAAACTGGAAAAAAAAATAACAACAAAACGATAACAATGACAATAGAAGGTAATAACAAAAAATAAAGGAAGAAAGAACAGTTTATGTAGAAAAAGAAAGAAAAATAAGTCAAAGTGAAATACTAAGGTTACGAAAGTAAAAAACAGAATATTGTTGCCATCGCGATTTGGAAAAAAAAAACTCCCTATACATATGATAGAGAGTTATTTTTATTTCATATGACATCCTGCTGGCCAACACTTACTGTCAATTTATTACGCTAGTCATCTCGTGAAAATTGTTAAAATCAATAATATAACTAATAACGATAATAAGAATAAAATATTACGTTTGCTTGCTCTGATAATTACGATTATTATCAATATAATACACCGATGCTCTGTCTTTGTAAAACTCATTAATATATCCTTTATAATGTTCAAAATTAAAAATCATCTCCTAGGTTATAAACACGTGGTAAAGTTTTAAATAAACAACATCGTGCAGATGTATTGAATCTAATTTATTTATCAACCTTTGCTCTTTTATCAAGTTTAACGCTTCTTCTATAGCACCTTTAACGATGGTACAGCAGTGAAAGTAACTTTGACTTTCTTGTTTCAGGGTTTACCTGGGCGCCCCCATGCATGATGATGAAACTTCTCGCTTCAAGTTAAACCAAATTATGAATATGCAACACTTATTCGATGTATCCTCCTGCACATATTAAGGCAAATCTTTGTGTATACAGATTTTATTATAAAATAATTAACAGAATAATAATTAACTTAATAATAAACTAACACAAAAATGAGTGCTATGACACTCCCTTTCCAACAGCATTTTCTTATTAGTAGAAACAAATTCGCAAAACATGTAGTTTTTGTTATGTAAGCTTCCGCGGCCGTCAATGACACTATACTCTTGATTTCCGGGTTGGAACCGCGTCGTTAACGTAGCTTCTACCGCAATCTTATGGGACATCTTCAGAGCTGTTAATGCACACTGCCTGGAGACTATTCGTTTCGGAGGGGCTTGCTACGGATCAACAAATCGTGGTAGTTGCAAGAAGGTTTAATCAGTTGGGATTTCCAAATACGATGTAAGGTGTAGTCATCGTTGCGATTTAAATTGTTGGGATGTTTGAAGATTTCTACAGATTCACAGATTTTTCTACTTGTTGCGAGACAAAATGTGAGTAAAATTGAATTGGATTTGGTGACCAGTTTCCAGTCTATGCTCAACCAACGCGTACAACGCTCGTGCTCAGTAACCGAGCGGCACGCTAACGCACGAATATTGAATTTGGTGGACACCAGGGGCTCTAGATAATTGCGGTTTTTGATGGGAAAGTAGTCTGAGAGTTTAAAATTGAGTTCTTCAGGGGATCTTGCTGGTACGATCGGTGACACCTTGAATGTAGGGCAGATAGGCTTGCTTATGGAAATTAGAATTAGATGAGGAGAGGTCCTGCGATGAAGGATTGATGTGGCGGTTAATGGTAGCTTAAATATCTTTCCTAGAATGATTATTGCGGCTCAGAGTTTCAGTGATGTGATTCAGTTCTTCAGGAAGTTAATTGGGTTCAGTTATGGAAATGACCTTGGATGGATAAGAAAATTGCAGGTTTTTGGGCTGAATTATGGTGTGAGAGGATATTAAGATATCTCTCTATGTGTGCGTGGGTTTTCGGTAAATGGAATCCCTGTCAATACGCCAGTGTACGAGAACATTTAGAAAAGGAAGTCTGATTCAACCTCTATGATTAAGTGCATGGAATCATGTTGGGAATTCACGAACGATAGGAAATTTTGTTCAAAGATTCCTGTTCATGAGGCCAGATGGCAAATGTGTAATTAACGTATATATACCAATACTTTGACTTAAGCTAGTGAGACAATAGAGCTTATTGTTTGAGCACCAAGATACTGGGGACGATAGGAGACAGAAGGGATCTCATAGCTGGTCCTGAGACTTGCTCGCAGTATTTACCATGAAGTTAGAAATAGATAGAAGAAAGATAAGCCTCGACCAAGTCAGCCTGATCAGCCGCTTGGTCATTGGAAATGAGGAACACTCTAATAATGGATACCGTATCCTGTATAGGAACTTTGGTGAATAAGGATTCGACATCAAGTTGGCAAGTAATCAGGTTTTACCGTCAACTTTTCCAGTCGTTTGATGAAATGTTAGGAATCTTGGATGAAAGAGTCGCTGTGTCCAGCGCAAGATTTTAGAAGGTTAGAAACGTACTTCGATAATATGAAGGTGGGTTATTGATAGTGCTGACAATAGGGTATAATGGGATATTGAGTTTTTGAATTTTAGGGAGACCGTATAACTTAGTTGCTGAAGAATCACGAATCGGTAGGAATAAGTGATGTTTCAGCATAGTTAATGATGGAACGCTCAATAATAGATTGCATCTCGTAGTAAGGAAAGGACATTTTCCCTTATCAGCTCTTACTATAACAATTGATGTAATTTATTTGGCGATCAATTCGATACAAAATCCAAGAATTTGCTATAGCCAAATCAAAAAAATTAAAAATCATTTTTACAGTCCATTTGTTGTCATTGCATCATAAGCTATATCAATTGATTGTAAGATAAAAAATATTAGATAGCGCTACCGTAGGTTCCACTGAGATGGCTATTTGATTTTGACTGCAGTATTTTCACCAACAAAATTAATGGTCCTTTAAAATGGGCCCTGGATGCCAGGAGGATAATATTAACAATTGCATATAAATTATCTAAAGATAAAGTGTACGAACAAAAATTTAAAAGAAAATGGATTATTAGATTTATGTTTTATTATTCTTTGTATTATTATTATTATTAATTTTACAAATAGATATAAATAAGTTTTCAATAAAAAGAATCACAAACTATAATTGCACAAAGATTGATGTGTTTTGTAATTTTTTTAACAATTCACGTGAAGTTGCCCTAATAGCACAAATGGTTGGCGCAACGTTGGCTCCCGATCACGGATCATTTGGCTCGCAACGTTATCGAATATTTACCTGATCCTTGGGCGAACTCTCTACTTTAGCGTACACCGAACTTTAACGAACATTCCTGAAAAGTTTTCTACCGACCGTGACGTCACATGTTTACAACGCTTAGCAATTGACATTCCGACGCTGCACCGACTGAACCAGTTCAACATCGATTTGCTTATGTCACTTACAAACGTAGTTTGATTATCATTTCCCGATTGTCGGCCAACGCTTAACCGATTTTGCTGACCTAGAGCCACCCTATACCCAACGTTAGAAAAGCACCATTGGTTTTGTATACCTTACTGATACTTTATCGACCGTGGCTAACCGTCATGGATATTGCGCCGACCGTACGACCAATTGCAGGCCAACCAGCAGCCAACCAACTGTGCTACTAGAGCGCTTAAATCATCTCATTCAAAAATAATCAAGCTGTTTCTTGTTTCCCGTGGTACGTTGTTGACTTGATTAAAGTCTGCTTCTTCGAGCCCCTTAAAATTTATATCGACCCAATTGGAACGCCCTGCGTTAGACCAACATTTACACGACTATAAATCAGCAAGAATCGGAGAAGAATGTTATTTTAATGTGCATATTTGACCTGGTTGTATTCATTATACAAAAAGGATGAAGGAGCCATTGACAACAAAAATTTCATTGAAAATTAGTTGAAAAAATTATTAAAAAATACTAACATAAAAAAGTAGGACGATCAAGCCACCCCGGACCGCTACGACTAATGCAAAGAAATTTTCCGGAATTTATACAAAAAAGGCTCCACCGTACAGAAACCATGCAGTATAAAAGAAAATAAGAAACCAGCTATTCGCTATATATATATAAGCAAACCTTAAAATGGAATCAAGAATTCAAAAATTTCATAATATATAGGCTGCTCCATTTAAAATAACAAAGATGACTGCTATTTCCGGTATAACCGGAAGTGTTGGATTATTAAAAATATTTTGGTTCAATAGTGTTCAATTTAGTGTATTGCTAAGTTTAGTATACTGCTAAGTTTTCAGAATTTTCCAATATGGATTGACGTATATTCCCAGTGAGATATCTTGTATAAATAGTAGGCTTATCAAAAGCTTAATAAACTAATTTTCCCGTCTTATAGCACACGTGCAAATATGCATAACATTAAAGCACGCCCTTTGATCTACACCGCATATAGCGAGCAACGCCTAAAAGATGCGAATAAAATTTCATTTCTCAGCTCACGGTAAAGACGAAAGGTATTATATAAATATCGATGTGACAGGTAATTTTAGCATACAACCCTTTATACCCCGCATAAGTAACAAACTGCGTTACCTATATACCTACATACAAAGAAGTATAAAGTAAGTTTCGATGTAACAAGTTTTCAGCGGCTTGTGAAGTCTTGTGTAGCGGTCACGCGGCATGAATTTTACATGAGGAAGACGTCGGACGCAATAGATTCGAGATCTTAACATAAATTTTACATATCAAACTTGGTAATATACTAAAACATCCGATTTCATACATGACGGGTAAGATAAAGTACGAGAATTAGATTCGCGTATTCCATCAAAGGCTTCGTGAAAGGGAAGATGCTAACCACGGAATAAATTGCGGATGGTACACATTTCAAATTTGTACATACACATATGTTGCCGTGGATTTAATTTGGGCTGAGGAGTGAAAGTATTTCAACAACTTGGTTTAGGTTCTTAGTATTTTTAATTTTATTATTTTTATTTTATTTTATTATTTATTATTATTTAATTTTAATTTTTATCTTCTGGTTCCCTAAGCTTTAGTCTCTGTAACTTCATCAATCTAGCGATTTCAAGCGAGCAGATTATGTTTCACTTTGTGAGGTGTTACAACGCTGTGACTGGTCAATCCTGGAGAACTATTCTGGCCTTTTTACTCAATCCTAGACGTACGCGTTCCTCGAAAGAACTAATCAAAAGTTTCCTCCGTGGTTTAGCAACTCAATTAAGCGTAATCTAAACACCAAAACTTATTAACCATAAAAAGGGGATTACAACAAAAAAAATAGCTCCTGCAAGAATGAATTTAAACGCATTCGTAACATCACTAAAAAATAAATCAAAGATAGTTATAAAGCTTACCTTATTAATATGGAGAATAGCATTAAGAGCACTCCTTCTGATCTTTCTGGAAATTTATGAGTTCTATAAGAAAATCGACTAGAATTCCTGGCAGACCATATAATGACGATCAAAGCGAAAATTTATGGTCCTCCTAATTCTGCTAATGCTATTCATCCTGACAATAGTGTATAACCTTCCTATACAATAATGCACCTGCGGGGGATACTGAGGAGCTTAAGATTATGACTATTAACCAACTTATATCAGGCTACGTCAGGTTTCTTGATTAAAGATTGCAGGTTTGTATTGGCGTATCCTTCAAACAACAATTGTTAATCTATCAATTACTTCTGGTGTTTTCCCTTCACTTTGGAGAAGGACTAAAATTTGTCCAATTCATAAAACAGGTGACACTTGTCTCCTTTCCAATTACCGCTCAATATCCATCACGTCAAATTTTGCAAAAGTTTACGAAAGAATCATTTATTCTTCGACCTCATCTGTCTCCCAATCAGCACGGCTTCATCACTGGTCGCTCTACGGCTACCAATTTGACTTGTCTCACACTGCTTCTCTCTAAGTTAGATCCCTTTGGTTTTGTTCCATCTGCTGTTGGCTTAGTAAAATTATATTTAAGTAATCGTAAGTGTTACGTTCTTGACAACGGCTTTACAACCAGAAAATTCGTCTTATATACAAGAGTCCCACAAGGATCTGATCTGGGCCCTCTTTCATTCAATCTCTTTATAAATGATCTCTTGACAAGTCTTAGTTGCCCAGTGTTGGCTCCGTGAATTATGTTTTTCTTCTAATAATGATGTGAACATGCTACAGGAAAATTTAAACAAACTTGTCAACTGATGTAGGTTCAACAAGCTCAATCTCAACGTTGAGAAATGTTGCATTGCGTCATATACGCGTATCACCTCCCCCATTGCCAATTATAATATCAGTAATATTTTCTTAGCACGGAAAACAGAATTTAAGGTCTTGGTGTTCTTTTTGATCTCTCTTTATCTTTAAACCACAAATTCTGTCAGTTTGTAAGAACGCGTTCGGGTCTCTTGATTTCCTGATGCGTGTACCACGTTATTTCAACGATGTTGAATTATTTAACATTTTATATTTTATTTTCTTAGTAAGATAGAGATAGAGTAGTAGAGTATCCATTTTATGCACGTGATTGCTTACACCTTGGCTGAATTCGTCGCAAGTTTCTTAAATTCTTGAGGTTGGTATCCCTTTCGGAGCGACGTGATAGGCTATTCTATAAATTTTTACTTCATCTAATTAATAATAAGGTAGACTGCCCTTATCTTTTGGTGAGCATCACATTCCACGTCCCGCGTTTAAACTCCAGGAGTGAAACCACCTTTACACCACCGCACGCAAGGACGAACAAAATGTTTTTTTTTTTAAACTCGAAGCTGTTATGAGTATATTATTAATGTTTCTCTATCTTTCTCGTGGTTTATTAACTCTTTTTTAATTACTAAATGATATGTTTCTTTCTTTTTCATTGCATTCCATGTTATCATTTCTTTTGTGTCCTTTTATGGGTTTACACCTGTTACACATTAATAAATATTATTATTATTACATTCTGTTGTCTATTTGCATCTAGTATTTATAGATATATATTATTGTTTAATTAATTCAGACCAATAACAATGAGACATTTGTGACCCAATTAGCTATCACTTTTGTAACTTAATAATAATCCAATTAGACGCCTTTTCCGTGAACGAAAAATGGTACTTGTGACGCTGCATCGTTGACGCTGTTAGCGTTTTACTTAAGGAATAAGATGCAATTAAAAGTAAAAGGATAAAATTAAAATATTAAAAATGAAAGTTAATAGTTTACTTTACAGCAAATTACCACCTTCTTCGTATTAAATGCGAATCGAAGTTTCATCGATCTTTTTGTAAAAACGTGAGAAACAATAGCATACACTGCAATATTAATTAGTTATGAAAAGTTCTGAATTATGCATCCCTGGATATGTAGTACATACGTATAGCTTTCGTTGTATAAATAAATAAGCTTCGATTTACATTTAATTTTAAAAGGATAATACATAGTGATAGTGACATTAAAATTTCATTTGAAGAAAGCTGTAAGGAACAAAGAGACGAAACGTTCATCAACGTTTCACTACTTCATCTTGAAGTAAAATTAACAACAACGCATTTATATGCAGTAAAGACAAAAATATCAAGTAAGTTGCTTTTAATTTAATGTAAATCATGATATCTACCGATGTAAAATTAACCGTGCTTTATGTTTGGAAGGAAATGACGTAAAAAAAAAACGGTTGTCACGCAATAAAAACTACATTTAATGTAAAAGAAACAGTAATAAAAGTAAATAAAAATTAATAGCGTAAATAAAGAATTATTGCATAGGTATTAAAAATAATATATTAGCAATTTTATTATTATATTTGAACAAAACTTTTTTTTGTAAAATAGGTATGTACTAAAAATTATTTAACAAAATAAACGCTCAGGAAAAAACAAGCGAAAAAACTCGAAAGCCAACTCTTAATTTGCTCTGTAGCGTTAATCGCTTAATTAAGTTTTATATTCTGAAAATGATATTTCGCTATCTACAGATATAATGCGGCCGATAGGTTCAATTTGCTCAACATCAGCTATTAACAGTCTGTGAAATAAACTAATTACATAGCTGTAGTTTCAGTTAAGTATTAATTTAAATCAGTCAGGTACATTTAATGTTTGTTAAACTTTAAACCTCATCTGAACGCAGTATTTACCTGCATTCAAACTGCGTCATCATAAATTTATGAGATTAACCTCTGATACCATGATTTAATAGTAAATAAACCTTACTAGTTAACAGTAAGTAACTTTTCTAAATTCTAGGAATATTCAGTAATTATAGTGAAAAGTCCTTTCATGCATTAAAAATTAAATTAAAAATTAAATAAAAAAAAAATAATTAAAAACTTGACAAATCCTTAACTTAAAAGATCGAAAATAGGAGATTTAAGTAAATTTATTCAAAATATATCTTTAAATCTTTTAAGTTAAGTATATTCCTTATTATTTTAAAATCTAACCGGCGCATCCGCCATTTCTTACAACGACGAGCAAAAGAATTCGAGTTACTCTTATTATTTTTTAATTTCCTCTTAAAATTGTTAAAATTGTCTGATAACAATGCAGCAGGCCCGGTAATGTTTAAAACAATTGAGAATCGACTTAACTGCTATTTGGAAGCTACCACCATCCACATAGGTGCACTGATGAGCTGTGATACTGCGAAACACGCGTCTGCACATAGTGGTTGTTGGTGGCTGGTTCATTAATATTAATTATCCTTGGTGTGGTTAGCCACTAGTCGAAGACTGCTACCCTCGCAGACAGCGGGGCCCACTCCTGTAGAGGTCGCTATAGCAATTTCGACAATTTCGCTGATATGACTAATGACAACCAAAATTATCTTTAATTATTAACTAAAAATTCGCAAAATTATAACTATCCGTGTCAAAAATGAATTAATTCATTTTATTAAATATAACATCAGAAATATTATTAATGGTAAATATAACGTGGGATTGCGTGAGGGTACGTATATTTAAGGTTTTCTTTAATATTTATACCTGTAATTTTTTTTTGTTTTCATTTGTTTAGGAAACTCAGACAGTCCTTTGACTTTCTTTTCGTTAACATAAGCTGGCTTGTTCACGCTTTGCTTCACATAAATTAATATTTTTCTCGCTTTAAAAGCGTTGAAAAAAGAATGTTTGAGATTTTTTCGGGCAATATATACACGATTGTAACGCCCGCACGTGTTAAGTGTTTTCTCCAAGATCCTTATAAAAACCTTTTAAACGCGACCTTCACGTTTTTCCTCTTATGTGCGTATTCTTTTTCTTTTCACTTAGATACTTGGCAAAATAATACGTAACGTTTTTTTGGTTATTACGAAGCTTTCCATTTTTTATAACGTACTGATTAATATGAGACATGTAAATCGTAAATAACAACATCCTGTTAATCGAATGTATTTGTATCGTTATCATAATCTTGTTTACATACGTTACACGGTGTGTGCGTTTATTTTCGTTCAATTCATACTTGCATTAGATAAGCGCTAACGAGATCAACAAACCGATGCTAGTAGTGAATACAATGCAAATTGTTTAAATTACTTCGACAGATAATAAACAACAAATAAAAAATGGTTTTGATGTGTGGCAAGTAAAACGAAATGCGCATTAATAGAATTGCATTGTATGCTTTCAAAAATTCGGGGAATTTCATTCCAAGCATTGGAGTAATGTTCACTCAAATTTGAGCGAAATTTCACCTCTTGTGGGTAATTTTTTATAACTAAAGCACGAGAGTGTAGTACAAAATTCACCAAAAATGAGATATGTGCGCAAACGCAACTTGTAAAAAACGCCCAACAGTTCCGCACATACGCATGGCTTATATACCCTGCATCGTAATTTGTCGTGATCGTCATAATCTGTTAAAAGAAGTATATACAGTACAAATCACGAATCTTTGCCGTTACGTCATTGATTGATCGGTAAAGTGAAGACAAGCGTAATATTTAAAAATCGGAAGCACACGTGAGCACAAGCGAGATAGTAACAGATAACGTACGTCGTACTTAGTTAAGATATACGTCCATATTTTGTTAAGTATCAATGAACTAATTGAAGTGAGAGAGTATATGGCCGAGCGATGCGTAGATAAGAGCTTTCGTAATGTTTACTGCTGTGCATCCAACCTTTAGATTTGTAAAGAGAGAATATCACTCCTTTTGATGTTTTTATTTGTTTTATATTTTTTATTTGCATAAGAATAAATTAAATAAAAAATTTAATGTGACTATTATAATGATCATAATTTAGTATAATGTTTTGCGGATGGAATTTTTTATATATAAAGCTTTGTTTTATTCATTAAGAACGTAAGTATTTATAGCATAAAAGAATAAATAAATACTTCCTGGTTACCTGATTATGGTTTCATCCTTACCTCTTTCTATTTTAAACAACACATAAGTATCGGCACCCTCCGCACCACACAAATTTAATTTATTATATAATAATATGATAATTAGTCCGGGACGGCCGTTTCGAGGACCATTCGTGTTCTCGAAACGGCCGTCCCGGATTAATTATTGCAATTCTTTATTAACATTAGTGATTTTACATACACGGCTTGAAAAATATAATGTGCACTTTATTAAAACAAAATATTAAATGATATTACACAAGTATTGCGATACAAATAAAAGTAATGCAGCAAGCTAGTAATAAAATAAAAAAACTACTTTTGTACAAGCAATAAGGCTAGATAACATGTAATTAATTTTTATTCATCGTCTTCATCTTCAGAACCACGGTTTACCGTAAATGAACATTCATCTGCATCAAAATTTGCTTCTCGATTATACCATTCTGTAATTAATTTCTCCGTATGCCGAGTCGATTTTTTCCTTTTGCTTGTGCCCATGTTAATTCTATTGCATTGAAGTCACGATGATAGGGAGGAAGTCGGAGTACTTCGTGGCCTTTCTTTTTGAATAAATCATCGATTACCTACACCTTTTGTTTTTTATTGTGTTTTGCAATTTCTAATAATTCATTTTTGTTCATCGTATTTTCATAGGGAATTTGATTGCTGTTCCGCCATTCAATTATATCATCTTTTCTCCAAGATTGGGAAGGTTGTTTTTTCAACAAAATACTATGGTAAGGTGCATTATCCATAACGATTAAAGATGGTACTTCAAGATTAGGTATTAACCGTTCCCTTACCCAACGTTGGAATGTTTCGCTATTCATTTCCCCATGGTAATCGGAGGTTGCTGATTTTGAAGGAAATACTAAAGAAGCTTCTTTTATAAAAACTTTTATTTTTTGCAATAACAGAAGTAGGTGGTATGTTTTCCTTTCTTTGTTTGATGTTTTGCATTGTTTTCAAAGATATGCCTAATGCATTAGCAACTCTCTAAACTTCATTCCATGCTTAACCATAATATATAGGAATATACATTATCATTACTTATGAACTCATGAACAGCCTTCACAAATATTAGAGGCCCTTCCTTATGTTTCTCAGCTCCAAAGTACCGCAGCAACTTGAATGCCAACTCCTGGGAGTTCGGATCTATACGTCGCCCTGGCATGGTAATTTCTACCTAAATTTCATAAAAATAGTAATATATTTATTACAAATAAAGTTTAACTTACAAGTGCTCTTATTAACAATTCGTAATATAGCTCTAATAAGAACACGGAAAAAATATAACAATAACAACAGTTGGCGTACCTGAATTTGTTTCGGACGCTGCATACGTCATAGACAAGTATGACGTAACTGCAAAGATTCGTGATTTGTACTGTAGGTTGTGGCATTTCAACAACCAACCACGTCACCAGTGAGTAAGTGAGTAATCAGTAGATATTAATGAGAGGTCATGATTATCAGCAGTGACGGTGCGAGACCTTTTGAAGGAGGGGGGGGGGGTGTCTGTTTCGCAACGCAATAAATCGGAATTTTCGACTTGACTCTCTATTCTGCAAACAGCAACCACAATATCTAAAATTTTACTTTGCATTGTTTTTGTCAAATACAAAAGCGATAAGCCACAAGCTGAAGAAGCTACTGCCTTGGCGTGAAAGTTACTTAAGCTAAAGGAGAAGTCAATTCGAGTGGCAACAATGGAGTTTGGTATCGCATATCCATCTTTATAAGAACAATTTATAAATTTGTCCTTGAAGAAAAGGCTCGGACGTTATGGGCCTGTATTTCCTGAAAACACAAAGCAACAATTGGCAAAGCACGTACAAGAAATGGATATCCGCTTTTATGGTGTTACTTAAGCAAGATTTGTGCACATTGGTATTGGTTTGCAGACCAAAACTGCCTTTCCCATAATCTTCAATATGGGAAGGCAGGCAAACAATGGTACTCAAATTTTATGTTACTCCGAACTTTAACCGAAATTATTGCCCGTACATGCGGCTTTAACAATCCGCATGTGCAGCTATTTTTTAATAATTTAAAAACAATATTGATTTAAATAATGTATATAATATTGACGAAAGGGGGTTAGAAATGCCTGTCAAAAGACCTCCAAAAGTCGCTTCGGCCAAGAGGAAGAAACAAATGGTCTCAATGTCTTCGGCTGTTAACGGCACTATGCATCTGGAAAATTCATCACTTATCCCGGCAAAAAATACACCCAAGATACATTAAAGGGAACTCCCCCTGGAACCATTGACTTTAAAAGTGACAGTAGTTAAATAGGTTAAGTAGGTAAATAGTGGAATTTTCCTATAATGGCTGAACATGAAATGTTTACTTATTCTTGACAGTCACGTCCCCCACCGTTCGTTAGATGTATTGGAGTACGCTTCTGAAAATAACGTTGTAATACTCTCTGTAGCTCCGGACTGCGCCCATAAACTGCAGCAACTAGACGTGGTAATATATGGACCATAAGGAGAATACTTTGAGAGAGCAATCGACAAATGGCAGAAACAACATCCTGCGCAACATATCACTTTATATGAACTGCGATAAATATTTGCGTCAGCGTATTTACATAGTGCCACTCCCCAAAATGCAATAAATGGTTAAAAAAAAAAACGGGATGTGTTTACTGAACTTGACTTCGCGCCGTCCCAAGTTACGAAGAAGGAATATGATATAAAACACCGATACTTCCATCGTCGAAAACATTTTTCCGTCCTCAAGTACACAATTAAGTTTACAACAAGTAAATATTGAAGAAACGTCTTTTCACCACACCGATATAGTCGTGCTCCAACCAAGATTATAATTTCTATACCAACAGCATTGAAACCATAGAATACCCTTTGCCATAGTAAGAAGTAAAAAAGGAAGCGATAATCTCAAAAACCAGCAATGTTAACATCTACACCTATTAAAGAAGCGTTACGAAACGAAAAACGGAAAAAAATTACCAAAAACCAAGTTACCTGACGAAATAAAAAAATCGGAAGGAGCGTCAAGATCCAAAATTGAATAAAGAAGACTCTCCAAATTTCCTACTGAAAAGATAATGATGTAGGTATGACTAAGCTGTGCCTTGCTTGATTCGACACACCAATTATATGCCGATTAGAATACTGGCATCTATATTTGTAATAATTGCAAGCATTCGGTTTTGAAGGACTTTAAAGGATCCTAAATAAGATTCTAGAATAAAGGCTCATTTTGCCTAAAGGTTTTCTATACACTCCCCGACAAAAATTTAGACGCGGTAAGATGTTTTACGGGTTGTAAGGGTTACAACATTTCTTTGCGAAACTAGCAAGATATCTAATTAAGTTTTTATTCATAAAAGTAAAATAAACTTAAAAATATCTCCTCCAGTAATATATGAACTAAATAATAAATTATTACTCCAATGTTTAAACAATTTCTGCGCCAAAAATTTAGACGCTCTGTTGCAAATGTGAAACAAAAATCAACAAATGAGCGATCAGTAATGCATAGATCCTCCATTGTTCTTAATCACTTCCAATAGTCTGTTATTAATAGATTTATATAAATTTAATACATAATTTTGAGGGATATTCTGCCATTCAGTCACTATTCAAGTTTTCAGTTCCTGTAGCGTGAAATATTGACGGCCTCCGCCATAAACGCGACGTGCCAATTCACCCCACATGTTTTCAATAATGTTTAAGTCTGGTGACCGTGCCGGCCACTATAAAGTTTTAATCTTTTTCTCTTTAAACCGTTCAGTAATGGTTTTTGCTTTATGAATTGGCGCGTTATCTTCCTGAAAAACAAAATTGCGCCTGGCCCATTGGTTTCCAAAACGTAGAAGATTGTCACGCAATAAGTCTTTATACGTCACGGATGTCATTTTATTTGTGCAAAACACTATCCCACTTTTATCGCGAAATCTAATCGCTGCCCATCTCATCACAGATCCACCCCCTAATTGTCTGGTCATTTTCACTTTTGGTTCCTTTCTCAGATCATGATAATAATGCGAGTACCCATCCGGTCCGTCCAAATTACAACGTTTCTCATCAGAAAATATAACTTTTTCCCATTCTTTCTTCCAGGATACGTGTTCTTCAGCAAATCTCAACCTCTCTTCTTTGTGTTTCGCCGAAAGTGGCGGTTTTCTCAACATTTTCTTCCGTGATATTACCGGTGACGCCTTTAAAATCCTTTGAACATTACTCACGTGCGTTTGTACCCCCGCCTGATCTGCAATAACTCTCGCCGACGCAGAAGAATTGGATGTACACCGCAATATCATGCGTTTATCCCGCTCACTTACAGCTTTCGGTCGCCCCTGGCCTTTTGGTTTGCCGTAATTTTTCGGATCTTTTAGGAAATTTCTAACGGAATGATCGCTTCTTCGTAACTGATGAGCAATTTCCTTCTTACTAACACTATCCTGGTGCCAGGCTAAAACTTTACCCCTTTCTATCGAGGATAATTATTTTTTTCTACCCATATTGCAAACACTTTATAAAAGATAATTTCTCGTGGTGAAATGTGTACACTTTACCAGCACAACCACTGCATATAAAGAGAAGTCTCAAATTAAAACATTTTTGCTTATATTAATGTAATAAATGCACAGGGTCTAAATTTTTGTCGCCGTGTCCTATTTTGATCTGGGAAAACCTCAATTACCCCACATAAAGCAATAAATACCCAGAAATATGTATAAATGGACTATTTACATAACAAGTATTAATAACCCTCATTTACATTTTATATAATGTCCATAAACTTTGTTTCGTAAATAGAAACCACGTCTATGTTTTTGTCGGGTAGTGTATGATGGTTCTTATTGCCCGGTGCGATGGTTCTTTATCCTTGGATTTGGGCAATAGGAACCAAACAAAACTTTTTGTTGATGTTGTTCTTACAGGAACATTGTATCCTTTCAGTATTTTTATTAAACACATTGTGTTTCTAATTATCCTTTTCTTTAAGTATACGATGCACTTGATGTTTCTGGCAAACGTTTAAACTAAAGCGGTTCTCCTTGCCCAAGTCTCCCCTATTATTAACTCTGACTAGTTTGTAATTTCTATCTGTTGTATTTTAAATTATAGAGGACCGTAAAATACAAGAAACCCACAAAGGTGAGGCATTTTGAAAATTTCTCGTGTTCTGGTAGTGAAGCTCCGCATGCACTGCACCAAGAAATTGAAAATTAAATATAAATTTTCCGCAAAATTCAAAAACTTAGTAACTTAACACAAAAAATGTCCCTACTGAATTATTCACGCACAAACCAATTAACAAATAATCAGCTACTTTTAAGGTATGAACCCTCTAGATCTAACGGCTTGTCCCTTAGGTTGGCATTTAATCTGAAAATCAACGAAATCTATTACTTTTACAGTAAACTTTATGTATGTAGCATCATCTAATACACTGAAATTTTTTACCAACTCATTTTTCTTGCTTTGTAAGTACATAGCAATAAATGTAGTGGAGATTCTCTTTTTATCGCGAAAAGTCAACAACTTTAGCGTGAAAAGTTTAATAAAGAATGACGAGACTTGTTTAAATGTGTGCCCTATAAGCTAAGTTAATGATTAATTAAAATAAAAATTAACTACAAGAACTAGATGACTTCTTTTTGATCAATTTTTGAAAAAAAGTACTAAACGGCACACGCTGTTAAATTTAAATATTGTGTTTGTAGAATACTGTTTTGTACTTTGTTCTTATTTGTCTGGTATTTAATGGATAATTACTTGTGTAGCGGTACATTTGTTAATGGAATATTAATTAGAAGAAACCCACATGATTTTGTTTAGAAAGTAACCTTTAATATTGCTTTCTAATCTTCTGTAAACTTTCGTAATGTAACGTCATTCGCTGAGCAGGTAGGTCCAAGCGCGTAGTTCGTTTGAAACTAAAAGCTGGTACGAACTAGAGATGACAAAGGTAGGTGAAATTATTACTTTTTTGCAGCGACTAGACAGGTTCGTGTTTTGTCGAATCTTGGGGAAACCTGAAACTATGCTGGTAACTCAGCGCTCGACCATTTGCGTTCTGGCAACTGTCGCCTCTTTGATTCCGTTCTCGATTCTGCAACGACTTAAATAGCCTCTGGCTCCCTCTTTGTCCCCAGAGTATTAGGTAAATATTATTGAATATTCCTCATAGTTTCAGAAATATTAAGGCAAATAGCGAGGAGTTGTATTGCCCTACACCTCGAAAACGGGTGATTGAGCATCTAAAAAGATTACCATTTATCTTTCTTATAAAATAAAATCTTTATAAAATTAATCCGCAAATCCGCAACTCCTCTCATTAAAATATTAGCTTATTAGCTACATCAAATCTTATTTTCAACATTTATTAAATTTCAGTCTCGTTTATCAAATAGAACCTTTTTAGGAACACCTAATTGTGAAACGAATCAACTCCGCAAGCAGATAATCCTAAAAATCCCGATCAAAATTTTCTCCGAACTTCACATTATTACATTTTCCAAATTTTATATTATCGTAACGTAATTATGTTCATATAAAGCTGTTTTAGGAATTGGTAAATTCAAAATAGATTAGTTCAAACGAGTTCATATTGCAAATTACTAATTTTTCCGTCATTTTTTTTATTTATGATGTTATTTAATGCACGTCCTAGCACTTTTATGTATAGTACTACATCATAAACAACCGTGATAATTAAACCAGATAGTATTAAATGATTGGTTAAACATAATTCACACTTACACGTATGTATTCATGTGTATTTTCCACACATTTATTACACAGCTGTCGAAATTTATGCATGACTGCCCATTACATAGCACTTATTACTTGCTTTCATCACCGTTCTAGATAGCGTCAGTTCAGAGTTGGCCGTTTTATTATTATTGATCGCTCTAATCGAACGGAAATTTGGCGTTTATCGAATGCGCTAATTGTCCCTTTTTTCTGCGTAGTATTAGCGGTAACAATAACCGCCGAATCGCACGTGAATCATCGTAAAACGACGAACGATTATTGCAATAATATTCTATTTTATTTATATCTGCATTTAATGTCTAATGTAATGAACATCGATTATTAATGTTATTATATTTATCGAGAGTTTCGGCAACAATCTAATTTGTTGAAATGAAATGGATAATCTTTATACCATTAATAAGTACAACGTGAAATAGAAATTGCAACACCAAGAAGAGGTGCGAATTTTTTTACCAATCTTGGCATATTGCTATAAATAATAAATATTAAATTATGATTAATTTTCTTGCGATATATGAAGTGTTCATGGCATATCTGACACTTCATGCAGTCTTTTTTTTGTTATTCAATTTCCACATTTTCTCTCGTCATACTTTTGTTCAACATGTTTTGAGGGTTTGATTGCGGCTAAACAGAGATCGAATTATTGCCTTGCGGGAAGGTGGTTTTTCGTTCAGGGAAATTGCAAACTGCCTCAACCCAATCCACCAATACGAACTGTTATTAGTAATGAAGTAGGGAGGTAAGGAAAGTCGCTGAAGAAGAACTAATGAGGTGCGGGACCGCCACCTTCGTCGATTCCCCAGTACCAAGTCATTTGCTTATCTATGGTTAAATAATGAAGATCGTCCTGTGACCCTTCGAACCGTCTATCGCCGAATCAGGGCTTTCGGTTTGCCTAAATCTTGTGTTAGCACTTACAGCTCAATTCCGGCAGCAACATTTGGAGTGGTGTGGTTGCGAGTGATGATTCTGTATAAGGACGCATGAGGATCAGACGAAAACCTAGGGAAAATTATGATTTTCTATTGAAAGGCGTGTATACGGAGACGTGCGAGTTATGGGATCGTAGTAGGTCTGAGGTGATGTTCATCCGAGGTACCATGAACGCCACATATTTTTCCATATCTTCAGCAACTCGAAGACCCGCCTTTCCAGCAAAATAATACCCGACTCCACGTAGCGAGAACGTCTCTAAACCCGTTCGAAGAGGCCCATGTCAATATATTGCCATGCCCACCCAGATCTACCAACAGATCTTCTTGTAAATAGAATACGTGTGAGACATTATAGGAAGAAAACTGAGGAACTTAACGAATTCCCTGCAAACACTGGAAGTTTTCCGGCATAAATTGCAGGTTGTTTGAGATACCATGTCCCAAGAAAGCATCGACCTCCTATTGGAATCAATGCAGCTAACGTATTGTTAATAAAAATGAAATTAAATTGCGTTAATCTTCTATTTTTTTTTCTCTGAAAAAACGTTCGCATAAAAGGAATAGATTCGATAAAAATGAGTAAAAATACTTTAACGCGCAAATTTATCATTTTGGTTTGCCATTTTTTTGACCTGCACTATGTTATCACTTTCGGTTTTGGTTGGTAATGGCAACAAGATTCTTTTAAATAGGACACCCTAAACATTTTGACGTATTTACAGCCCTGAAGATGTCCCATAAGAGTGAGAACCAAACGTCGGCAGAAACTATGACAATGACATAATTCCAACGCGGAAACCAAGGGTATGGTATTATTGACGACCGCGGAAGCCTACGTAACAGGCAAGAAGACTATATTTTGTGTTTTTTTTTTATATCTACAGTCTTATGTATCTCCCAAAATATTAGTTCAGAAACTGTTACAAGTTTAGTAAAATAGTTTTAATAATGTGACAACCTTTACTGTAGGTATTTTTTTTTCAATTTATAATTGCGCTAACAATTAAAATTAAATAGCATCTTACAGCTTTATTATTTATGTAATTTTTAATTTAATAAAATATTTACAACTGTTGCAAAAATATAACAAATAAGTTTTTTGGTCTTCATTATAATCATCTTTGTAATTAATGGTTAACAATATTTATTTCAAGCACATCAAAAAATTGTTAGATATACAGCTCGTTTTGTGATAATATATGATTATTACTACCTTCCTTAATTAATTAATAAACACTTGTAAACAATATGGTTACTATTTTTTTTTTTTTTTAATATTTGGACACATGGAACATTTGGACAAATTATAGTTTCTGTTGAATTAATTTTTGCAATATTCTACAAACTATTTATAGTAAATCTACATATGGGGGGCTCACTGAAAAGTTTACTTAATCGTCATTTTTAGTACTAAATCACGTACTCGAACGGTGTGGCGCTGGAACACTGAAACACTTCACTATCACCCCTTACCACAAACACTTCACTAACACTGTTCGCACGTTTCGATAGCTAAGCTACCATCTTCAGCAGCAATACTGAAATGAGTTCAGTATTGCTGCTGACGATAAAACGTGCGTACAGTTTCAGTGAAAAGGGGTGATAGTGAAGTATTTCAGCGTCATTTTGAGTGTGTAAAAAAATACGGACTACTGTCAAAATTACTATTACTCCCGCTCAAATTGGAAGAGAAATTAAATTGTGACATATAAGCACAAAAACTAAACACAAATCAAAGATGGAAATCGATATGTTCGAGCATGTTTATCAAAAAGAAGTTTGCTAGAATTTTGTCAAATTAGTTCTTCTCGTACTAAACACAAAGTTAAATGAACAAAATGAAAACATATCGTCGCTAATATAGAACACATTAAGAGGACGTCTAAAACAATTTTATTTTTCAATGTGAACTCCTAAAATATTTAGTGTATTGACGTTAAAAAAAAATTAATGTCTTGCTTCAGACCTGGATCAAAGTGACGGACGCAAGTTTTATCTAGCGTTACAAAAGATTTCGAAAACTTTCTCAATCTGGGTTAATTATTGATAAATTTGTCCCAATGACCATTTTCCTAATGTGCCTTTAATAAATTGTTAGCATCATAAGTATCCAATGAACAGATAAAGTTTCTGGTGTGTCCATTAGCAGTGACATGTACCAGATCAACAATTTCCGAGATGGAGATTGTCTGTAAACTTGCTTAAGTTGCTCGTTAAAACTCGTCGAAAGTTTTGTATTAAAAACCTTATTGAAATTAACATATCTACTGAAAATGACCTTCAACTTAAATGCATTTTTTACGCTGTTGTTAACATTGTTACTGCTTGACGTAAAGTTTAACACAAAATAAGTAAAGTGCACTAAACAAAAATCTATGATCGTCACTTCTATGATAACCAGAAGAACCAGATTTGAAAATACGAAACGAAAAATTTAATAATTTCGATACCTCTACAATTCTATTTATTATAATTTTTATAATTACTAAACTTATGTCCACTACTGCACTTACCTAAACTTAACCCAAGAGATCTAAATAAAGGAAAAAGCACATTATCTAATTAATAACGTTGCGCAAAATCGATATGAGAATACTTTCTTAGGGTCTTTAATTAAGTATAAATATTTGTCATGTCTAGCTGAAACACCAGGAAAATTTTTCCACGCGTTACATCCAAGTAATTAATTTTAACGGTTTATCCAGCTTGTCTGGATTCTCCGACAATTTGTCTGTTAAAAATAACGTTCTAAGGATAGTAACGATTCTATTTTAGTAACGCTACATCTAACATCCATTTTAAAAATTAATTTCAGGAAATATTAATTGTTTTTCAATCAAGAAATCATGCGAAACAAAACAACTTTTTGTGTTTAGTTGTAGTAAAGAACTATCCTACGAATGCTTCGTCTTAAACAACAGTGCTAAGTAAGTTGCCTAGCAACTAACGAGTGTGTAGTTTTATGTTATAATTTTAAATAATCATGTTACAACACGCGCAGTACTATGTACCGCGTTGGTACCGTGGAAATGGCATAGCACCTTAAGGTTCGCTCTCAAACTGGGGATTGCTTTAAATATATTTGTAGATCGTTCCCCAAAGCAAGTTTAGAAGAATTAAAGGCTGGAATTTTTTATGGTCCTCAAATTCGCAAGCTCATTAACGACTTCGATTTTCCATGTTGAAGCTTCCGCTTGGTGCTCTTCTGTTACTGTGCTTAAGAACTTCTTGGGGAACAATAAGGCAGAACATTATGACAAGCTCGTACGAGTTTTTCATAATGTTCTTATTTTAAGATAAATTTGAAATTAGTTAAATTGCAAAGAACCTCTTTACGTGCGGGTCTTTTTAAATAGATTGGATGTTCAATGAACGTGTTTAATACAAGTCAAAATATTGTTTCCTTATGTAATTTCAAGTCAAGGTTCAAACGCAATATGGATACAATCAGTTTCCAACCTTAGAAGTCTTGAAATTTGAAAGGTGCATGTAAAAAAAAACATCTAAAATTGCGTTTAACAAATAATTGCTCTTCACACATTACAAAAAAGCGTAAGTAACAGGTGTAACACATTTCAAAAATTCCCATTTTTGTTCTGGTTTTTCCTCTATTATTCGTTTATATTGAGAGAATGATGTGTAAGGTGGAATACGTTTTGATCACCAAATTTAATTGAAATTTATACTTGTCACGTCCTCTATTTCATAATGATGTAATGCTGTTATAAAGGTTTTACGCGTGAACGCAATACAGCTAGGATGGTTTAGTTTGACTCACTTTTATTTGCCTTCTTATAAGCGATTCTAAACAGTAAACACGTTCTGCATTATATGTTATGGCGGATTCTGTTCCCGCCAATCCCTACTCTAGAATCATACCCAACTCAACAATTCCTTCCCCTGCTATAAATTTAATTTCGTTAGAGGCTTTATTTCTTCTTATCATTGGCAGTATCAAATAGGAGTTATTTAGGCTGCTAGGAGGAAATGCACCGTTAGCTTCGTATTATTTTCCAGCGTTTTTTTTCTTGTTCGCTGCATTTTAATTAAGCATATTTCTTCCACCTTGTTCTTGGAATCTTTTCTCCTGATTTTGTAAAGGCACGCTTCCTGCTTCTGATAATCTCCCTTCTTCACCTACTTCATTCTCTTACCTTGCACAGTTGATTAATGCGGTGTCTCCATTTTTGTGTAACCTCCATTTCATTGTGATAATGTAACTCTCATTTCTTATTTTCTACTTCTCCGAATCTGAATTTTTTGTTGTCTTGCGTAGTTCATAGCAGTTCGTCTTTCTCCTACTTCAAACCTTTTAATTTTTATAAGACATTCTATCCACAACTTCTGTTGGAAGCATGATGTTAAATTTATCTTTTGTTTTGTAGGTTAACATTAAGTCAGCTGGTGTTTTGGCGTGCTTGGTGCTTCATAATAATAATATGTGAGCAACTAATTGAGATTAAATTGGAGGTTCTCTTTGCTGTTCGGAATAGTTTAATTTTTTTTTTTTTTAGAGCTTGGGCGAATCGATCCACTAATCCAGTTGTTGCTAGATGGTAATACCATTTGCTTCCAAAGACATCTTAAGTTGATTGTTTGTAAATTGACTTCCATTGTCAGACACTAAAACAGTACCTTCTCGAATGGCTTTAACGATTGACGAACACGATAGTGGTGGATTGGTACCTTAGTCGGATTTCATTTATTTATGCTACAAAGTGTACAATTTATTGCATTTCACCAGCAAAAAAACTTTCATTCGCGTCACGCAAATGTGCCGTATATAAATCTTTTAAGTGTAAGACGTCAACTCTTGTGGAAGTGTGCACTTTGTGGACTCTTATTATTATTATTCCTTTTAAGTTGAAGATTCCCATGTATTGAAGCCAAATTGTACATCTTTTGGGACAACTTCGTCCAACTGAATTTGCCGCTTGAGGATTTTCCATTTTCAATTTTTTGTAGCTTGCTGAAGTTGTTATAACGTTACTGGCAATGTTTCAATTCGATTCAACTCAGATATGTCAAATTCTTTTAGTTTCATACATTCGCCAGTAACGTTATAACGACTTCAGGAAGCTACAGAAAAAGATAAATTGAAAATGCTTATGCAGAAACTTCAATTAACGAAGTTCGTACTGAATTGGTGGTGATTAATGGAGGTTTTATGGTGCATGAACACCATTTTAGAAGAGCATTTGTTCCATTTATAGGATCGTCAACGAATATTTGAATGATGTCAGGGATTGTGCGTATGAACTGGCCAGCTTGCAGTCCCGACCTCAGTGCAATGAAGCATGTCTGGGAGACAGATTCGGGCATGTGTACCCCGTTCAAACAATTTAGGTGAACTTGCTGCGGGGTTTCAGGCGTAATGAGAGCAATTCGACCGATATGAAAATTTGATTAAGTTCATGCCAAGACGTATGTGAACTGTCAGAGAAGTCCGAGGTGAAAATATTTGGTATCAGTTGCAATAATTAATGTAAGAAGCCCATTTAATTTTATGAATTCCCAAACAATCTAATAATAATTCTATAAATGATTTTGTTTGTTTTTTTTTTATGTTTTTATTGAATTCTATCAATTCTTCTTAAATTTGTAGCCAGCCTTAAGACTACATTTCAAAACATTTTTTCTTTACGAAGAAAAATGCAAATGGATCGATTTTTCTACACTTGACTGTATTAATATAGACAGGACCTACAAATAATCAGAATAAAAAAATTAAAATCATGTAGTTATTTCACACCAGGAAACTAATTTTTAATAATCTTTTCTACTAACAGAAATGCTAAAGTAGTAAATGGGGAACCACTTAATTATTTTTCTTGCAAGATCATGCACTCTAGTCGAAAAAATGTTTATTAAATGTTAATGGATGGAATGCTAATAAAATTTTTCAATACACATTACACGTTATGTCCATTTAGGTATACTAAGGTAAGCGAAATGAAACAGTACAGCTTATTTTGTTTGAAGATATTTCTCAAGGATATATCATGAGAACCATTTCCATGTATTTATCTTGTATATTGTTGTAAAAATTACTTTAAAAAAATTAAGTAAGCATAATCTTATCTTATGAGGAGAATGATCCGAAATGGAGTGGAGCCAGCTTCTGTTCTTCCCAGAATTTTTAAAGAATATTTTGGCTCAGCCCTTTGAAAATATGGACTTTTTGCTACTAAGTATATTTGCTAAGTTTAAATGCCCCCTCCCAGCCTGATGCTGGGGAAAACGTACCAATCTGCATTTTTTTAAACTTGGGTACTTCTGACATTATGTTGATGATTTCTGATTTTTAAAAATTGTTCATAATTTTATCCCACTATTACATAATACCGTTTTAACGTTTACTAAAATTATTCCAACTTTTCGTACGTTAAATATTCCGTTTTACTTTGGATTTTCCTACGTAAGTAAGTACGACCATCACGGCCATCAGTGGAATTTCAAAATTAAGAAAGTGATATTGAAATTTTGCAGAATTATTTTAATGTTGGTACTATCTCACCCCTACAATAAAAGTAAAGTTCGGACTCCCATTAGAACTTGCTAAGCTACATTTAATATAAGTCCATCAAGTCTTGCTTTAATATCTTCAGTCAATATCCTTTTGTTTTATTTGCATTTATTCAACTCGTGTTCCAAAACAAAGCTTTTTTTTTAATAATGATATTTCCAGAGCTTTTAAAGTAATAAAAAAATATAACTTTTTCACGCTCTAATGAACATGGTTCTGTAATAAAACTCGTAGAGTGTTGTATATATTGCAATAATTTAAATTTCGTTCCTTTGTTTGAATGAACTTTATGAAGAGCTACCATTTACATTATGTACAAATTTAATTTTGCTTTCTATTCAATTCTATTCAATTTCAAAAACCATTTAAAATAATTTTACCTTGACTATATTTTAATGCACTTACTTACATTCTACATATATCATAATTACAATATACACATTATCTACTTTATCTTCTATTTTTATCTTTTGGTAAAAACTGCCCTTTTTCGGGCACATTCCCTAATGCCTCCTGTCTAAGTAACCTATTTGGAATGAACACAGTGATTATACAGCCTACGGACAAGAACGCAACCATCAGAGCTAAGGCCCAAAAAGCCCCAAATTTACCCAGTAATTTCCCTAGAAGCAAGGTAAATATCACGCCATAAATTTGGGACATGGATATCAGAATTCCAGAACTACTGCTTTCAGGTTGGGGAAATGATAATTCAACGCCAAACTCGAAACCTGCAGCGTAGTAAGCGTTTTGGAAAAACCTATAACAGGGTAAGAATCAATGGATGGTATGGGATGGGAAAACATCCTTACCCGAAGCTGCAAGCACTGACGTACACAAGAAGTTTGCTGTACGTTTCCAAGGCTATCATGAACGCTCCAATTCCTAAGGTCGTCATGACGAATAATCCAATGGTAACTTCTCTAGAAAAAAATGGTCAATATGATACTATCAGCTGTGTTTTAACACTTACTTGTACTTTTTGGTTTTATCTAAAATAAATCCGAATACAACGACGCCAATCATTCCGATTACGACCAATAGCAAACCTATAGTTCCAGCATCCTTTTCAGCATTCTGTCCAAAAAAAGAAACAGAACGTATTAATTTGACTGCAAAGCAAATATCACTCATACCGGAAAATATGCCAAAATAAATTGATTCAGTATGGTGCAAACTCCAGCAAACACCCCAATATTAATGCCGTAAGCCATAGTTAACACAAGAAAGGGTTTATTGGTTAACAAGCTCTTGTATGAACCAAGAAATTCTTTAGTGGTAAAGTCAACTTTATCCCGTCTCAGTTTAGCTTGAGCTATGCTAGGTGGTATTTCCGGCTCTGCTTTGAAGACTGCGAAAGTATAAGGTTAAAATCAAACATTCCTATCCTATTAAATACTTACAGAAAAATACCAATAACACTATAGGGGTAATAAAAGCACAAACTCCGTAAAATAGGTGGGATAGATCCCTTCCAATATCGTCCAAATTTTCATGATTCCTCACCATCAATGGTGGTAATATAAAGCTCATGGCAGTTCCGAGTTGTGTGCCAAAGACACCAATAGAACACGCTGTGGAAACCTGTAATACGCATCTGTGTTTCAAATATGGGTTGGTTTCCCATAAAAATTATAAATTGAACAACACATTAAAATACCAGATTCCTACCTCATTTGGTCCAAACCACACAGATGCTATTTTTGGTGGAAGACTCAGTATAAAAATTTGGGATACGAATACGACGGTTTGACCAAGGAAGCCTAACCAAAACAAATCAGGTTGTACCGAAAATATTTTAACCCATGTACCTGCAGCTGTGCCAATTACACCGATCAAAGCGCAATATCTAAGACCCTAAAACAAATTAAAAGTCTTTAGCAGTGAAAATCTAAATAAGCAGCTTTTTGCTTTAAACTGTGGCTACGTAATATTTTTTTTAATATCTGCGTCTTCAAAAGTCAGCTTTGTTTATATACCTTTACCCCTTGGCAGTATACTTATATCATTACATTAAGATTTATTTTATATTAGTGGAAATGGAAAAAAAATTGAAGGTGATGGAAAACTTCAATCTTCAGCGTTTAATGTTCTTGCTTCAGCTAATTATGACAATTTTACACAATTTACAGTATTTCAAATATGCATATAAATAAAAACATATGAATAACGGTGTTTTAAAACACCTTTTCTTAGTTATTTAATTGAATTATGGAAAAAATGACCGTTTTACGTTTAGGTTTCTTTTTTGCATACTTAGGTGGAGGTGCTGGTTTTTATTTAATGTTTTAGCTGAATACAGTGCTGTTATTTGTTTTTATGTTATTTCAAGTAAATATTAACAATAACAGAAGAGAAACTTGTAATTCTTAAAGACAAGAAGAAAAAATGGAAGTATCAAAATGAAGAAGGGAGGCAAAAATCATTGGATATTTTGATGAAAAGTATGAGATCAAAACAGATAAATTATCGAATTAAAAAGAGAATTTATTCATACATGTTCTTGCTACATGAATGAAGTAAATATTTACTTTGATCCAAGTAAATCGTATTTTCTTGGTAAAAAGGGAGAAAATTTGACAAACAGTATTTCTCATTTTTATTTATCTATCTATCTATCTATCTATCTATCTATCTTGCTCCAGTTTTCATAGGTTGTAGCAGATTATATATCATAATCTTATAGACTATCTATCTATCTATTGAAGAGATGGTACCTGAAGGAAATCTTGAAATAACGATTTCGTGGAAAAACACTGAGACAGATCATTTTTTTTTATATAAAATCGGAACATTTGGAATTTCTTCCTTGCTTTTTTAAAAATCCTCTTCCAAGTATTTTAAATGGGATTATGGAGTTATTGATACATCATTCGATACCTCTTTTATAAAAGTCAACGTTTATAAATTCATTTTATTTTCACCTAATTCATGTTCAGGACATGAATAATGAATGATTAATAGGAGAAAGAAGACAAATTATAAAGAAAATCCGCTTTTGTGCTGTAGTGAAATTTAAAACAGAAAGTTAATCTTTGTTATTGTGTTAACCAAACCTAACCTAATGGTTGGCCTTCAGTTGGTACAAAGTCGTACGGTCGGCGCACCATCCCTTACGGTTGGCCAATATCGGTAGAGGATCAGTGAGGTATACAAAACCAATAGAATTTTTCTAAACTTCGATATCTATTGGCTCTATATCGGTAAAGTCAGTTAAGCGTTGGTTGACAATCGGGAAATGATAATCAAACTACGCTTGGCAGTAAATACTTCAGTGATATAAGTCGGTTAAAGATCTCAATTCACCCGGTGGATAACATTTTGACGACTCAGTTTAATGTAAGGAAACGCAGGATAGGTGCCGCGATTGTTCACAATTGACCCTAAACACACACGGGTGAACTTAAACGGAATGTTTGACGATGTTAAAACGCAATTCGAATGATTTTTAAAGTAAATTCAAATTAATTTTGCACATAAGGTTGTTTTTTTCTTGCCAAGGCCAAGTAGTAAAGTTTAACAATACTCTGCCCGATAGAAGATTTGTTTCAGCTTGTAACTCATAGCAGTCCGTCATGGTTCCTCTGATCTTTTTAAATTTATGCCCTCAGCCTTTCAAAAGAGCTGTTTCTGTTAAATAATAAACAACAAATAAGTATCGGCACCCTCCGCACCACACAAGTTTAATTTATTATATAGTAATATAATAAAATCTATAAAATCTTCTCGGTAATCCTAAAGATAAAAATATTTATAAAATTGAATGTAGTCACTGTAATAAAGCCTATATTGGTCAAACAAAAAGAGCGATAGGAACTAGATTCAAAGAACATATACGAAATTATCGCTACGGCAGATTGGACACGTCGAGTGTGGCACAACATATAAATGAAACCGGGCATAGTATTAAATTAGAAGACTTAAAATTGATTAAAAACGTAACGTCGCCGCGAGAATTAGATGCGTACGAGACAGTTTACATAAAAAGTAATAAAAATCTGATGAACCGAGAAAACGGACCGTTGTCGTACTCTGTCCTTTTTGACCTTTTGCAGTAGGCTGGCACTCGTTTATATTTTGGTTCATAAAAGAGATCTTCCCGTCCATCTGGCCGTGTTTTTCGCATGTCGTAGCTTAAGACGCGAAGAGGGTAGAATTAGGCACTTGTAAAACAATATTTCTTCTCGGAAGAAGGGATAGTTCATGCATGTTATTTTTCGCACGTCGTAGCTTCAAGGCGTGCAGGGGGTAGAAATAGGCACTTGTAAAGAATATCTGTTCGAAG
The DNA here is from genome assembly GCA_902654985.2 of Oryctes borbonicus. Classification (NCBI taxonomy): domain Eukaryota; kingdom Metazoa; phylum Arthropoda; class Insecta; order Coleoptera; family Scarabaeidae; genus Oryctes; species Oryctes borbonicus. The sequence goes on along the minus strand of LR736892.1, from coordinate 3,741,042 downwards.
AAGTAGGGATAGTACATGCATGTTTAGTTTTAGAAAAAGTTTTTTCTCACATCATTCGGTCACCGGTTGATGATGAGGACCATTCGTATCCTCGAAACGGCCGTCCCGAGCTATTTATTATATTGCGCAGGGTGCCGATACTTATGTGTTGTTTACCATACTACGCCACAGTCCTTGCTATCATTACTGTTAAATATTGTTTTCTATTCTTCTGAAGAATAAACACTACGGCAAATAGCTTCAATACATAAGATTTATAACTGCGACCGTAGGAATCAACTAGGCCAAGTATTTTTTTTTACTTTGACTTGTACATGTACACACTTGCATTCAACATCATACTAATATTTGAACAAATTTACGTAATTGTTAGAAAACAAACATGGACTTACAATTCTGTCGATGAGATACGATCCTGGCAACAATAAAGGTGGATATGTAATCATCGATATCATAGACGTCCAATCAACAGCTACTGAACTTACTCCATAATACTTGACAATAATATTGGTGATGATGCTATATTGTACCCATTGCATAGCACTCGCCGCGGAATATAACACGAAGATACCAATAATTACCCATCTTCTCTTATAAAGTTTGGTCTCGAAGAGCTGCTCTTCATCTCGTTCTATTTGTTGTTCTAACTCTTGCTTTTGGTTTAATGCCACTGTTTCGACTGTCATCTTTATTCCTTTTAGTACTGACGGTGCCTAATATTGCGTAATTGCGTCGGCAATTTTGCACTTAAACATAATTCATTAAATGTGCGCCGAATGCGGTGTTAAATAGAACTGTTGTGCCTTAATCTTTTCTTTTGACTAGAAAAAGGTGAAAAATAAGAACTTTTTTACTTTGCAAAGGCTTTATTTTATCTTGATTAAATAGCAAATATTTTAATTCATATTATGTGTATGACATGTACAGCTGTAATATTTGGATAATGCTAGATTTCATCATTCGAAAACGATACAAAGGTCAGGTTAAAATTAATTTTTTCCTTTAAATAACAGCGTAAGAAATTTTTAAAATAAGGCGTTGAATTTCATCAGTTACCTAAAACACTGTTTTTCTCTGGAACCTAAGTTCTAGTAAGGGGCTTACCTAGATATTTATTGTATTTGCAGTCACCTAGTATGATGAAATCCACTAATAATTGAGCAATCCGAAATATAGTAAAATGCATCAAAATAGGTCGCGAATTCTTTTAATTTTTTTTGTAAATAATCTCAAAGCGAATGCAGTGATACCTCGGTTTCCATTAGTATCTTGTTATGGAATTTTCGGGTTACGATACAAAATTTTGATGGATTTTTATTTCCAAAGCCGAAAGATGCCCACGGCTACGAAACTCGGATTGTTACAGATTCGGCAGAACTTTCGCGCGAAATGTATACACTGTATTCCATCGCTTCGCATTTGTTTTGAATTGATAATTCATATTATTCTTATCTTATTGGAAATTCTTTTTATCTCTATTACTAGTATCAAACAATCTCCGCGCTACTAATATTGTTATCTAAATAAAGAAACCATGTCAACATGGAGTTGCTTCGTTTTAATTTCAATCATAACCTTTTATTGATTTTTCTATTTGACATAATTTTATCATTTAAAACACACCATTATTTTTTTTTGTTGATGGGAACGGATCATTTCTACTTCATTCATCTCTTAAAAACATTTGATTCCAGTTACGAAACTTGGGATTAAGAAATGGTTTTTTGAAACCACTTGCACTGTTAGCAAAAAATCAGATCTTACGCACCGGCTTTTATGCACAGCCTAGTGCGTCGGTGTAAATGAGCAATTTAGAGAAAAAGGTTTCAAATAACAGATATTCAGAGACAAGTTCTGCCGAAATATATAAGGTGTTCAGTTCCTGTTACAAACGATATAAGACCGGCTTCTTAAACGGAACACCCTATGTATTATTACGTTTTTGGATGCCTCTTCTCAATTCGAGTCGTCTTGCTATAGTATTCCCTACATTTGCCTTAGTTTTGGAGATGATTTGAGGACCTTATATATGAAATTTTTATATTTACTAGCAAGATGGCCATCCAAGTCGTTGTTATGTTTGATTCCTGCTATATCAATTCTTTTAATATGGAACACCTTATATATTTTTCCAGAATCTGATAGAAAAACATTTTTTTCATGCACATTTCCCTTTATGATGTGTCGCAAATTATACAACTTTGTCCGTTTGTTTATCAGTGTAATATGGAGTATCGAGTTTATGAACTGCCGATACCTCTGAACTGCACAAACTTACACCTCTCAAGAAAGTGAGTAAGTTTGTGTAGTTAGTTCAGTGTGGGTGTCCCTGTTCGCGTTTGTTCTTGAGTGTAATAAAATTATGGTTGCGTGATCGTTTTGATCACCAGAGCCCACCATGACGAGACTAAATGAAATATACTGACGTTGAGGTTTTTGAACTATTAATTCAAAATTTTCAGCCTAAGCAGCTATTTGCAGTCAAACGCGATTCCTACGTTAATTTTTTTTAATTTTTATTTTTTATTTCATTTTTTACGAAAATAAATCCAAATGGTTTTTCATGTTCATATAGTTTGGTTACCATGGCATCGATAAACAAAACATACTAACGATGACGATATTAAATAAATAAATAAATGATTCAAAATTTTGAACTTAATTGAAGAGTTAGCTGATGCAGTTATGTACCTATGTATTAGGAAAAGTGAAAGAAATTGTGTATTTTAACTAGCAGGATGTATAAGCCGTGCTACCTTCATCGATGGTGTCCACATCCGAGAATATTTATCAAATTAAGGCAAAGATTTGATGTTGACGGAAACATTTATTTTACTGATGTAGGAATAAAAAAAAATTACTTGTATATCATTTAGCGAATATTTTAATAAATGTTTATGTAGACTAACAATAATTGATGTAAACACAAATTGTTAGCATAAATTTAAAATTAAAACAAAAAAACAATCGAAAAAAAACGTGTAATGCAATTATGGACCTTGATGCAATAATGAGCCATGCGTCACTTTTGTATAATAGACACATGATTCGTGGCTGTACGCTACATAAGTTGATGTAACAACGATCCATGTTACGATACTAGCTATGGGACACACCTTACAAGTTGCATGACCCGTTTTTGCATCAAGCATCTTCGTGACTATTACGTCGACATATTTTTTAAGAACAAAAGTTATATTTTTGTTACTGGTGAGGTTTTGTTACTGATAAAAAATTATTTGTTTTAATTTTCTTATCTGTTATCATTTTCTATATTTCGCATGAAAAAACAAACTCATACTCGTTAGTTTTTCCAAAATATTTATCAAATTATGCAGGCTTCTTTTAATTTACTAATCTAGTCTTTATTTAAAAAAAAACGCCGAGGGAGAGGATTATTGCACCAAGGTATTTTTTTAATGCAGTAATTAATAGGTATCTGCTTATTTTGCAATTTACAAAGAATTCTTCCACTTCGATATATTCGCGCAATTGTTTTATAAAGCTGTTCTGCGCTTTCTTAGCATACTAACTGTTGCATTTCCGAATGCTTGCGTTATTTCTAACTTCATACGTAGATTTTATGTAATTCATTTCAGTTTAAAATTTCGAATCAACAGTTAAGAATGGTAATGTCCACGTGTTTTGTTTGCTGTGTCATGGTAACCGAACACTACTAACACCAGAAACCACTCGGAAGCAATGTCCAAATATAGAAGTTGTAACTGTAAATATCTCTTTTACCTTTAATATTAGACCTATGTATTATTACACGAATATGTTAGAGATATGAATTTTCCCAACGGTGAGTATAGAAAAAAATACATAGTGCCATTTAAAAAAAAAGTGCTTCCTGATGTTTGAATTTGGTAAAGTCTTCAACACTGAACACCCTGTATATTTGGAAGCGTTTTAATACCGTGTCTAGATAGAGCCAAGTACGCAATTTGTTCTCATAAAAGTTTACGCAAAAATGTATTTGCATTCAGGATTTTTTAAAGTTAATAGATATATCTACAAAACGATTAATATGATGCAACATCTAAACACAAAATCTGCATAAGTTAATCTAGAATCTGGAAAAATAATCAATAACTAACCTTGAGTTTGTACATCAGCTCACTAGTGTTTAATACATTTTTTTTAAAGGTTTTAAATGACGTCTACTACATTCTACGAGTAGTTGATCCTGATAACTGAGATCTGAGCAAAACTTCCCTCATCTCTTGCTTTAATTGTTTCTTTAAAAATACCCGGTCGTTGACTACTATGACAACCATGATAATACAATAAACTTTATTTATAACCTTTTTCTGTGTATTTATGTAGATAATAATTACAAATAATAAATAATTCACTTAAATACGCGTTAACATGCACTGGCAGTTACATATATGCTGGTAATTTATATTTTGCTTAATATTTAATTTTGTAATCAATACGATATATTCAACCTCCTATTATTTTTAAATCTGCCACATTTAAATAGTGTTTTTAGAAAGGAAATTCTTGGTGGTTCTTTTCTATAATGTCTGAAGAAGGCAATAAATTTATTGCCGAAACGTAAAAGGAAATTTTGAAATCATTTAAATCATTAAACCGTTATTACCAAAAATTTTCTTTACAAAAATAACTACACAACGACTAAGAAGCATCGCTACCAATTTAAATAGTGTGATGTTTCCATTAATTCATAACATCCAATTTGATTGGTACTGCACTCTATAGTGTATATTGTAGTAGTTACTATACAGTGGGCGCCATCAAATGGGACAAATTTTTATTTTTAATTAGAAAAAATAACAACAGCAATTTGTGCTTGTCTAAAAACCTACAAATGAAAGATTTACACATTTAATACAATACGCGGTAACTTGTCTCATAAACAGTTTACAGGCTCACCCTTTTAGCCATCAAACATCATGCCATAATTGGGAACACGTCTTTGTAGCAAATCCCAAACGAGTTCTATGAAATTCAAATCAGGAGATTATGTTGACAATCGTAATACGGTTTATGGTTCTCTTCCAGAAGACTTGTTGTAGAATTGTGTCCTGATATACATCGACAAATGTGAGATCAGTTTTACGATCAATTACAATTCCAGCCCAAGCCAGCACAGTCCCCTCTTGTTACCGATATGGTTTCTGAATAGTTGCCAGACGATCTTCGTTTCCAGCTTGTCTTCTCCACGCCCTCAGTTTTCTAGAATCTGGCTTCAAACCAAACCTGGATTTATCAATCAAAAGCACATGAGTCCAATCTTCATCTTGTGCTAACGTGACATTGGGCATTGGGAGACCATCGTCATGTGATCTGCTTCTTGCAGTTTGATCGTTGACGTTCATTTGATGGACATTTTGGAATTTAAGTTTTAGTTGGCTGGCTGTAGGATTTCAGTTACAAAGAACTTGCATGCGAACAAATCTATCATGTATAGGATTTCTTTTTGTGGTTGGACCAGACTGTCTTTCTTTTACTTTACCAGTTTAAGATGCCGTCTATCCCTCTTTATTGATTCTAAAACTCTATAAAACTCAAATTGTATGTTTTTCAGATAATAAACCCACCTGCATCCCAAGACACCGGCATGAAAGCTCTGTATTCCAAATTTTGTATAACGTACAAGGTGGGCCAAGTTCGATACTTTTAATAGGGAACTTATATTTCTAAAGGAATTAGACGAAAACTGACTTAAGCTTCTGGAGCTCGATTTTAAAGAGAAATCGATTGGTGAAATCCCTATTTTTATATCTTCCTTAATATAAGAGATACAGAGCGTTCTCTTAAAATGTGCAATTTCTAAAAACCCTTGTAACTTTTTTATTTGTGAAAATGCATGATTTACATGAAAACTATATTAGGGCGCTTTTTGACGCAGAACCCTATGCTTTAATTTTTTCATTTTTTAAACTCCTATTTTTTGAGATATTATCAAAACTTGTGTTTTTTTATATGGAACACCCTATATATTTTTACACTATTGAAAAGCATATAAAATTACCTTTAGAATAATATAACACACCTGATATTTTATTTAAACAATTTTTCAATTATTTGTTCTTCTTTATTTCACATTATTTTAAGATGGCTCTGTCAAACCTATCCAACCGCTTGTGTCCCGAAGATTTCAATGCAACGTGTAGTAGATGCCTAAAAAAATGTTATTGTGAATAAATATTTGAAATTAAGAAAATTTTCTTATATCTTATTTAGTCCAAACCACACCACAGACCGTTGTTCGTCCTAACAAACCTATCCGTAATAAATCAGATTTCGCTGAAAACATTTTTATCAAAGCACCTAATGCGGTGCTCGCAACACCAAGTAAGGCTCAGTTTCTGAGACCCCAAAATTTTCACATTTTAGATTTTATTCACTAAAAATATTTCTGTAACTATTAGAGGTAAATACATGTAAAACTTCGTTATAACATTCAGGATTATGCAATACTGTACCCATTGTAGACTACTTGCAGCTGCATACATATCGAATACACCCATCACCAGATGGATTGTGGTGGATCCTATATAATTTAACTTCTGAAAGCTCGCCATCTTCCAAGTCAGCCTATTTCTATTCTAAATCCATATTCTATTCAGTTATTCTGATTTACTTTAGGCCATGCAGGAGCTAGACGTGACTTTCTCTGTGCGGAACTGTTGTATAACTATTTACCTACATATGTGCTATGATATTCCTGTTATATCTACTACGTATTTGTTTTAAATTTTTGCACAAGTGAACAATATATACGCGACTTTATCTATACGATAGGGCATTTCGGTTTCACAATGCACCTATTTGTTTTCATGTTTTTGTTTCAAGTGTATTAAATACCTTTTCTTCTTTTATTTTTGATTTTATTTTATTTGCTTGTTAGATTCTAAGTACAGAAACGTCCATAATGTACTATTTTTCCTGTAACATAAGCATACATATTGTCTGCAATTCATTGCAATATTTTCCCTGTAACGATTTGTATATTTTATTTCCGTTCGAATTTCGTCCCTTTTCCAATAAGTTATTATGATTTGACCATGTTCGTAGAACTTAAGAAATCGCATGTAACATGTATTATTATTTCAATTCCCCTATTTTAGCCATATGGATACATTTGGTTATGTATGTATCTATATACATATCTATGTACTGCAGGGAATGATGCTGCATCTCAATTTTTCACACTCTCTACTCTCAACGCTCTTAGCAATAAGACGTAACATTAAGCAATCAATATATGTACTTAATCATTAGTAAATAGAAATAAAGTTAGTAATAGGAACTTCGGTGGTTTTCTTCCGAGTACACACACACAAACCAATCAATTTAAATGTTTTTACATAACAAGTGTACTAGTGCTTGTACACTACCCGACAAAAACATAGACGCGGTATCGTTTTTATTTACGAAACAAAGTTTATACACATTATATCAAATGTAAATGAGTTATTAATACTTGTTATGTAAATAGTCCATTTATAGATATTTCTGGGTATTTATTGCTTTATGAGGGGTAAGTGAGATTTTTCCAGATCAAAATAGGAATTTTAAATGCGACAAAAATTTAGACCCTGCGCATTTATTACATTAATTTAAGCAAAAATGTTTTAATTTGATACTTCTCTTTATATGCAGCGGTTGTGCTGGTAAAGTGTACACATTTCACCACGAGAAATTATATTTTATAAAGTGTTTGCAATATGGGTAGAAAAAAACAATTATCCTTGATGGAAAGGGGTAAAGCTCTAGCCTGGCACCAGGATGTAGTAAGAAGGAAATTGCTCGTCGGTTACGAAGAAGCGATCATTCCGTTAGAAATTTCCTAAAAGATCCGGAAAATTACGGCAAACCAAAAGGCCAGGGGCGACCGAAAGCTGTAAGTGAGCGGGATAAACGCATGATATTGCGGTGTGTATCCAATTCTTCTGTGTCGGCGAGAGTTATTGCAGAACAGGCGGGGGTACAAACGCACGTGCGTAATGTTCAAAGGATTTTAAAGGCGTCACCGGTAATATCACGAAAGAAAATGTTGAGAAAACCGCCACTTTCGGCGAAACACAAAGAAGCGAGGTTTATATTTGCTAAAGAACACGTATCCTGGAAGAAACAATGGGAAAAAGTTATATTTTCTGATGAGAAACGTTTTAATTTGAACGGACCGGATGGTTACTCGCATTATTATCATGATCTGAGAAAGGAACCAAAAGTGAAAATGACCAGACAATTAGGGGGTGGATCTGTGATGATATGGGCAGCGATTGGATTTCGCGATAAAAGTGGGATGGTGTTTTGCACAAATAAAATGACATCTGTGACGTATAAAGACTTATTGCGTGACAATCTTCTACGTTTTGGAAACCGATGGGCCGGGCGTAATTTTGTTTTTAAGCAAGATAACGCGCCAATTCATAAAGCAAAAACCATTACTGAATGGTTTAAAGGGAAAACGATCAAAACTTTACAGTGGCCGGCACGGTCACCAGACTTAAACATTATTGAAAACATGTGGGGTGAATTGGCACGTCGCGTTTATGGCGGAGGCCGTCAATATTTCACGGTACAGGAACTGAAAACTTCAATAGTGACTGAATGGCAGAATATCCCTCAAAATTATGTGTTAAATTTATATAAATCTATTAATAACAGACTATTGGAAGTGATTAAGAACAATGGAGGATCTATGCATTACTGCTCACTCGTTTGTTGATTTTTGTTTTACATTTGCAACAGAGCGTCTAAATTTTTGTTGCAGAAATTGTTTAAACATTGGAGTAATAATTTATTATTTTGTTCATATATTACTGGAGGAGATATTTTTAATGTTATTTTACTTTTATGAATAACAACGTAATTAGATATCTTGCTAGTTTCGTAAAGAAATGTTGTAACCCTTAAAACCCGTAAAACATCTTACCGCGTCTAAGTTTTTGTCGGGGAGTATATTTATCGGTTGCAGCGCATGCCAAAAGGAATAATACAGATATTTTTTTTTGTAATCCAATTAGTTTAATGCGTGAGCTAAAATATTGTCTATACATGCTGTAGTGTAAATATGTGCTCCCATTGGCAAATTGCCAAGTTATACGCAAGATTCATTTATTTCCACCAATCAGCATGATTTTATCTCCGGTCAGTCAATAGTTACTAATTTGGCAGCTATATCTCAACAAATCACTGAAGTACTGGATAGGCGTAGGCAGACGGATATTACTTATACAGACCTTTCCAAGGCATTTGGTTTGATTTGATCATGAAAATATGATCCGTTTTGGTTCTGTCTCATCCGTTTTAAGATTTATACGTTCTTATCTGTTTCAACGGAAATGTTACGTAATCTATAATAGGTATTTTCTGATGACCACTTTGACATCCGGTGTCCCGCAGTATTATATATTAACGATTTACTACTTCAAATAAAATATCCCATTCTTAGATATGCTGATGACATAAAAACCTATTCACAAATTTCAATAATCAGTGATATTATCAAACTCTAGCTTATTGGTGGAAAGGTGCAAGAGACCGGCATTGAAATTGAATGTTGATAAGTATTGTGCGATCATCTACAACAGTGCTCATTTGCCGTATACTCAATCGTACTATGTTGTCGGTAATGCTCTAACTCATAAAACCGAAGTTCGAGATCTTGGTGTGCCGTTATATTCTGGCATGACATTGAAACTCCACATCTTCCCAGTGTCTGTTTACGCTGAGAACTACAAGATGCCGCCCTACTAACCTAGCAAACGGCTACTGGCATGTAGTTGTCGATTAGCGTTTATTATTAATACTTCAAGGATATACCTTTAATTAAGTCATTGTATTTTCCATGTTCCAAAAGTGATGGTGTCTATCTCGATAGGGGTACAGAACAAGATCTTATGCTATTGCACTTTGAATTAAGTAAAACGAAAAAACACACCACCTGCAAAAAATGCACAAATAAATTGATGACAAATACTATCGGTTGTTCTTTGTTATTAGAACGTATGTCTTTCCTTGTTCCACGTATCAACTCTAGATCCAATTTTACTTTCATGGCGCCATTTGCAAGATACTCTGAAATTGACTCCAACATATACACTCTCACGATCAATGTGGTCAAGAAGTGCATTCGAATATGACGCTTTTTTTAATATACATAATGTGCAAAAATTACTTACCTGTGTATACACACAAACAACACACACATACAAACGCATGCACAAACACACATACTATGTTTGCATTATATTTAATGTCGATACACGCAACACTGTTTACTAGATAACATCTATTTATTTGTACTGCCAATATTGTTATTCGACCTTTATGGTCTGTTGGGTACTAAAGGTTGTTATTATTATTAATCATAATGTTTTCTAATTTTGTTGTATAAATATATGTAAATGTGTGTAAGTTGTAAGAGTTTGCAACAACAACAAAGGCTAACTTCAGGGCAATGAGCAATGGCAGCTGGAGGGTGAAGCGTTTGTTGTTACACACTCCACATGTTAAGGTTGTTTGAGAAGTTGTAAAGTTCAATAAATACAGTTAAACAAAAACGCAATCAAGACAAATTCTTCCAGTGTTTTTAGTCATATGGCGACGCTGGTAGCGCTTTGGAAAACCGTACATGTGAATATTCCGACAGGCTTACCATCATGTATATAAACGCTACCAGCGTGGCCATCTCATGTTTAGCAGTCAGAGAACTGCTCGAGGGATGGTTTGGGGAACAGTACCCGGTTTATATCGCTGCTTCCTGAACGGCAGGCATGCGTTTCTTTGGCACTAGAGGGCGCCAAGAAATGTCGAGTTTGTCGTTTTGAAAGTTGTGGCATTAACTGTAAGGCAACAGCGATAGAAGGTAGAGATAAAAAATTACTCTCGAAACCACGCTGATGACGCCGGGTAGGCAGAAACATGTCCGTGTGTTAGTTTTTTTTTTTTTCCCTCCTTTTGTTGCGTTTGCCGTGAATTATTCCATTAATACCATGAGGAAGCTAAGCTATCTTAGCATTATATTTTTTGGTTATTGTTTCTAGGCATTTTCTGATGTGTTCTGTTTATATTTGTTTTAATAACCCCAAAGCCAAAAATCCAACCAAAATTGGTTCCAGGCGATTTTGGTGGCTATAGTTTTTTAAAATGTCTATAGCAGGTCATTAAATGCACGAAAAACATGTTTTCAATTCTAACCTCATTTTGCAACTGTGGAATTGTATAATCTCTTAATATTTGCACGTATCGTTCAACAATATCAGTTACAGTTACGATGGACCAACATTGGAACTGCACCAAACAGTCATGAAGACCTCCTTGATGATTGCCTGTGGATTTTCTGTTCACCGCAATCGACAGTTTTGAGGATTAATTCCGCCATTTACGACAAAAATTGACCTCATCTGGCCATAAAATGCGGGATAACCATTCAAGTTCAATTTCCTATTTTAGCTTAAAGGATGAGCTGCACAAATAAAATTAACGATCGACTTGTCTGAGGATCTTCCCAAAATAAGTTTGCTTTGAAAGATAACGAATCTATTTCACAATTTAGAGACAATGTGATGTCTGATAACGTTTTACTTCCACTCCCGCTTTGGCTTCATATTATGACAAGGCTTACATGTTGAAATTGTTCCTTTACCATGTGACTGAATTCGCTTTGGGACTGTTTAGCATTAATTTACACCGTAAGAAATAACAAACCTAAAAACTAAAAACCTAGAGAAAATTTTAAAGCTGGTGTAAAAAAGGCTTCCCTCTCTTCAAGTCCAAGGTTTCATTAGTTAAATCAAACTCCAGCTAACGATAATTCCAGGAGAATGACCCAATAACTCGTCTTCCCTCTATCTTGTTCACGTGGTAAACGTTTATCATTTAATTTCGTTACTTGGAAGGAGTGAGCCAATACTCGTTGACGTCGTAGTTGTTAAACGTCAGATCGCGAACTTGCATGACATGTTGTGAGGCATAATATGGTATTTTTAATGTACGAAATTTGTTTTTAAAGCGTATGAAAAGTTGTCTACTGAACATATGAACGTATGAAAAGTGTATCCTAATTGGATCTACGATCGGAAAAAATTATCTTTTAATTAGAATTTCTCAATTTTATAACATTACAATACATAATAAACGAATGTGTAAATACACGAAAATATTTTTACATTTACTAACAGACTCTTAAAACAATAAAACAAAGTAAATTTTATTATTTCAATGTTGCTCAATCAGTCTTAGGTAAGAACATTTTCTTCTCTGGGCTTGATTTCAATGCTTCTTGCCTTAACAGTTTGTTTGGTATTATAACCGTTATAATCCCACCTAACACTAAGAAAACGACCATCATTGCTAATGCCCAAAACGTACCAAAGTTTGTCAGCAATTGTCCAAGAAGCAAAGTGAACGCAATTCCGAGAATTTGTACCATCACTATCAAAATGCCAGTGCTGGTACTTTCCGGTTGTGGATAGGATAATTCCACGCCAAATTCAAAGCTAACACCATAGTAAGCAGTCTGGAAAAATCTTTTTGGGAAAGATATTTTTGGTTACAATTAATGATTATAATCCTAACTCTTGCGGTACTTACCCTAACAGGCATCCACTTATGTATACCAAAATTTTGTTACGCGTTTCTAATGCCGCCATAAAAGCTATGACGCCCAATATTGTCATGGCATACAGGGCTACAGTAGTCTGCCTATATTTAATCGTTATAAATTAGAAAAATTATTTGGTTCAAAAATCAACTTACTTATATTTCTTAGTTTTATCTAAAATTACTCCAAATAGCAAAACTCCACCCATTCCGACTACAACCAGCAAAAGCCCGATCAACCCAGCATCTTTCTCAGCATTCTATAAAAAATGAAAGACACTTATGTACTCGCAAATTACTCCTGAACGTTTATTTACCTCAAAATATTCGAGTATTATTTGGTTTAGCATAGTGCACAATGCCACATAGACACCTATACAGATTCCAAACGAGACAGTGAGTAGCAAAAAATCTTTATCGGTGCAAAGGCTCTTGTAAGACTTCCAAAATTTGCTAGAAGATTCCGTTGCGTTAGATCTAAGATCAGCTTGAGCTTTAGTAGGTGGTAAAGGTGGTTCCGATTTGAAAACTATGAACAAAGGAGATTTTTATATGTTATATATGCAGTACAATGGTATTAACGGTTCGTTCAAAAGCGAAATTAATTGCTGAGGAATTTAGATAGGTTCTGGAAAGAGCGATAACTGGTATAATAATACGAAAATGGTTCTAAATTACGAGCTTTGCGAAAAATAAAACAATGATGGGTGTTAGCAAAGTATCGGAGAGGAAAAACTAGTATTTGGAAGAACCTTTGGAATAAAGCACAGATAACGTAAATATAATAACGGAAAGTGAGGAAAATTGAGGAGAACCTGAGTGAACACTACTGAGAGGTCCACACAGAACATAATAAGCATTTAGAGAGGGCAGTTCGGTTGTACAATTTGAGGGTAGTCTGAAAATTTTCAAGCCTCAACATAAAGATGGCATTACTTGCCAAAGATATTTTTTTTTTTTCGCATGCGCTTCTGAAAATTTCAGTCATGTTGGGTGCTCAATTATTGTTTAACAGTCGTTTGATGCAAATGTTTCTGTAAATTAGAAAAGATGACAAATCGACCGTCACTAATTTCTTACATTTGAAGCCGAGATGGACGCTGTTTGCGAGGACTCTGCACTTTGCCACGGTAAAGTTTGACACTGCCGATAACATGGGAACAGTTCACCAAAATTGTGCTTGACGACCGTTAAATTGAGGCAATACCCGTTTTTAAACATTCCCTTTATCTCTTCAAGGAAATTTCAAAGGGAGTTCCGTCGTCGTGGTCAGAAGGGTCATGGACCAAACGTTAAGAAATTACGGCCCACACTATACAAAGATGCGCTAGGTATCCTACGAAGTACAGCCGTTAACCACGGCCTAAATAGTGATTTAATTGAGTAATATTAATATGTCAAGTAAAGCTGGTCACCATCGCCAGGAGAATCCGAAATTCTAGCCAGTATCTAAGTGCAAACGCTTGTGCTTTCAAATTGCATTTGCTACACTATCAACTAAATAATTAATACATCCGCATAGATATTTGTATCTATGGTATGTACATCGAAAACAAAGAACATTCAAACAATTGAATACATTCTAGTGTAACTGGCGACAAAAATAATAAGCATAACAGATGATACAAGTGCACTTGGTACATCATTAGTTTGTCCGCGGAGTTAACGTGAAAACTACCAAATATGGAGAAATTTTCAAAATCAGTTTGCGAATATTCATTTTATAAGGGTAAGATTTACGTTGTCTTTTTTATATTTTTTTTGTAGTAGTGATTTTAATTTAATGTTATTTCGAAATTACTCTTGTAGCTGCGTTTGGACCTTCTACAACGGATTGAATGACATTGTCTTCTGAAGAAGTCTTACCAAGAAACTTTCAAAGCTCTCCCTACGTGCTATTCTACAGTTACCGTATTCCACTGCATCAATTCCTAATGCTAAGATTGGATTCTTATTGCAAACTCCAAGAACAAATACCATGCTATAAGCTCATCTTTTGATAAATTCATTTTTAACCAATGAAGGTTAATAAAAAAATTACAGCAACAAAACGATATAATTAAAAACAAAATTAAGGCAATACGTAATAACTCAATTAACAATAAACGAGCGGCACTAAAATAAAATATAATAATATAACAAATACTAGAACATGGTGATACCGAAGAGAAACTAGGAAAGACAACTTTATATTGAAGATAGAAGATTTCGTGGCCCTCTGGGTATATTGGATGTTCTGCATATTGACTATTACGAACGTATTTCCCACAAAAGTTGTACGTATTTCCCAGAAACGTGTAATATTTCCGAAAATACCAGAAACAAGTAAGTGTCAAAAAAATTAAAAAAAAAAAGTTTAAACTTTAATGGAAGTTGCACGACGTATTTAACACTCTGTACATATTTTTACATGATATCATTTTGAGTCTTAGAACACGCGACACTCGATCCATTTCCTGGCTGGGTCTTAAAGCATTAGAATTTACAACTGTCAACATTTTAACAAAATTTGCAATATAGCCAAAAGTACAAGGTGGGCTAAATTCGATACTTTTAATAGGGAACTTATATTTCTAAAAGAATTAGACAAAAACTGACCTAAGCTTCTGGAGCTCGATTTTAAAGAGAAATCGATTGGTGAAGTCAATATTTTTATATCTTCCTTAATATAAGAGTTACAGAGCGTTCTCTTAAAATAATGTGAAATGAAGAAAAACAAATAATTTAAAAATTGTTTAAATAAAATATCAAGTGTGTTATATCACTCTAAAGGTAATTTTATATGCTTTTCAATAGTGTAAAAATATATAGGGTGTTCCATATAAAAAACACAAGTCTCGATAATATCTCAAAAAATAGGAGTTTAAAAAAAGAAAAAATTACAGCATAGGATTCTGCGTCAAAAAGCGCCCGAATATAGTTTTTATATAAATCAAGCATTTTCACAAATAAAAAGGTTACAAGGGTTTTTAAAAATTGCACATTTTAAGAGAACGCTCTGTATCTCTTATATTAAGGAAGATATAAAAATAGGGATTTCACCAATCGATTTCTCTTTAAAATCGAGCTCCAGAAGCTTACGTCAGTTGTTGTCTAATTCCTTTAGAAATATAAGTTCCCTATTAAAAGTATCGAATTTGGCCCATCTTGTACACACAGCCATATATCGTTGCAAAGATAATTTAAGTGCCTATCAAAATAATTAATAAGAAATATAGAAATCCATTTAAAATAAGAAAGTTGAAGGCGGTTGTGGAAATGTGGAACACGCTGTATATTTGCAAATAATTTTACAACAAACGCTGTAGTATACTATCTATACACATAGGAAAATTTTATTCCTCTATCTTTGGTAGTTTTCATGCTAAACTCCGCGGACACATTAATGGCGCATCCGATATATTCCAGCTAAATTGCTGAGCACAAATGCAAAAATGAGTTTTTTCAGCCGTATCGATATCTGTATTCTGCGCGCTGAAGCTTATATTACAAAGACTACATTTTATGATCCGGTTACTCGATAGGTAATATATGTAAAAAGGGCCATATTTCATTTTCCTGGAAATAGATATTTCCAACGTAAAGCAACAACACTATACATTACATATAAGGTATGTAAGTAGATTGACCTTATGTGTGTCAGAAACACAAAAATAGATAGCTATGTTTGACTTTATTTTGTAGGAACGAATGCGAAACAATAGGAATACAAATAAATATAAATTTTGGCATGTTAACTTATACGTAATGTTACTTTAAAACTTAAAAAAAGAGGTTCCAAACTAAACCTTTGATAAATACTAGATGCAAGAAAAAGCTCATTAAACGAAATTTTTCTACAGAAGATATAATTTGCGTAGTTTCAGAAAGATGTTTAAGGACAATGTAACGAATATACATTAAAAAAAAAAAAACATTATATGCGATAATGTGTAATTAACACGCCGATATTTTTAACGTTTTATTAATTTTTTAAAGTTGGAAACATGACTATATCAATGGTAGCGGCCATTTTGTAATACGTTTGATGAGCTGGTCTGTGCTGAATTGTTGTTGTTAAGGGATAAGTCTGTCATAAATATACGTTCCGAGTAGTTGTATATAATTTTGGAAAATTGATACAGCGCCAGAAAAACATGTAGTATACGTGAACATACATCTATGACTCAAAGAGATGTTGTTAAGAAATATGGCGTGACTGTAGCAGCCATGAATAAAATTTTGAAACAAAAAAGGAAATGCTAATTTTGATCTCCAATAAGACTTAACGCACAATTCACGATTCTACCGTACGAAGAATACTTAAAGAAAGGTGCTAAAAGAGCCAGTAGCCCCCAGTACAAACAGTTATTGGTAACTGCTATGATATCTCCGGGCCAAAAAGTACACCACCAACCGGACTAAAGGACAGTGGAGCAAAGTGTTATTGTCAGATGAAACACACTTCGTAGTGCTGGGGGTATGTAAGCCTCAATAGAAGACTAACTGCAACACACATTAATTAAACAGTCAAACACGCCATAAAAAATGTTTTGGTTTCTGTTTCTCTTAAGTAGGAACTGCATTTCTTGTGTCAACCGATGGAATGATGTATTCTCAAAAACACAAAGCTTTATTAGAAAATAGGCTACTAGCAGAATTGTAGAAATTCGACAAAGATAATCAAGCGATTTTTCAGCAAGATTCGACTCCACGCCGTGTCTCAAAGGTAACGATAAAATACTTTGTGGAGAAAAATATGACTTCTAAGTTGGTCAGGAAGCTCACCAGGTGTAAACCTCATAGAGAACTTATGGGCTATTGTGGAAGTTAGACTTCGTAAAGTTAACTGTACAACAAAAACGAAGTTGGTAGAGGCATGGCTTCAAGACGAACAGAAACACGCAAAAATCTTATTGATTCTATGCCTAAAACTGATAGCTGTTTTTCCAATATAAAGTTTGTGAGATTAAAACAATCGTTATTGAATGCAATATCCAAATAATGATAATAATCCATGCCTTCACATCCCCCAACAGCTTTCGCCAATTACAGAAGACATCAACCGGCATAAGTAATTATTGCGCCCGCGCCCGTAGAGCGCCTTAAGATGTTGTACTCTCAGCATTCGCCAAATTTGGAGCAAGGAATACTACGGAGTACCTTTCTCTGAGAGTGAGAAGCCCGCGGTTCGAACCCATTACCCCGAGACTGCTTGCACAGCGCGCTAGGCAGTGAATCGCCAGTGCACCAAATGTAAAACTCACGTTTAACTGGAGATTTCTCCTTTACTTTCACTGTGAGACATGCGCATCACTGTAACACGATATATACGTTTCTTGTATAATGGATATAGAAGAATGGTGATCCTGTATATTTAGAAGGCGTTCTAATCCCACGTCCAGATAGAGGCAAACATACAACTTAATCTCGCAAAAATTTATTCCTGCATCTCGGATTTTTTGCAAGAAATAGAAGTATTTGTATATAGACGATTAATAAATACCTCGAAATCTATAAAAATAGATATATGAAGCCCATATTGAGACGCACGCCTTAGGCATATTGAAAAATCTGCAGTAGCAGAACACCTGCGCCAACAAGCAGACCTACAGCGACGTTAAGATATTAGCCAGGACCAGCCACTACAACCGGAGGATAATACGCGAATCGATAGAAATAATGAAGAATACCAACAACTTCAATCGCGAAGATGGATACAAGATCAGCAACACGTGGAAGTTAGCACTACGGAGTCATATAATGAACGACGCGATTCAGCGGAACGGAACGGTTATGGATCAGCAAAGCAGAACGGTTATGGATCAGCAAAGCGGAACAGAAAGAGGATATATAACGAGGAGCAAAAGACAACAACAGCGGT
The DNA here is from genome assembly GCA_902654985.2 of Oryctes borbonicus. Taxonomy (NCBI): domain Eukaryota; kingdom Metazoa; phylum Arthropoda; class Insecta; order Coleoptera; family Scarabaeidae; genus Oryctes; species Oryctes borbonicus. The sequence goes on along the minus strand of LR736892.1, from coordinate 3,722,591 downwards.
CTTTAGAAATCTTTTGAAGAAGCTGACAGCATGGTCAGCGAAACGTCAAGTAAAATATTAACTACACGACATCACCCGAAAGACATTTCTACTATGGATTACGGTCGTGAAAGCCTACACTCACCCATATTATATTAGTTTATTTCTAAATGGAGAAAGTAAAAGATTATAATATACAAAGCGTTCCGTTCAAAATAACAGAGTACACAGGTGGGACCTATTATGTTAGTAAAAGATTTCCGGCTTCCTACTATTTGCACGACAGAAGCAATTCCAAGAGGTTGGGGCACCTGTATACTGACTATGGAAATCCTACCAAAATTTTCAAACAGCTTATGCTTAATATATCTTGTGATATTGGCGGTATTGGACACTCAGAGATACATACCTCAAAAACAATTGAAGATAGTGGTCATATTTAAATTGTAGAGATATTTCCTTATCAAACTAAAATATCTTTAAAAAAGGTGGCTCAATAAGTACATCAAAACTCAAAAAGGCTTTAGTAGCCTTGTAGAACTAATATATGCTGGAATGTGGCATTGGTTAAGAATAGAAGGAAGCAATCTAAATACTGACATATTCTCGGAAAACCTTAAAACGAAGATCCAGGAATGAAAATAAAGACTCACAAAAATGATTTAGCCTAATAAGTAGATAAAGTCGAAACTAATTTAATCCAAATAAATGTTAATGAAAACAATAACAAAACAAATTTATAAACTCATAACTGTAAATACTCACATAGAAAGAGTAGAATCACGGTTACAGTACAGGCGATTGCAACACTGTAAAAAAGATACGACAATTCTTGTCCAATATCGTCCAAGTTATCGTGGTTCTTTACAATAAGAGGTGATAGTATAAAACTCAAAGCTGTACCTAGCTGCGTTCCAAAGATGCCTATAGCACACGCTGTAGACATCTAAAATCATTAATTAAACACTTTTGAGCTATTGGCTAAAACAATATTCAATGATTAGGAAATTATTTGAGCCATACCTCATTTGGTCCAAACCAAACCGCAGCTATTTGCGGTGGCAAACTCAATATGAAAGTTTGACACGAGTAAACCACCGTTTGTCCGAGGAAACTGACCCAGAACAAATGAGGCTGCACCGAAAATATTTTTATCCAAGCACCTATCGCTGTCCCTACGGCTCCTAACAATATAGATCGTCGTAGACCCTAAAATGTTTAGTGCTTGTCATAAAGCAAGGTTTTTGGAAATGTTAAAAAAATTCAACTTACGATTTTATCTATCAGAAACGTCGCAGGAAATAACGTCACCGGATACATGGCCATAGCAATCATGGAAGTCCAATCTACGGCAATGGAGCTAACACCATAGTATTTCATTATAATATTCGTGATTATGGAATACTCCACCCATTGTACGGCGTTCACAGCTGCAAATAAAGCAAATACGCTTATTACAATCCATCGGATTCGGTACAATTTAATTTCCAAGTTGTTTTCGCCTAGTTCAGATTCAAACTCTTTTGTTGTAATATCCATAATTGCTTATTTGTACTCGATCCCCACACATCAATCTATTTATAAAACTAAAGGAGGATTCAATCTCTCTTATCTGAAGTAGTCGCGATACTATGGCGCACATTTATGTTGCATTTGCGTTAATTATAGTCCTATATAATGTAATATAAAACAATTATTGGTTTAGAACATAATAAAGAAGTCACCAGGCACTAAATGAATAGAATAGACATGGAAGTGAATTGGAAGGTAACTTATTTTTTTCTCATTTCGAGACAAACATATATTCTGATGGCTTAGAACAATTATGTAAAATATAAATGGGTGCTCAGGTAAACAGCGCTGAGACGGTTAATTATCATCTGTTAGACGCGCAGTGCCTAATAAATGGATTAACTTCGCGATAACACTGTTAAATTTGTTAAATTTAATTTTGGAATTTGAGAAGGGTAAATAAGTGTGTTTGGTCCCTTTTATCTTTTAATGTTTTACTTAATAATAATTTTTACGGCAATCAACAACTAGTTTCGACCATGTTTCATCGGGTAATGATGATCATGGAATATCTATAAAAAAATAATGCTACCTCCGAGGAAGTTATGCACAATGAAACCTTAGCCGACTGGTCATACTTAAAATTATTTGTTTCTCTTCATTTCACATTATTTTAAGATGGCTATGAATGGTAACTAAGCAATACACACATAATGTATAATGGTAAATAAGCAAATAAAAGATTTCAACAAGGTAGAAAAAATTGTTAATATTAAATGTTAAAAATAACAATTCAAACTTCCCCAAAAGAAAAAAATCCAATAGGGTTAGATCAGGCGACCTTGCCGGCCAATGTATCGGTCCTTGATTCGCGAACCAATTGTTACCGAATTGTTGGTTTGGAAACTCATTAATCTGGTCAGCATTGTGAGGAGGTGCTCCGTCATGCTGGAAGTAAACGAATTCCAATTGATTTAAAGGTGTTTCGTCTACGAAAGGTTCAATAAATTGTCGCAAAATTTGCAAGTATCTTTCAGAGTTAAGAATTCCATTATATATGTAGGGCCCAATTATTCTGACACGGAAAATTCCTACCCACACATTGAAACTGTTTCGTCCTTGGTTTCTCCTCTCAACAGTAACATGGGGATTTTCACGCGACCAAGTATAAGAATTAAACCTGTTAAAAATTCCCGCACTGCTTACCGTCCTCACCGTGCTCATCCGTCCATACACAGTTTAGAGCAAAATTATAATTTTCTTCACATTTTCCCAAAAGCCATTGACAATATACCATACGACGCTCCGAATCCGCGGCAAAAAGGTAGTACACTTTCCTTGTCCGATAGGGTTTCATTTTATGGTTTTTTAAAATGCGCCTTGCTGATGTTCTTGCTAAACCTGTTGTTTGTGCCATCTGGCGAGTAGAATGTGTCGGGTTATTTACAGTTTCCCCTAAAACAGCAATTTCCTCTAATTCTTTGTCTCTATTTTGAGCCACATAATTTTTAGGTCTCGGCTTTTGAAAAGATTCAAAATTTATTAAATTTTACTTTAATCGTGAGAAAATTTCTCTGAACGGTTGTTGTCTTTCAGGATATCGCTCATAGTAAATGTTACATGCAGCTTCCTCATTTTCACCTATTTCTATAAAACACTTTAACATGTCGTATTTTTTATAATTTTCATACATTTGTGAATGCTTAGATAATGAGAACACCAGTAATATTAATGTGAAATGAAGAAAAACAAATAATTTAAAAATTATTTAAATAAAATATCAAGTATGTTATATCAATCTAAAGATAATTTTATATGCTTTTCAATAGTGTAAAAATATATAGTGTGTTCCATATAAAAAAACACAAGTCTTGATAGTATCTCAAAAAATAGGAGTTTAAAAAAAGAAAAAATTACAGCATAGGATTCTGCGTCAAAAAGCGCCCTAATAAAGTTTTTATATAAATCAAGATTTTCACAAATAAAAAAGTTACAAGGGTTTTTAAAAATTCCACATTTTAAGAGAACGCTCGCTCTGTATCTCTTATATTAAGGAAGATATAAAAATAGGGATTTCACCAATCGATTTCTCTTTAAAATCGAGTTCCAGAAGCTTAGGTCAGTTTTTCTCTAATTCCTTTAGAAATATAAGTTCCCTATTAAAGATATCGAATTTGGCCCACCACCTAAGGAACTAAGTTGTTGTAGCAAATCTCGTTCATCCTAACTGGCATTGCCTATCAGAAGGCAAAATCAAAAATAACGGCCCTCCAATTTCAGTTCTAAGGTTTGTTTGATAAAACAAGTACCTTGTTATTATTAATTATGTTAGAAATATTTGCATTTTCCAAAAGTGTTTGGCAGATGAACGAGTGCAGATGAAATTTTATGACTATTTATTTATGTTATTTATTCAGTGTTTAATTTGAAAAATTGAAAATTTCCAGAACTGTTGACTATACGGAGCTACGATTAGAACATGGGAGGACAATTCTGGGAAAATATTCCAGGATAAAACCAGACAAAAGCATTCATATCAGGCTCGCTTAAGACAGAAAAAATAGTACCATCATCCAGCAAAGATTATTGGCGGGATTTCTGACAGGTCATGCAGCCATAAAATATCACCTATTCAATCTAAGAAAAGCTGAAGATCAAATCTATCATCTATGCCAAAAAGATCTGGAGACGGCAGGACACTTTCCACGCAAATTTATTGCCATCAGTCGCACACGACAACAATATTTCAGTAAACCATTTCTACTGAACTGAACTACTGAACCGAAGGATGAAGATCCTAAAGTAATATTAAGGTTTATTAAGAGCCTTCACCTACTTTAACACATAAAAGGGCATTTTGTTACAAGAGATCTATTAAGGTCGCAATTTTTGCTAAGGCCCAATGATACTAATACTAATACTGAACAAAAGAAATTATTTTTTTGTTTCAAAGCAATATTTTTGACATTCGATTCCTTTAATTCAAAATACAAGTGCTTTCTTTCAAAAAATACTTCATTAATTCAAAAAACCTACAGATTTGAAATAAATCTCTTAATTTCTCTAAACGAAAGTTTATTTTCTTCAAATTAAAGAAACGTTTAATTCTTTTAAAAACCTAGATTTTTGGATAGAATAATTCTTTTTGCTAGATTTAATACTTTATGACAAAGAAATGGTTTTTGTTTATCTAAAGAACAGATTATTTTGTGTTTGTCTAAAGTTGTCTAAAGTTAGAACGTATTTTCTATTTTCAAGATATGAAACGTTATATTGTACATGTAAATACTAAGACTGCGATAATCTGGGCTTTCTAAAATAGACAGATCCGTGGAAAGAACCTTCTCAACATAGCATATAACACTAAGTTACTCTTTCATACTAGTTTGCCAACAAGAGCTTTTGCTAATTTATTTTAGCATGATCCCAGGAGCAGGCATTATTTTTGCACAACATTATCTAGCCGAATGAAGCCAATTCTACAAGAAATGGTCTGCTTAACCGGCATGTTTCTCAAATCTTCCAAAAGGGTTGGCAATTCAAAGTTTCATCAATGTCGGATTGTTGCCTAACGGTCATAACTAACTTAGATATCTCTACAGTTAGCTGACATTAAAAAAAAAAACGTGTTTTTTTGCAAGAACAATTTGATAAGGAGGAGATAGATAGGTAACTGTATTTAAAAAATTGTTTCGACACTTTTTGCATTTTAAAATTTAACCATAATTTTCGAACACTTTGTATAATGCTTTCGGAGCATTAATTCAATTTCTAATCCTACCCGCTACGGTCAACAGTTCTGCAAAATTTCAATTTTTCAAACCTTCACAGTAATAAAAGCTCTGATGCACTCGCCAATCCGTCAAAAAATTTCAAAAAAAAATAAATATTTCAAATACGTACATAGTTGTTTTATCAGACTTAAATTTAAAAGTAAGAATTCAAAAATGTAATAATATCTAACGTACAATTTCTACACATATTCAATGGTTGAGGGTGAACTTTCCATGCCTCGTCTCTTATAAAATGTAGCCGTTTCAGCGATTATATCATCCTCATCAGAAGTACTCCGTCCTCTAGAACTCCTTCAAAGTTTATTTAATTAAAAGTGTAACAAGGCGCAGATATTTTTTGCAGCACATTTTGGCGATAAAGATTTCAATCGGAAAGATCATATCAGCTTCTGTAAACGCTACAATTATATATCCCAAATCCAGAGATAACCCCAATTTTCAATTTTCAATTAATTATGTGGGGCTACAAACATGGTATGATAAATAAGTGAACGATAAGGTTTCTATTTCACTACTTTCTATTAATGAGTTTCGGTAAATGAACTGCTGTTCAATTCAAGTGGCCCACTAATAAATATATTTTTTCCTGTAAATTAGTTGATATTACTTTTAGTTTGCGTTATTATAAGTAATTAGGAATACATAACATGGCAAATATTCACTTATTATAGTTTATTTATCGCAAAAAAAATTGTAATAAATTTATTTTCTCTCGCACACATTTCGCCGCTTGTTAGTTTGTTAATGAGTTAAAACGTTTATGTTACTTAAAATACTAAAAATGTTCTGTCTTAGTGAACATATTATAAGGATGCTTTAAGTGCTATTAACAGGCTAATACGATTCCAGTGTAAGGGTTAGCCATGCCATAAGAGGCAGTCGGAGGAGAACAACTCCTGCACAAGATCAGCATTTAAGATCCCAGATTAGATTAAATGGCGCTCAGTCGTATAGCTACAGAAGTGGTTATATCTAATCTGACAGTTTTTTTGGGGCAGCAACAGTCCAACGAGGCGTATAAGCTTTTTTTCCGACATGTCACAACATGTTTTCATACGCAGTACCACGTATCGCGTTTGCGTTGATTTAAAGATGGTGAATTTTTTGCTTGGGCAGCAAAGTGGATACCCCTGTTTTATCTGTATGTGGGACGAAAAAAAATTACTACTTAGAGAAGAATTAACTGTAGGTGAAGCGAACATCATAAACGAGTCTTCGTTTGACAGGGATAAAATCATTTTAACTCCACTTCACATAAAGCTGGGGCTCATGAAAGAATTTGTTAAAACCTTATATAAAGAAGAGGAATGCTTTAAATATATTTGTAGATCGTTCCCTAAAGTAAGTTAAGAAAAATTAAAGGCTGAAATTTTTTATGGATTTCAAATTCGGCAGCTCATTAACGACTTGAATTTCTCAAAGGCGATAACTGATATTGAAGCTTCTGCTTGGTGCCCTTTTGTTACTGCGCTTAAAAACTTCTTGGGTAACAATAAGGCAGAACATTATGAAGAACTCGTACGAAATATGCTAGTTAATTTTAAGATTTGGACAGATTTCCGGAAAACCTCGGTGAATTTAGTGAAGAACAAGGCGATTCCATCAAGATATAAAATCAACGGAGCAAAAATATCAAGCAAGGTGGGAGACACACATTGTTGGAACCTTCAACGTGATTGTTTTCAAGCCCAATGCAAATCATACAGCACGTAGCATTTCTAATGATATGTTTCTTTTTTAACTAGAAACATACTTTTTAATTTTATATTCATTTTATTTTGTATAATTATAATTTGAGGTATTTTTCGCCTATCTGCCAATAAATTTTTAATTTTATTTATTTATTTTTTTTCTTCATACCTTTTCAAAAAAAAATCATTATCATAAAAACTAGAGCCAATATGATAAATAAAACTGATAGCCAATATGGAATCAACAACAAGTTACCCTGAAATTGCTCTAATAACTAAAATCAGTGTTGACCAGTGTAATAAATTATGGAACAGACTATTAAACAAAACACTGTATTATTGCATAAGGAAACAATTTTCTAAGTTATATTAACGAATACTCACGTTCCCTATGCGTCGTTAAATTTACTCTGAAACCAAAAAAATATGATTAATAGCAATTTTAAAGAAAGCGATATCTCGATATTTTGAATTTTGTTTAGTTGAAGCATGTGGAACAATATATATATACAGGATTGTTTATACAAATAGGTACGTAAGCTACATTTGAACAGCCCCGTTGTTCGAGCGGTTAGCGTAAAGCGGAAAACATATAGTGAACATAGAAATCTCGCAAAAGTTTTCATTATCCTGTGTGTTCGTAGTCCGGATTGTTCATTAATTGGTCACCCGCTGTATTTGCTTCTCGATCCAACAGACACGGAAACAAACTCCAGCCGTATGATTGGATTTTAATCACCGATAAAAAAAAATAGGGTAGATGTTCTCTGCCATGAGGATATTTTTTACGTTAAAAATCCCTGCCGGATGGTGGAATTCAGTAAATTTCTACTAGGATCGGCTGATGACCCGATGGTCTGATTGCGATCAATCAGTGAATAGAAGTGAGGTGTATTCCGTAATCATCTCACTTTGCTTAAAAATAATATAATACAATACAAAAAAAAATATTTTTCTGGAAAGTTAGGGAAATTCATCATAAGGCCTTACGTTTGATAAAATCACTGACAAATAAAATACATTTATTAAACTACAATCAAAGATTTGAATTTGCCAGTATTTGCCATCTATGCAGGGTGATTCAAATTAACTGCCCACCATTGCTCTCTCCGTTATTATTGATTCTAGAAAGTAGGTTAAATTAGCAAAGTAATAGTGTTTTCAACGCTGATTAATATGCAGTATACGAAAAAACAATTGCATGGCGCATTTCCGAGAAATTTTGAAATTTATAATTTTTTTAATGGAACATCCTGTATATTTTTAAAAATTTTGAAAGATATTTTAAGCTTTGATGTAAAAGTTTCGATACACTATTATCTTCAAACAAATAATAAAGAAGTTGTAGCAGTTTCCATTTCGTCCTAAGTGTTATCATTACTCCACCAACTTTTGACAAAAAACATGCATGTCTTTGTGTTTCCTGTTTATTTTAACATAATTACATGGCATACAGCACTAAGTAACTCTTTGGATTTAAAGAAATATCTGCTCCGAAAATATAAATTTGTTTGAACGGAGGGTATATTTTTGGCTAGAAATATCGCTTTCTTTCAATGAAGTAAGACCTTCTTTATTTCCATTTAAAAATAAATAACGTAATAAATAAAAAATAATTTAAAAATAAACAAGTTTTAATTGAAAAATGTTTTTTAACGACAAAATTTATTATTGTTTCATTCAAAGAAATGTTGTAATACGAGAAATATTTCTTTGCATGTAAGGAATATTTATTTGATTCTATTGTTGAACTACCACTTCTTTGGGGTAACATATATTGCTTTGAATGAAAGAAACCTTTCTATCAATGCCAGATTGGACTTCAAATAGAACAATTTTATAAGAAACAACAGTAAAAACAAGTACCGAAAATTAAAATATTTAGTCAAAAATTAACATAAACTCGATTTAAAAATAAATTTATAAATTTCAACTTTAAAATTCTAATCAAAAATCGGATAGGCATTGTGGTAGGAATTCGTATTTGCACTTTTAAAAATCAAAATTATCAAAATTTTCAAAAAAGGAATATAATTTAAAATTCACTGGATAAATCTGTATCTAGCGTCTCCTAAAATTTGCTTGATTTGATTTTCGATTTGCAAAATTAAATATATTAATTTATTTAAAAACAAAAGTCTCGTAACAACATTTAATCCTTCAAAAGCAATTAAAACAAGAACTTGAAAACAACAGCAAGGATTTTAACTAATAATTCCACAAAATGGAACCAGAAACAACGAGATAAAAATATTCTGTCGAATCAATATTTACCAAAGCGTCATCTGCGTATGAGAAGATGAATTGATGATAACAGCTCCCTTTATCAAAGCGACAATAAGTGGCAATTTGGCCATTACAGGTCTCCTACATGCTTATCAAAATTCCTGCCAGTCACAGCTAATTCATACTTATAGATCATTCAACAGATAGCAGCAATTTATCACAAAATTTCCAAATACCCTCAGATTAAATCTTACAATTTGTTCTTTACCATAATACAATTAGCTTAGAGAAATTCTGATATGTATCTTCAGATAAAACAAAGTTTTATGGTTTTGTGTATATTAAACTTTAAAGCGGTATTTTTCGATGGAAAAATATTCATCTTTGTAAAATTTTAATGAAACCAAAGATTGTAGTTGTGCACTCACAATAGTAACATTTTTTATTGATAACATCATCAGCTTTATGATCAAGCTGATTCGTTAATCATTATTCTTTAAAAATCAGCTATAGATCGAATTCAATTTAATTGAAAGGAATTTGAAATATATGGATGATTAGCACTATTTCATACGAATTACGAATAGCAATTTTATTCCCAAAACAATAAATCATATCGTCTTTATCAGAAACACACTTTGTTAGTGTGTTTGAAAGAAAGATAGCTAGAAATTCAGGTGTAACAAAAAACACAGGTCGTTTATTTTTATTAAAAGTTTTTCGTTTTTCAAAGTTAAAAGTATACAGAGAAGGTCGCTTATTAAATCGGCGAAAACAACAATATTAGTTAGTTTAACAATTTCAATTCAGTTACGGCAGTCTCTATTCAATTTTTACTTTTTTTTGTTAATGCAACTGTGTTTCTTTGTTGGAAGAACAACTGGAGTTACTACATGATTCCATTAACATTCTTTGTTAGAACGCATGCCTTAAATAAACAAAAAATACTTAAGTCATTCCATTTTGTTAAAAAAATAAAAATATATTTCCCCGTGTGCAAACAAGACCAATTGTTAATGTTCCAACAGCCGGCCTTCTCTTAGTGTTTTATTAATTCGCTACATAAAGAAATTATTTATTTTTAAGCGGTTTTATTGAAATTCCGTATTAAGTTGAAAGTCTAGAGTGTACAAAATGTTCAAATATTGAGGTACTAATAATGATAGTAAGGGCTGTGGGGTAGTATGGCAAACAACACAAAAGTATCGGCACACTCGTTTAATTGATTGATCCGGGACAGCTGTTTCGAGGATACGTCGATCCTCATTTTCAACCGAAGAAGAAGTAAATAATAATTTTTCTCGAGAGTAGGGATAGAACAGGTTAGAATTAAGAATTTTTTTCTCACCTCATTCGATCTTCAGTTGAAAATGAAGATTGACGTATCTTCCTGCGTGATGCGGAGTGTGCCTATAGTTTTGTGTTGATTGTTATTGAGATACGTTAACGCATAAATTTACCAAAAAGAAAGCTATGAATAGACAAATAAGCCAGATTTCCTCCGTGCGGTAGTCCAACATATACACTACCGGCCATAAGTGTTTACCCACCCTTAAAATATTACAAAAACAAGTCAAATACTAATTATAAAATAAACCTTTATTCTGTGCTTATACAAAGTACTTTAACAGTTATAAAAACAATGTGCTTGTCAATTTTCTAACAATGATAATCACCTATATATGTTCACCTTTCGCTTTTATTACTGCCGCACACAGTTTCGGCATTCTTTCTAACAGCTTCGCTAGTGTTAGTGGCTCTATTTTCCTCCACGTATCCTGTAGTTGCGTCCAAAGTACTGTTGCCGATGTTGGAGCAGATTTTCGAACCTGTCGATCGAGTTCCTCCCACAAAAGCTCGATCGGATTGAGGTTTGGACTTTGGGGCGGCCATTTCGTAACAATAATTTGGTTTCTGTGCTCCAGCTGTTCTAAATACTCACGGCATATCTTGTGTTTCGGATCATTGTCGTGCTGGAACACGAAGTTCTCACCGATTAATCGTGTTCCAGACGGGATAGCATTCCTCTCCAAAATCTCCCCATAGCCTTCTTTTCTCATATATTTTGAACAAATCTCCCACAGAGGCACCGCTAAACAACCCCAAATCATAACTGATCCTCCTCCATGTTTTATTGTTGGTATAACACAGGATTCAAGTGCTCGTTCCCCTTTCGATCTACGGACAAATGTCCTTCTCTTTGAACCAAAAGTGAGAAATTTAGATTCGTCGGTTCAGAGTTCTTTCTTCCAATCTTCCAACATCCAATCTTTGTGTTCTCTTGCCCATGTTAACCGTTTAGCTTTGTTTGCTTTGCGTAATAACGGTTTCCGCATAGCAATCCTTCCATACAAACCAGCTTCGCGCAAACGCCTTTTCACTGTGGTGACACTAACAGGTTTTGGACGCGAAATATTCACTTCGGTAGCAATTTCTGGCGCCGTTTTCCATCTATTTCGCTTGCTTGTCATTACCATAGCGCGATCTTCTGCTGGTGTTGTTATTTTTGGCCGTCCGGGTCGCCGTTTATTCGAAACACTGCCACTTACTTGATACTTTTTCACATTATAATCCACGGTTCTACGGTTTAATTTCAATAATGTAGCAATTTCTCGGTTACTTTTACCGATGTTGTGATATGCCACTATTTGAACGCGCGTTTCTGTTGATAATTCTTTTCTTGCCGACATTACTTTAATTTTACTGGCTGTTTTAAAACACTTTACACAAACTCTTCACCATTCACTGCTTGCAATGGGAAAGCTAATTGTAAACTAAATTTTTCATTATATTAAAGTGCCTGTGTCGTCTGTTATATTTTATGACAGCCGCAATAAACATTTCCCAGAAACTGCTCTTTATCTAGTCTCTCTACCTGAACGGACCTAAATCGCAAAAAAGGATCATTTCCAATATCCTAACGCCAGTCGGCTCATTACGTAACACAGGAGATTACATAGCAACTATGATCTATCTCGTACTTACAGTTTAATAATACAAATACTTTTATAGGGATAACATACAGTATATTTGAAGAATCGCCAATTATGAAGGTGGGTAAACACTTATGGCCGGTAGTGTACGTATATACAAGGGGTTGCTTATGAAGTTATCCAATCTTGTTCTTTCTTCTCTATTTTCAAGACATATCTATCTTTATTAAATTTAGCTCTTCATTTTGTGAAAGCGTAACATTTAATCTTTTCATCTAGTTTTTTTCCTTTGATTCGGTACCGCAAGTTTTCTTCATACCTATGAATATGGCTACCACAATTTTATTGTTATCAAGGTTCCTTTTTTATGGTACCGGTCAATTCATACACGGTGCAAGTTATATTAGAAATTTTTTGTTTGATGCCGACAGTAGCGACGTTGGTCTACAATTTTGGCTTTTCTTTTTCTAAATACAGTCTCTATTTATAGTTTCTTTAAGGTAATTTGGATATATTCCCTCTTCTAGGGTTTTGTTCATTAATTTACGTAAAATTGGAGCTGACGTTTGAAAGGTTTGTTGAATTATTTCCGTAGTTATCTTGTCGAAACCAGATTCTTTATTTTTTCTTTTTTCAGAGATCTGATTATCTTCATAACTTCTCCCATAGTTACTCTTCCAAATTTAATAGTTGGTAGTGTTTGATTTCTGGCTACAGACAGACTGCAGATAGACATTCTTATGCCCGTGTATTTGGCAAATATTCATTAAATTCATCTAGCATTTCTCTCCAATATCTTGTAGTTGTCCCACCTGCCGTAATTTTTTTTTCGCCATAATTTTGGAACGTAAAATATGTTGAATTTTGACGGCGCCCTCTTATCGATTTTTTAACATATAGAGAATACTTTTCATTAGGTTTACTAGTTCTGATTTATTCCGTCAAAAAACTAAATATTAATTTTGCGTCTTTTCAATAAAGAGCTGAATACAAATTATCCATGTTTTTTTGTTACAATTGTCCTCTTTCTAAAAACACTTATTAAAGTTGATAGTTGTGGGAAATATGTTTGAGGTTAATCGGTTTAAGTAATTCGATATTCTGCAGACGGGAGATCTACGGGACAAAAAAGTTTGGGAGTCTCCGCTTTAAACTATGGAAGTTGAGGACATTATAGTCGCTTATCCGCCATAACAAAAACTGATGCACTCTAAAAACTCAATACGATCTTTTACGAGTATATTTTGATTTAGGTATCTCCTGGAGATCCTTATCAATATTTTGTAAACACAGGCACCAACAGCTGTTACATGATATTGGCCTGAAGTTTATCTTGTTAACAGGTATATGCGTATGTGTATCTAAAAACAAAAAAAAAAAACAGACGTAAGCTCTCGCGATATAGTAACAAAGCAACTATCCAATAATCATATCCTTTTGTTGATATCTTGCACGCGATATGGAAATGGATGATCGGCTCACACCATCATGAGGTGACACACCTATATATATATGTGCGATAGATTTTAACGTTAAGACCGCGATTTCAGTAAAATCGGATGAGTCTAACCGCCGATTATTTTTGGCATATCAACATATATCTCACATTTCCTTTGTCGTTAGATCCAATCAAATACAGGATGTTGAATGTGATCGGCGCAGTATTGCCGGTTTTGTTATTTATTGAAGCTCCCAGATGGGAGGAGAAAAACAGAATGGTTATTAATGGCATTTTTTAAACTAACTTAAATTGTTTATGTTTTTTTTTAATAGAATGGCGTTGATGTTTCAACATCAAGCGATAGAAAACAAGGTTCTGGACATAGTATGTTACTAAAAATGAGAAACAAAAGAGCCATCGTAAATTTAGCATAGGCTCCCGGTAGCTTTGTTAAAAAACAAGCTATGAAGTGGATAAAAGTATCAAACGTGATGTTATCGAAAAAATAATTCCAAGTTGCGTTTGCAAAAATTATGTTGTACTTATCTGCTACAGATCGAGACGATAGATAATTTTACGCAGTAAGTAATTCCTCTTATGTTTACAAAAACGTACAAAATTTAATCTCAACTACTCACCTTCAATTATTCAATTCGCAGTTACATATCGTTACGTTGGCGCAGTTATATTCAGATAAAAAGGTATCAGCATTAATGAAAGCAATATAACTAAATTAGACAATAGTTTAGAATTTCGACTTACATAATACACATATCGTCGAAAGTCTTAAATCCCCTGTATATAAAATAGTGTAATTAAACCGAGGTATTTTTATTACTCCGGTAAACATCCGCATATATGTGGGGAATAAAAAAGATCATAAACAGGTGTGCTTCGCATGACGTTTTTTTTCTGTTGTCAATATTTCAGCTTTATAGCATTTTTTGTCGTTATTTTCAGCATTTGCCTGTTAAAATGTCGGGACATGAGATTCTTAAACAAGAATGACTGCTTTACATGAAGCTGGGCTCCCGGAGGTGACATTCATCGATCGAATTGAAACGTAGAATCTATCGAGTATTATAAAGCGCCGCTTTCTGTAGCGGCGAAATCTCACGAGATCTACTCCTGAAATTCCGACAATGTTTAGATTTTGGCAATTTAGACCGCTATTACGAATAGAAAGAAATAAAATTATATATCTTTAAATGTGGCTTCTATAGGTCTATAAAATTAGCGCAAATGAGATTTTTTTGCCAGCCTTATTACTTTCCACTCCACAGTAGGCCGGCTAAACGTATTACGGCGATATAATTTCAAATTTGAAGTATTTTCTGGAAACACAATTAATTATCATATAAATCCCTACATCTGCTTGTTTAAGTTGTTACAGACGTTTCGAATCAACATGTTCTAGACTTTCCGAGGCGTATCGTTAAATTGTGCAGATTGTTCTATAAGAAAATTAACGTTTGTAGGCATTATTGCTTGTTAGGTGTAAAATGGCTGAGGAAGCTTTGGGTCTGTGTTTGTACGTTACAAATATGTAGTCTTATTAAATAAAATTATTTTTTACATAAAAATAAGTTTATGTAAAAATATATATTTTATAAGGGTTCTAAAAGCGATCTAAAGATATCAAAAATTTAAAATGTTATTATTTTATTGTACAATCGAGAAATTTTCCAAGAATTTGCGAACTTGGCGAAAAACGTGTCCTTAAGCGACGAGTAGCGTTGAGAGGAATAAGTAACGGTTTAAAATTTATCTTTTTTTTTACCTGTAGGTACCTATAACTGGAAAAAAAAAAACGAACCTTTGGTTATCCAAAAGCTAACTGAATATGTGACACAAAATTGGAATAATCATATTTAACTGAGTCACAACAAGAAGATCTCAAGAGAAAATTAGACTCGTTTTATGTTAACTGCAAAACAAGATGGGGAAAACGTTCAAGAAATTCATAGGATGTTTATGAAATAAATACGCAGAATGGGTAAAACAAGGGTTCGAGTTAGTTACCAACATCGTTAAGAATAAAAGGAAACCAGAGACCAAGGCGACCGCAAAAATCGGGATTTAATGACATTTCTCTTCCCACTAACGAGAGCAGAACAGAATCATTGTGTAAAAGCTTTTCAGCTGAAGAAAAGTGAAGAAAAAACAACGGCAAATTATTAAAGAAAGTTACTCAAACAACACCGACCACAGGAAAAAAAAATGGGACAAATGCTGGGAATATTGCTCGTTGCTTTTTTAAGAATCCTTTCAAATTACAGGCATTGATAAAAGTATTATCGAAAGGTGTCGCGTAATTTTGCAGACAATTTCGAATTAAATTCCGAAAAATTTGATACTTATGCCAAAAAGATAGCAAAAACATTGATAACTACCTATTCTTGGTATTTCAGTTTCCGTAATTTGTTTGTTTATGTTTCTTTTGTAAATTTCCATTGTTGTAATTAAAAAATATGATTTTTTAAGGACAACAATGTATTTTTTACTAAATATACTGGTTTGTAGTAAAAATTAAGCGTTTTAAATTACTTCTAATAAGTTTCAATGAAAATTGAAACGATTGCTTTCTCTCAATAGTTTTGTCGCTCTAATCCGATTACCTGGTCCAACATGCACTCCCTTGCGAAGTAGGTGTTAATCGGGAAAAGGGGCAAAATATAATACGTACAGGTGATCTCTGCGACTACTGAAACTAGCCCAAAAAAATAAAGATAACTTATATACGTTTCGTCCACATGCTACGGAGATTGCGGATGAAAGTGAACCATTCTCATACTCTGATTTAGCAATGTTAAGAACTGCCAAAATCCGAAAATCGTCGATTTCGCCGTAACGGAAACACTCGATGAGTCCTACAAATCTGCCAAGTTTCAATCCAATCTGTAAGTGACACCTCGCCCTTGTAAGTAACGTAGATATCAAGAATTTGGTAGAGTGGAAAACTGGCCACATAGTGAACGTCTTCGAGTGTCTAATGAAAGGGACAGCTTCAGCTTCAGGTCTCGACACACGTTTCGGGGTGTTATCTCGACACCCATAATTCGAAGATAACCTCATCAATCTGTAGGCTGGGTGATTTTTACCAGCTGTCACTGTACTTTCACTACGCTGTGTCATATCGTCATAACATTTTTCTATTGAAATCATCGCGAGAAAGTTGTTGCGCAAGACAAGGTTTACATGGAGAATATTTGTAGTTTGTACTTTAAATTCTTCCTACAAAGCCTCGGCTGATGTGTTTTCGGTACTTCTTCTAACACTAATTACACATTTCGTATCTTGTGATCAGTTGTCACTTTTGGCCTAACCTAACCAACTCATACCTTTTTAACGATTTGCCAGCCAATGTTCCGAAGTTTTTCAGATAAATAAGTAGTTGTATTTAAAAAAATACACAAATAAATAAATTAGTTTTAAGATTTTTTCGCTTTGAAAGTTTAAGGGTAATTGTGGGACGCGCTGTATAATATTTTCTAATACTACCTCATAGGCCAAACAATTTTGCAAAATTTCAATTTCCCAAGTTGACAGCTATTTCCGGTATAACCGGAAGTATCAGATTATTAAAAATATTTTAGTTTAATAGCACATGTCGGCTTTAGTGTACTGGCAAATTTTCAGAATTTTCTAATACATAGTCCTTCACGCATCGATCGATGCAGTTCCCGATGAGACACCCTGTTTAGTAATAAAATAAAGGTTTATCGGCATCATTGATCTTGTTTTCGATAAATTAAAGAAAACCTTCCGCGTATGTATTAGCCCGGCAAATATTTAATCGTATTACGTTAGTTGACTTAAAGATACATAATCTGGCAACCTCTAATCAATCACATAAGGCTTATCTGCATAATAACCATGCGCTCCTCGTCGTATAGCGGCTATTTATAGAAATTATGAAAATGTTCCGATTTAGTAATCGATGTATTTGCCGACAAAACAGCTTTTTGTAATATTGTGTAATTTTTGAATATATTAACTGATATCGCGCAAAACAAGAACCAACAGGTTTGGTCGCCAAACGACGCGAAGTCGTCGTCTTTTCCCACGTCTAGTTATGCGTTTTCTTATTCGGTGCTTGGTTCGAACTATTTATTTAATATTGGCGTCATTTGGCTACTTATCGCGCTATCGGTAACATTATTTGTGGTGTCTGTATACAATGTGTGGTGAAAGTTAGTTAAACTTTGTAAGATAAAGTTTCATGGAAGTCTCAAAATTGTATGTCCTTGACGTTGTAGAATTTCGTCGAATTGATAAGTTTTATATTGACCCTTAAACCGGCTAATTAGCTGGTATAATTGATATAATTGTGACTTTAAGATCCTGCTATTAAAATTCTTTTTAACGTTAAGCAGCCAATTATTTCGTTCTTTTTATTATTACTTGTTGGAGCATGATTTTTTGGGTATTATGATAAGGCGCATTATCAACCACGATAATGGAATGTGTAGGTAAAATTGGTATAAGCTTCTTTTTAAAGCCATCTGCCATATTTTTCTACATTCCTATCAAAATGACTTGACGAATTTTAAGATAAGGAACAGGACTCATCTTGCTTTCTTCAGGAATGATCTTAAAAAGGTCTTTTATCACGCTACATCTTGGAAGATGTGACTACTGTGGATTAATACATATAATTGGACGATTCGTAAGTGCTACTGCAAATAAGAGGACGTGTACGTTCGCGACGCGTAGAGTATTTCTAATTAACGCCAAAACAGGATACTTGCAGAAAGAGTCTCAATTTCAGGTAGACAACCCATGCATGAGAGGTCTTCGCCTAATCTTATCTTAAAGTTTGTTGAAGTTGTCACCAAACAGGTTCATGTTTATACCTGCCGTTTTGAGATAAGTTGAATAGTGCTCAACTAAGGCTAATGCAGAGAATTCCGCTTCTCTCAGACCCTAACGGGCATGATTATTTCAGCTGTAGCTCCTTTGAGTAAATTCCTGCTAGAGTTCCTTTGTTGGTCTTTGAACTGTTTACGAAAAAACATAAACTGTTCTTACCGCAGGTGTTTTATTAATATGTCAAGCGGTTATAAAGATTGTCGAAGGCAAAAAGAGCTTGAACTTTTTCCGGCTCCTTTGAGGATTGCTAGTCTATTGTGAGCGCTCTCCCAACGTTTGACGTGCATTTCACCAAATCTTATGACTTCGTCCTTCTTTACACCATTGAATCATTGTAACCAACACTACTTCATCCACAATGTAACTAGTGCATCATTGTTCTCGGAAAAAGGCATTTCCTATCCGCACTCTGTTGTCCAAACTCCATTAACCTTATGCTCAATATATAGAATTCACGAAAGCTTCTTATCGAAAGTAATGCCAAGGTATTTGACCACCAAACTCAAATTAAGCGGTACATTTATTAGTGAAAGTGCTTTCGCTTTGCTAATCTTCATCTTACTGGATTCTTTATCAAGTTTTACTCGTACTAGGTCTTCACTACTCTCAAGAAGTGAATGGTGCACCTTCTGCATTGTAACTAATTCTTATAAAAGAACAAGTTGGCATTGGATCTCAAAAACAAATGAAGGTACAAGGTCGAAAAAGTTATAATTAATATATAAAGGAGTTAGTTGAGCCAATCAAAAATTAGTTGACTCAATCAACTTTGTTAAGTATACTCAACACTCCGTATGGTTTAAAACAACAGCATACAATTCGTTGAGCCCCTTGAATTGGATCAACTTTAAAATGAATCTTTAACTAAGCTAAATTAGAATGTTGGTAGAAAGCAAAAAAAAAATGCTTGCGTAGAAGCAGTGTGCATAAGGAAATAAAAATTGATCCAAACGCCGATTGTACAATTCTTTGTTGTCTTAAATAAACAAGGATGTCTTTATGGAAATTTATTAGCGTCTGTTATGTTTGAATTAGGTTTTGAAGCACAACCAACACAAATATTAGGTTTGGTTTAATAACAAAAATAATTGAATCGAAGCTAGTGCGTTCTGTTTAGATGCAAAATAGGTTGGATTTACTCATTAAAGCGTTCAATGAACATATTTTTAGTTGAATAAACACATAAATGTGCAACACTTCGTGGTTTGCTGGATGAGCCGATTCCTTTCTCTCAGAGTAGCGCTATAGTAAATATCAAGGATTTCGCTTACTAATTCTCAAGAAATATAACCGTTTGCAGACTTTTTGACCACAATGAACATTGTTACGTTGTTGTATTATTATTATTTATTGCAATTTCAGGTAGCTTAACTTTTTGCTTTTAAAGAAAGTTAATAATTTCCAACTAATACTTGCCTCAAACAATGAATAATTCAGCTATTTTGGGCGTTCAGCTCTTATTTAACATTCGATTGTGTCAGACGTTAGTGTTCCTGTAAAAATGTAAAAAATCATTAAGTTCTTGCATTCGAAAGGCAATACGCCTACGCGAATCAAAGCCGAGATGGATGCCGTTTACTGGAGGTCACATTTGCCACAGCGAAATTTTGGGCAGCTGAATTTAAATTTAGTCGTACCACATTGGTTGACGATGAACGTTCAAGGGGCGGCCAAGAATCGCAACCACTACCGATAATATCGAATTGGGCATGGAAAAGAAAACCGCAAATTGGGTGCTACGCTTCGCCATACAGGATCAAAAACGCATTCGAATGAACATTTTCAAAGCCTCGCTGAACTAGTCTCAGCGAAATAAGTCGGAGTTTTGGCGTCGATTAGTAACTATAGATGATGCACTCTTGAAGCTAAGGCATAGTCGAAACTGCGAGGGAACTGCGAAGGGCGAATCGGCTTCGAAATAGGTGAAGACTGTTCCATCGGCAAGGAAAGTGATGCCGACTGCTTCTTGAGATAATCGTGAAGTTGTGCTATTCGACTATCTTGAAAAACGAAAAAAAACCACGGAGACATACTGCGTATCAATACTTGACAAGCTGAACAAACAGCCAAAACAACGGACGGTCTCACATTTCAGTAGCCGCCATAGCAAAAGGTCGCTAATTGGGGTTCAAATTGACAAAACGAAATCTGCCCTTTACGCACTTTTTTTCTCTTTCCTAAGCTTAAAGTTTCGCTCGGAAGTGAGAAATTTTCATCAAATGAGGAAATGCTTTTTGCAGGGCTTCTGTTTCGACCGATTAAAGATATAGAAGCATTGCTGACGTTATAGTAAGACAAGACATCTTAATCCAAAGCCCAAATTATTTAATTAAAACATCTTTATGTATGACCTTCAATATATTTTTCTTCTTTAAGTAAGATCTACTTTGATATTTTATTCTATTTCGTTGAAACTCAGATAATACTTGATAAATTCTCATAAATATTAGGTAATCTATGTAAAATATTTGTAAGTGGTAAAGCAATCATTTTCTGAAAATTCATTGATATCAATAAAGAAAACCACTTTCTGATGCTTATGTCATTACAGTATAGAATGGCGACAATAAAACACCGCGATTTTCACATGTTTAGGTGAGTAGTCAACAACGGAATGTGGAGAATGTAAATAAAAGTACGACTTACTAGTTAGCGAGAGCATTATCAAATTCACTGTAGATTTGTACAACCTTAAAGTATTATAGATACAACTTACTTAGTTTCTTTTATCTCTAAATTCAAAAATTTAGCAAAGCAAGTTTTAATGATGAAACCGAAAAGATTTTCTGCAAGTAATTTGTTTCTGTTGCATGTTTAGTACTTTACAGCCGATAACACCTCGTCATTTTTAGAAGAATCGAAAGATCTATTTCCACAAATATTTTAGGCGCGGTTACATAATTAAATACTTCAAGAGAATATACTTTCTGTGAATCGCACCTTGACGCAAGCACAGATTATATAAATGCGAAACTCTTTGGTAGCGCCTTTGATCTTTATGGTTGAAATTTTATATCTGTGTCATGATGTATAGTTGATTTTGGTTTAATATTTAATAATTTACAAACATTTAACATATTTAAACGATAAATATTGACATCCTGTATAATATTTGTACAAAAACGGAAATACTTTTCAATAGCACATATTTATAGCTTGTTTCGTAAAAATTAGGGCAATCCGTTTAAGAGAATTAAGTGTACGAGGTGGGCCAAAGAATAGGGAACTTATATTTCTAAAGGAATTAAACAAAAACTGACCTAAGCTTCTGGAGCTCGATTTTAAAGAGAAATCGATTGGTGAAATCCCTATTTTTATATCCTCCTTAATATAAGAGATACAGAGCGTTTTCTTAAAATGCGCAATTTTTAAAAACCCTTGTAACTTTTTTATTTGTGAAAATGCTTGATTAATATAAAAACTATATTAGGGCGCTTTTTGACGCAGAACCCTATGCTCTAATTTTTTCATTTTTTAAACTCCTATTTTTTGAGATATTATCAAGACTTGTGTTTTTTTATATGGAACACCCTATATATTTTTACACTATTGAAAAGCATATAATATCACCTTTAGAATGCTATAACACACTTAATATTTTATTTAAACAATTCTTAAATTATTTGTTTTTCTTCATTTCACATTATTTTATGATGGAACTAAGCAATACTGTACGTGTAATAATTAATCTTTTCCTTCAAAAAAGGGGTTAAAATACGAATATGAGAACTTGTACAATTTGGAGGTACGGTAGAATTATTTAAGACTTTTGTGTGAAAAAAACACCCCAAAGATATGTGGCTAAAAGAAGGAATTTTCTAATAGGAATCTGGCTTGCCAATACTAGATGGACCCTTATACTCGATAGGTGAACAATGTGAAATGCCAACAAGAAATGTGGGGGTGGGAGTAATAAAATCTACCTGCGATTCCTATAATAATCCAAACGCACGGCTAGGAGTAGTAGAATATATAGATATAGATCGCTTCAGGGAGAGACAAAACATAAAAAATTCAATCCGTCGCTTGTGTGATTATTATAAAATTGCAATTTTCAAAATTGGTTTTGTCCGCTTCCTCTGAAACTCAATCAGCACTATTTTTCGTATATTAACACTTTGTCGCCTCACACTTCCAAGAAAGTTTTCGATGAAATCTTGATTCGGTCTCCTAATGTAGAGAATGGGTTTGTCAAGATGCTCCCAAAAAATAAGCTCCTAAGAATAAAAATTTGGCGAAATACTAAATCCAAGCACATAAATAAAAGCCACTGATGAAAATTGATTATGCTTACATGGCCGCGAAGAATTCGAATTCCAGAGTATCGTATGCTATGAAAGAAAATAAAATTGATGAACAGTATCCCTCTAAATCTCTGATTATTGCTATTGGTATCAATTTTCCAATTAACTAAATAGTAATCAAATAATATTCCATTCTCTAATTCATGCCAATGATAAATAGTGATATCACCATCTATCAAGGAATTTTAATCGCCACAACAAACAATTAAAATAGCGGTTAATATGACGGAGTATTTGATATCTTGCAATATGTCACTTATACCTGCTTATCGATACTTATAATAGGTTTTGTAAAGTTAACTAAATGTAAATACGACCTCGGCTATAATAAATCTAGAGTGCTAATCAAAAACATCTTCCTTCTCGACTTGTATGATGGTAAAATGATGATGATGAACTAAATTATAAGAATCTCAGAACTACAACTTCCAAAGATTCTTACTGATTTCTAAAAATTTCCAATGGTTTTTAAAGATTCTTAAAAAAAAACAGTAATTTTTTACTTAAAAAACTCATCATAAATAAACAAAAACCATAACCAAAATAATGTTCCTAATACATCTACTCATAATCTCACGGCAGGATTATTTTGATTATTGATCCCTTATTTATTTTAAGTGCTTGAGGGGGATGCTCACTATACACATTTGTTGAGTTTTTTATTTTATTTATTTATTTATTTATTATATTTTATTTTTATTTATTTTATTTTATTTAAGAATAGATAGATAAACAATGATCAGTAATGCGTAGATACTCTATTGTTCTTAATTACTTCCAATAGTCTGTTATTAATAGATTTATATAAATTTAACGCATAATTTTGAGGGATATTCTGCCATTCAGTCACTATTGAAGTTTTCAGTTCCTGTACCGTGAAATATTGACGGCCTCCGCCATAAACGCGACGTGCCAATTCACCCCACATGTTTTCAATAATGTTTAAGTCTGGTGACCGTGCCGGCCACTGTAAAGTTTTAATCTTTTTCCCTTTAAACCATTCAGTAATGGTTTTTGCTTATGAATTGGCGCGTTATCTTGCTGAAAAACAAAATTGCGCCCGGCCCATTGGTTTCCAAAACGTAGAAGATTGCAATAAGTCTTTATACGTCACAGATGTCATTTTGTTTGTGCAAAACACTATCTCACTCTTATCGCGGAATCCAATCGCTGCCCATATCATCACAGATCCACCCCCTAATTGTCTGGTCATTTTCACTTTTGGTTCCTTTCTCAGATCACGATAATAATGCGAGTACCCATCCGGCCCGTCCAAATTAAAACGTTTCTCATCGGAAAATATAACTTTTTCCCATTGTTTCTTGCAGGATACGTGTTCTTCAGCACATCTCAACCTCGCTTCTTTGTGTTTTGCCGAAAGTGGCGGTTTTCTCTACATTTTCTTCCGTGATATTACCGGTGACGCCTTTAAAACCCTTTGGACATTACGCACGTGCGTTTGTAGGCCCGCCTGTTCTGCAATAACTTTCGCCGACGCAGAAGAATTGGATGCACTCCGCAATATCATGCGTTTATCCCGCTCACTTACAGCTTTCGGTCGCCCCTGGCCTTTGGTTTGCCGTAATTTTCCGGATCGTTTAGGAAATTTCTAACGGAATGATCACTTCTTCGTAACCGACGAGCAACTTCCTTCTTACTAACACCATCCTGGTGCCAGGCTAGAACTTTATCCCTTTCTATCAAGGATAATTGCTTTTTTCTACCCATATTGCAAATACTTTATAAAATATAATTTCTCGCGGTGAAATGTGTACACTTTACCGGCACAACCGCTGCATATAAGGAGAAGTATCAAATTAAAACATTTTTGCTTGTATTAACGTAATAAATACGCAGGGTCTAAATTTTTGTCGCATTTAAAATTCCTATTTTGATCTGGGAAAATCTCAATTACCCCTCATAAAGCAATAAACACCCAGAAATATCTATAAATGGACTATCTACATAACAAGTATTAATAACCCTCATTTACATTTTATATAATGTTTATAAGCTTTGTTTCGTAAATAGAAACGATACCGCGTCTATGTTTTTGTCGGGTAGTGTATTTATCTATTGCTGTACATAGTGTAAATGTCTTTAAACGTTTATGAATATGATATTCCATTATAGAAAATTGCAGTAAATATCTTTTGATTTTTTTAGAAGAAATGTACTTTCTCCTAAGTAGATTTCATATTGACCTCGGGGGGCCTTTCAGATTTAATTTATGACTTCCGCAGTACGTAAAAGCTGTGAACCTAGAATATTTACTTATAAGGTTTTTTTTCTAGTTCTAGTAATTTTCTAGTTTTACAATTGTTTTAAAAACACCCGCGATTATCGGCCCAGTATTTCACTGAAACCAAGTGTAAGTGCCTCAATTTCATATTTTTTTATTTTCTTATTGCTATCATAATTCTTGTGTTTAAAAGCAAGTTAAAACAGTTCAATTTCCTGTTTACGTAGGGTAATTGCCTCACAACTTATTATTTTAAAATTTACAGGGCGAATAAGAAAAAATATAGTGCCAATGTAATTTTCTTAAACGGAATCTTCAGGAGTGTATTGTACACGCGAAAATAATCTGAAAATACTCATGTTCTTATCCGATTTTCGCTTGTTTTCAAGTTATAACGTAACGTGTCATAACCTTACGGAGCCTTCGGTATGTAAAATACACGTGTAAAGTGTTCCACTACCACTCCTTAAGTCCATAATAAAGAAATAAATTTTAAGGGTGAAAAGATTAAAAGTGAAATAGAAATAGCAGAAAAAATCAATTCATACTTAGTATTAAAGATATTGTAGAATTGATACCCATCATCAACTCTATTTGCAGCTACACAAAAGTTAATAAAAACAAACTATCGAAATTCGAAAATCTCACAAAGAACATACTGAAATGCCTAAAAAATACAGGGGATGTCGCTGGAGACGGAATCAACACTAGATTTTAAAAGAGAAAAAAATGAAAAGTAATTAAAACATTTTTAAGAACCACACTGTTACCTTCATTTTACATGAAAAATTCGTCATTAAGTGTTAAGAGAAATCTGTGCACCATCACGTGGGCCACCATTTTATTTGAATTTTTTGAAAAATTGTGCCTTTTCCACTTTCTCACTTCTTACACAGTTCCGCACATTAAATTATTTTTAATGTGATGCTCTTGATTACCTTTATATTTGATTTTTTCTTGAATCCAATAGAACTTACCATTGCTGAGATAGAGCCGCTGTCCGTCCGAATGAACACCCGGTATTTTAAGTATTCTGGCGTTTGCATTAATTTGTATTGAAGAGCTGCAATAATGAAGCTATCCTGTTCTATTTTAGTCTATAAAATAGACTAAAACGAGTATCTAAGATACGTTCATTACAAGAAAATAAATTATTTTATAACTTGTCGAACAGGATTAGCATTATGCGGTGCTATCGACTGTTTTACAAAAACGATTTTTGAGCGATTAAATCCAGAATTTGATTAACCATAAAATAAAATAAAACAACTTTTAATGCGACGCAAAACGCAAAAAAAAATAAAAGAACAAAGGAAATAAATACATAGATAATGTACGTGTCCTAATGTTTATGATTGTTCGCATCCAAATGCGGATAATTGCACACATCACTCCAGCGAAATCAAGTTATTCATTCATCAAACACGTATTCGATAACGGGATTTTTCAAATTCCACTTGACACACAAAACGTTTTGTGTACATACAAGCACATGCCATATATATATACGTGTATTTAGATATTGAAGGTCTTATCTGCAGTGAGACGCCTCCGAATATCCGACTTTGCGGCTGTTTAATTACACGCTATAACTAGCAAAATTTTCGGAAAGCCCATAACAGCAGCGTTCTTCGATCGTGTCATACTAGTGCCGTGTCTAAAAATAGAACGCGGTTACAAATAAATATGTACGAATTGTAAATAAGAGTAAAATATACATACTCATTTCCCATTTTGGAGAAGTATCACGCGCTTGATAATAGTCGTATTTCACAATTGTGATGATATTATACACTGCCGTTCAAAATGTATGATCTTTGGTTAAAACGTATTTGCGTAAAATTAGAAAGATTATCCCAAAATAAATTAATAATCTTTTCTTTTTTTATTTGGGAAAATATGGTGCAGTACATGTCCATTAGGGTTCGTATAAAGCGACAATTGTTCTTCAAAGTGAATGGTCAAAATTCTTTAAACATAGTTGAGAATCACTGGATGATGTGAGTCCTTTCGCCATTCCAAATGTGTGTTCGGATAGAAACATGTGAACAATTTTTGGCGCTTTGTAGAGACAGACAAGATTTAATTAACAATCGACTTTCCACTCGAGATGAATCCTGGGTCCATCACTTTGATCCTGGGTCAAAACAAGGATCAATGCAGTGGCTCCAAGTGTCCCAAAAAAAAAAATTAAAATCAACCCTTCTGCAGGGAGAATAATGGCAACTATTTTTTGAGATTGTCGAGGAATCTTAATGATTCATTATCTAAATAATGGTATTATGCAAGCATAATGCATCGCCTTACGGATTTTAATAAAGTTAAAAGGCGCGGAAAACTGACGCAAAGTTCCCCGTTGCTATATGATAATGCACCAGTGCACAAGTCAAAACTTTCAAAAGCTATGTTGCTGAATATGGTTTCATAGAAATTAAGCAATTTGCATGATTTATAGTGCCACAAGAACCATTTATGAAATGATGCCAGAGATTACGCTATTATCTTTAGCCCAATCATTGCTATTATACATTTGTTTTTTTTTTCTGATTTCGAACTAAATCTAGCAGCCTATAATTGTTAAATTACAGGAGAATAGCTCTACTTATCAGTATTCTAATAATCCAACTTACTGAGGTATTTGCAGGAAAGACCCCGTCTTCAAGGCTTCCCTATAACTGTTTCTTAGGTAGTCGGGCATGATATTAGCGTGTCTTCTCAGTTTACACTTTGTTTATTTAAAGTTTGTGACCTTCAAGAAAAAAAATTATTATGTACCTTCCAACAACTTGTATATACTAGTGCGTGCATTCTTTTCATGAGCAATCTAGAGACAAAGTTTTGAAATAAAATTAAGCCGAAGTATAGTACCTTTCCTCAACTTTCTCCGATATTCCCTATTCCTAGAAATACACCGGGTGAAGGAGCTACTACCACGCGATAGAAGATCTTGAACTAATAAGAAAAAAGAGGTCTTATACGCTAATATCCGTAATCCTCTTATTTTCAAGATACAAGATCTTAAAGGTAAAGTGTTGTACCACGAGTTACCAATAACAGCTAATAACCACTCTTACTTTACAATTATTTCAAACATATGCCGAACAGATAGAATATAGCGCCGCAACTTCACCCTTTTAATTACATCGATGGTAAATGGATTGGTCTTCCTCCACATCCGCTGATACGAGACGCACCGGCACTGCTACAGAAGAAGTAGAATCGAAACTTAATTTCAGACCTACACAACCCTTAGGTTCAAGTGGACTGTACACCCAAAAAGAAGTCTCTCGAGTTCAAAAATCATTAACTTTTGGAATGGAACAATCTGGTGCGGGCCGAGTTACTGACGATCAAGGTTATTCTACTCTTCATTTATTTGATGGCGAGGAGATCAAAAAGTTTGCGAATTCCAAAATTGGGGATGGTTTACAGATTTATGAGTGCTAATGAGGGGTTTCGCACGATTCTACATAATTCTCCAAGTGATAAAATACGCAATCGGGGTCACCCTGAACGGTTTTGCAATTTATAAAACCGCGAAGTGTGGTATAGCTATACTTGGGAGCTTGGAACAACCTAGCTACGTTATTGTTATATCAATACAAAGGAACCAGATGTCAAAATGTTACAACCGGGCAGCAGTGAGCCATTAGAAACAAGCCCGCCACCGACAATCTCAAAAAAAGTACCAGTAGTTTGTATCCAACCGTTGCTTATTGGACAGAAAAACTTACCGCCGCATAGAGATTTTACTTTTAAATTTAACCATAACATTATCCTTGATTTTTCAACTCATCCT